>CM061147.1:9747925-10330425 GCA_030710495.1 Labroides dimidiatus
CTGCAGGGTCATTACTGTAAATGGCTAAAGTTCTTCATGACTTTTTCCTTAAAAATGGATTTTTGTTGTTCTCATGAAATTGGATGTCAACTTTCTTCTGGACTTTGAATTTGTTTTTTGTTTTGAAAGTGAATCTTAAGTTCTCTCAAATTTTCATCAGTGTTTTCATTATTTCGACTTGTGTGCATTATGTGAAAAACTCAACCTCCTCTCATTTGTTTTCTCTTCCCTGGCCCTCAACTCTTCAGCACACTAAACAGCTTTCAATTCAATTCTCAACTCTCTGTCATTTCAGTATTTCTCATTTAGTTCTCCCCTTTTCTCTCTAATACTTCTTTCTCACTATTTTTTTTTTCTCTCCCTCAGCCAGAAAAACAGCAGTGAAATTTCCCCCACAGTCATTTAGCCCAGATTCAATACAGCCTGCAGGCCGGCCGGCAGTGTCGAGGCTGTAACTTACCAGAATGTAAATAGAGCAATGTTTTTCACATTACTTCACCACTTATTTTTAGTAGCTGAACAAGAGCAGGCAAGGGTGTGCCTTTTCTATCCCTGACTCCAAGTCTTATCAGCTGAATACACAGGGAGAAAAAGAGAAATTATAAATCAAATAAAACAATAATGACACAACACAGGAAGTGATGTGTGGGTTTATGGTTCAGCTTTAACTGCAGCTGGCAGACAGCTTTTCTAAACATTGGGAAGGAATTTTATCTCTGCCTCTGCTTTCTCTCAGATTCACTGCACACACTTTGAAGATGTTGTAAATTCTGATTTTGGTTTAAAAGTTAAGGTTTTAGTGCTGCTTTATTGATGCAGCTTTTAGCTTCCACTGTGAATTGAAATTGTTGTATTAAAACACAAGCGTTTATTTATGAATGTATGAAGTCAAAAAATTTAGAGCTCTCCCTACAGGCTGGCTGCAGTAGAGGTCATAAACCCTGCTCCACTCATGGTAACAGATCAAAAGTTGGTCAAACCATAAAATTAAAATGTATATATTTTCCTCAAAAGTTGTTCCATTATTTAAGAAAGATTTATTAAGATTATTTTTATACAAGTGGTCATTTTTGTAATAAGTTCAGTTTTAAGGAGGTATTTAAATTGATTTTTTGTTGTTGTTGTTGTTGTTGTTGTTGTTGTTGTTGTTGTTGTTGTTTTTCTTAAAATCAAAATCAGCCCTTCAGGGTAAATTTGGAACGGCGTGACATTTTCAGACATTATGCTCCTCCTCAGATTTGTTAAAAAGAGAGGACATCACATTGTGATTGACAGCTTTGTTGACAAATGTGGGTCCTTTCACTGTCCTGAGCTTTTTATAACCATTAGTGTCTGCTTCAAATCAACACAAATCTGTGGACTGTAAACACATGAGGGATCTCTGACCTTTCATTGGGAAGTTTAAAGCATGTTTTGCTCAGAGGCAAGGCCATGACATAAGTCCTGTTGCTTTACCAGCAAGAAAGCTTCTGCACATGCCTTAGCTAACTAGTCCAATATGTCCACTTGGGATGCAACAATCCGATCCTGGTATAATAAAATATAGCAGAATCTGTTTGACTTCAGACGCACACTGGCCTGATGTGTCTGTCGACTTGGCATTTATAAAATCAGGTAGGATGACCTTTTCGTCCTTCACTGTCAACTTTCCTTTTCACTGCTTTGGACACGGACATTTTGTCGTGCTAGTTGGTGATCTCTTGTTAATGTCTCACACAATTATAGTCCTCCCTCCATTTCTAGTCCTTATACCGGACCCCTCTTTTCACTTCCACAGATCAAACCAGTTACCCTAGACTCTTTACCTGCAGAAGTGAGGAGGCTTCATGGTGAACAGAGGCTGCGTCTCACCATTTCTGAGCCTGGCAGTCATCCTGTGAGCCGCCCTGGTTCTCACACCAGGAAATATCTTTTTCCAAATCATTCTCCAGTGAACTTCATTCCTCTCTGCTCCACAGCAACAAAGCCAGGAGCAAAAGAGATCCTTTGCTGGCTAAAGTTAGCATTCCCTCAGAACACTTATGGTCTGTCCTCAGTTTTCAGACACAGTGTGTTGCTTCAACATCGCTCGTCACATGAAAAGAGAGGAGTCAGCAAAATCTGCAACGGGACACCGTACGCCTCTCTCACAATGAATAGGTGAGCGACTGTTTTCTCACATGAGAGCAAATCAGACTTTCTCACTCAAAATTGGAAATGTGTGTATACATGCATGTGTGTGTGTGTGTGTGTGTTTGTGTGTGTGTGTGTGTGCTTGCGTGTGTCTGTAGCGCTGAGGAGTGTTAAACTCTCCTAGTTCAGCGCAGTCACCAAACATGATGACTCAGTTGAATTTCCACTGAGGTAAGCTGTCACTCTCTCATGAGCAGACACACTGAGTCACACACACACACATACACACACACACACACACACACACACACACACACACACACACACACACACACACACACACACACACACACACACACACACACACACATTCTGCTGTCCCTGGCTAGTTTATGGCCAACTGGGATTATACGCAGACTTTTCAAAAGATGCAATCAATACATACGACAGAACATGACTCTCTGTGATGATTTTGGTGCTCAGCCATCCACACACACACACACACACACACACACACACACACACACACACACACTGACACACACACACACACACACACACACTGACACAGACACACTCTTGTGCTTGGCCTTGTCCCTGTCCAAACAGCCCTTCTATAGTCTTAGGCTCCAGTGGAGTGGATCAGCTCCAGCCAAGGCACCCTTTCACACTTCCTCCCTCCTTTTCTCCGAACCCTCCCTCCTGTGTGACCGCAAGGCCTTCCTTCCTACCTTCCTTCCCTCTTTCCCTCCTTCCTTCCTTTTGACACAGAGGCCTCGGGGGAGTCACAGGGGAGTCAGGATGGCCGGATGTGCCCTGATCAAACAGACAGACTGACGAGGAACAGGCATGCAGACAGGAGGATGCTGCTGCTGCTGCTGCTGCTACTGTGGACTCGAGGCTTGCTTTTTCTTCCCATCCGGAGCTACATGGAGAGTGACATCATTCCTGTTTTGATAGGACAACAGGAAGGTGGAGGGAGACAGAGAGCGGCAGGGATTGTGAGAGTGAGAGGAAAGAAAAGGAAGAGTAAGTTTTGATCAGAGAAGAAGCAGGTAGAGGACAGGAGGTGGATCTGATCTCAGGTCTAATTGAGGATTCAATGAACTACAGATTTTTTTTATATATATATATATATATATATATATATATTATTTCCTGAACGTACATGTTTGTTTTTTCACTCCTCACCCCCTTCCTCCTCTGAATCTAATAAAGCAGCAGAGTCAATAAAGTGAATTAAGGCTAGAGTTGGATTAACATTACAAGACTTCGTTTATAAGTTTACCTCAAATGCACGGCAGAGAGTTTGCATGTGCACGACCTTAGCTTCAAACAGGAAGAGCCTCAGCTGCACTAAACAACCTCATGCTCCGCAGTTTGCAGCTCGACCTGCGAGCTCACGAGACTCACAAAGCTTTGTAGTCTCAGGCACTGAATCTGTAGTTTCCCTCCTCTGCAAGACGACCTCCACTGATCTCTGGGGCAGAGAAGAGGAGAAATGACGTTAATAGCAGCCTCTCTTCTCTCCCTTCCTCTTATTTCTTTCTCAGAGGATACAGTAAGTGCCAGCTGTGCTTCACTGCTGCTGTACAGTGCACACTACTTCAGAGAAGTCACCCTCGCTGCACTCCATCCAACCCATTGAACTGCCAGCTCTGGTAATCAATTCTGAGCCTTGTGCTGTCACTGCTGGCCTCTGGACACAGCAGCTGGCTGCAGGAAGACAAGCGCTCTTGCACAGAGTCTGTCCTCCGATCAGCTGCAGCCAGCTGTCTAGCAGCAGCCTCGCCATTCAGAGCGCCGCCGCTGCTGGTGTGGGAGGCCTCTTTCACTGCCATCGCCCTCCTGTCCCCTTCACCATACTTTCTTTTTCACTTCTTCCTCCTTAAATTTTCAACCTTACAGACACATCCGCCCTTAAGCTGCACAGCAGGCCTCATATGTCTGTCTGGGCTGGCTTTCCGTCTTCCTTTCTCTTTCTTCCCCGGTCAAATTGTCCATCTGTCTCTGCCTTTACTAACTTTTACTCCACTATTTCCATCTTGCTTTCTCTCACCCACCTATTCTCCTCCTGTCTTCCACGCTGGGTCTTTAGATGAACTTTCCGTCTTTTCTGCCGTTGTAGCCTTTCTTTTCTATTGCCTCCTTCCATGTCCCTTCTGTCCTTCTGTTTTGTGGTACCCATTCCTCTTTTCTGTCTTTGTTAGTTGCCATGTCTCAGTTTCTCTGCTCCTTTCTCTGCAGTCGGGTCCCCTTTTTGAGACTCGCTCTTATTTCCGCACAATTTCCATCTCATTCTTTGCCGCTTTGCTGCAATCTTAACTATGCCCCCTTTTACCAAATGTCACAATACTGTATCTTTTCTTCCCCTTTTTCTTTAGAGTTACTTCTTTTTCTGTCTCCCTTTCTGCTGTATTTTTTTTTTTTACAGGTGTCTGTAAGGCGGGGATTTACATTTTCTCAGGACGGGCAGCCCGTGGAGAGAGGCCTGCTGGCAGATCAAAGGCTCCGGCTGTAAAATGATCTGAAAGAGTCCGGCATTAGCATCCATCAGGGTACCTTGAAAGCTCCCTGGTCAGCCGAGAGGGAAGCTGAGGGCCCCCCAAAGTGAAAGCCCAGTCTGAAGAGGGGTGATGGAGGGTGGAGGGAGGGTAGAATGAGGGAGAGAGTTAGAGGGACAAGTAACAGGCTTCTCAGCTACAGACATGTAGGAAATATTTCCGAAAGGGAGGAAAATTCCCAGAGCGGCCTTGTATGTGTGTGTGTGTGTTTTTCTCTTTTGGATCCGGCTCTTCCATCTCTTCCTTTGCACCCCCCCCCCCTTCTCTTTCTTTCTTCTGTCTTACTAATTTCTTTTAACAGTGTTGAGGCCGTAATGGGAGACCATCTCCATCTGTGCACTATCTCCCTTCAGCCCACCAAGCCCAGACTTTTACTGCCTCACCCTGCAGACTATATAAGGGGTCATGTCTGGTCAGGGATGGGAAGTGGAGGAAAGGAGTGAGTGAGGGAGGGAAGGTTAGAGAGTGGGAGGAAGAGAAACAGGGATTGGTGTCATATATTGTATCTGTTAACATCACATTGAAATGTGGGGGATAGGTGATGGCAGGAGCACGGGGGCGTGTTTGTGCCCACAGTCTTACCTGTACAGCATGTGTGATCAGGATTCAGATTAGACTTGCCCTCCTGATGTGTTCTGCTGTCTTTTGCTGTGGCAAGCTTTCCAACATTCATTTTTAAAAAATGTATGTCTACATGCCTGAGAAAGTTGGATTTATGGAGAACGAGTCCTGTAAATTCTGAGCTCCTTTTTCCTGGAAAGACTCTAGCAGTGTTTTGAAGTGACATTTTCAGTTTTCAAATTCCCAAACCTCCAGTAGAACCAGAACCTCTGCTGACTAGGAAACTTTTAGTGTGAACTTCCCATCAGCACCCACTCTGGAGCACACATTCAGGCTTTGTCCAGGGATGATTGATCTGTGAAAGAGTCCAAATTTTAGGGAGGTCGTGGTTCAGTCTGTGGTTCCCGCAGTGCTACAAACTGCCCCATCATTCACTGGTCCTGGTCCAGTGTGAGTTATAGCTGAGCGGGTCTCCTGGAGGACACTGTAAGAGGGTTTTGAGTGAGGAGTTTCTTTAGTAAAAATACAGGTGTTCAGGGACCGAGACTTTATGCAGCATGAGAAGTTTAAGCCCTGACTGCATTTTTATGTGTGCCAGCTGGGTATTTGTAGGAAAAACATGTCTGTATTGTTCAGCTCTTGCCAAATGTGTCAATAAGTTACCACTTCACCAACAAAATTTACAAAAATGAATCTGAATTTCTTCTCTTTAACCTTAAGTTTTAACACTGCATTTTGTTGAAACGGCAAGTACAAGTCTCGTTGTGAGTTCAGTTTCTTCTACATGACTGAGATAACTAATACAGGAGCTCATAAGTGTGAGCTTTTTATAATAAACTTGAATAGAAGAAAGATGATTTTTTTTATTCTTCAGTTCATCTGTTGTTTTCAGGGAAGCCCACGAAGAAGTACAATTATAACATTGCAAAAAGCCACATGAGGATGTGTTCATGTTATAAATCTTTATTTTGTATCATTTTGTCCATTTCTGCACACCGTAGTTTAGTCACTGCAGCCTACTCATGATTCCTGCTCCAGCAAGCTGGAAAATAACGACACCACTCTGCACTGTAAAGGATCATTTCACATCATTTCTCAAAACTCAGACAGCTTAGTTTATAGTTTAAAAGTTACCTGTAATTTGTGTCAAACTCAATTCAAATACTGAGCATTTCAACTATGAGCAACCACCAGCGAGCTAAGCAAGCAGAGGCAGCTAATCAGACTAATGTTAGTAACCGCATCATAAAGGCGGACAGAGCACCAGCTTAGAGTACAGTCAGTGCACATTCTCACAAACCTGGGGGTGGGATCTTGGGGGTGACCTCAGATTGGTATATCATGACCGAAAAAAACAAAAAAAACTTTAAGTAGGTGTTTAAAACTTTAGTTCTTTGAGATTCTGCTTGAAGCTGGCTGCAGAAACATTGGAAACCGCATACACACCAAGACAAAAAAAAGGCAATATTTACAGCCTGCTTCAAGAAACAGCATGGGTCTGAATACTTCATTTCTAAATTGGTGCACACTGAGCGTGAAAGTGATTTTATAACTTTATTTTTAAGTAACACCCTTTTGACTTATCTAAATTGAAAGCTATATTGAGTTCATCACTGCCAATATGGGCTTTCTGAACGGTCAATATGGGCTAAGAAACCGTGGAAGCAACCAAACAAGACATCCCAAAAAGTGCAAGTACTGTTGCACAAACCAGCTTCACTGGACATGGAATCAAAACCATCTCAGAATGCAGTGCCGGTATGGCTCAGCAGTTTAGGATGTGTGACTAGGCCTCAAGCAGGTGGCCCATGGCAAAAATCACTGAAGAAGCCAGAGTGAAAAACAAATTTGATTCAGTCTTAAAGTTCTATTTTCATGCAAACAAATTACCGTTACAGTACTGTTATTTTACTAATTTCTCATTTATTTCAGTGTACATGTTAAAAAAAGAGGGCAGTGTTTGTGAGAGGCAGGAAGCCTGAGAGTCACATCAGGTGTCAATAGAGTGTTTTCACAGGATGTCATCACCTCAAGATCCGCCATGTTGGAGGCACTCTCACAACAGAACAGAACTGAGCTCGCAGGTATTTAAGATTACTGTAGCACACAATATAAAATTTATAATAATATAAATACTTTCGACTACAAAAAATTATCACAAATTTGTCTGGGGAGTCGTTAGAGTCTGTTCACAACATTTTTTGTCAGGCAGGTCATATTCTCTATCCATAGCATCTCAAAACCACAATTTATTAAAAGTAAATAACTTATGATATAATATGACTTTGATTGAGAAGTAAGTCACACCAATAAATAGGACTTGAATAAAAGTCATTGTCTTTTTTAAAGTCAGCCTCTCCCAAGAGAACATCGTTTACTCCATGGACCCCCTCACCAATGAAAAATATAGAACAAACTAAATCTATGTTTTCAAACCTTTGAGTAGATGATGATGATGAAGAGAGCCTTAATGACATTTCTGTGAGGAATAAAAAATTTAAAAAAAAAAGAAAAAAAAATCACATTACAAGAAAATATGTTGTAAGAACAACAACCCAATTAGCAAAGAGACCAAAGTGGGCCATGGCGCTGTTTGTGGTGCTGAAAACAGACAGGTACAGGGACACAGCAGCCCATTTGTCACCAAATGCATAAAAAAAGTTTCTATTTTTTAACTCATCTCTACTTGTGCAGGAGTAGCATTCTCCTGTCCTTCATCAAAACTCAAGGTCCTCGTCTCAAATCAAACTCTGATTTGCTGACTACGTTGTTGTGTTGGCTAGCTTGTCATGGCAGGGCAGTTGCACAGAATGTAGGTGTTTGTTTTTTTAAAAAAAGTTTGTGATTGGTTGGACTCCATGTTGATCGAGCCTCCCTCAAGAAGTAGACTGATGTAGTGTTTGACAAGAAGGAAATAACAAAAACATAAAAAGAATACAGTGGTGAAGCTTATTTGTATTTTTCTTCCTTGCAATATTTTATTGCGGAAGCCAGGCTTCCCTTGGCATCCCTGAAAAACCGCCACTGCTGGGTTTGCATCCAACCTGCGCCCTCTTTCCTGCATGCCACTCCAGACTCACCCTGTTTCCTGCTCTATCAACCTTCCTCTCTTCTCTGATTAAAAAGAGAGAAAAATGTAATTTAAAAGAAAGATCTAGGAATAACTGTGCAATATAATGACACTGATTCAACATTTTGTTCATGCACTCCTGCGTATTTCTCAATGTGTGCAAAAAAGTAACTAGTGGATCAGACCTTACTGGCGTAGTCATGTGACGTTTATCTGGAAAAATTAATCAGGATAATAAATTATATTTCATTACATTCATGTTCTATGTTGTTAATATGAACTTACAAACTGCTGTAAAATGGAAAATAATATAATATAAACATGCAGTTAAAATGTAATAAGCAGTGATTGATCTCAGTTTCATAAGTTAATCAGATTTCTTTATTAGCAGTACTTGTGGTATTGGTAACTGGATAATGGAGGAGTTTTTCTCTGCATGTGTAATGATTTGATGAGGAAGCACTGCTATGGGTGAATTTGTATTCATTAACAGAGACTCACCATCTGCATGTTTGCACACATGGAGAAGCCTGTTTAAAAGAAACGCACTCCTTTTCCTCCATGGTTCCCACCACACACTCTGGTTGTGTGTCCCTAAACGTGCAGCTTTTTACATGTGTGGAGTCTCCTGTGTGCACAGCTAGAGCTGGATGCCACTCTTAGCTTGCTAATGGATGTCTTGTTTGTTTCAGACAGACCGATAGATAGACAGACAGACAGTGGCGGGGCTCCACTCGTCCTTTTCTGTCCACCCGAGGATGAGTTCCTCCTCTGTTTAGGGAAGAGGATGTGATCTCACTCTTTAAAAATCCAACCTATGTCGCTTGCCACTCATGACTTAATCCAGGCTTCTCCTTTGTGCACAGCGCCCTCCCCTTCCCCTCTTCCCTTACTTTCTCTACTCATTCTGCTGCTTCCTATTTCCATGCTCTTCCCGTGCATCTTTGTGTGCATGTGTTTGTGAGTGCAGGAACAGGGGGGTGTCTTCCTTCAAAATGATGATGAAAGCCCATAAAAAAGGCAGGCAGTTAAAGACACATTAACCTGGCTAACTGCTGCAGAGACATCCTGTCAAAGTGCTGACTTTCTGCTCATTGAAACATTGTGGCTGATTTGGTCGCCAACATGTCTGAAAGAAGAGAGAATAAGACTAATAAGCAGAAAGGTACCATGGTTGTGATTGTTTCTAATTCTGAGTTTAAAAAAGTTTGTTTGCTTATTTGTTATCGGCCGTTTTTTGTTTTGTTTTTTTTCTTTGTTTGTGTCATGTCTGTCAAGTTTCTGTTTTGCACATTTTGAGTCATGTTTGGTTTCCTGTTTTATTTTGAAATCATTTACTCTTGTCTCTGTCTTTTAGCTTTGTTCCTGTCTGCCCTGCCCTGCCCTGTCTGTCACACCTGATTCCTGATTGTCTTCCCCAGCTGTGTGTCATCACCCCTCATTACCTCTTGTATTTAACCTCATGTGTCTCACTGTCTCGTTGCCAGTTCGTCGTACCTCACAGTCTTCGTTCCAGCCTCTATGTCACAGTCTTGTCTTGCTATTCATGAACCTTGCTCTTGTTTTTTGGATTTTGCTCTTCGCCTCACGTCTTCTGGATACCTCTGCCTCTGTTTGAATTGTTTACCTGTGTACCGAACCCTGCTTGTCTGACTGCCTGATCCCATGTACCGAACCCTGCCTGGATGACTACCTGCTCTGTGTTTTTGAACCTGGTCTGTTTTAATAAACCCTTCTGCTTTTACGGATCTCTGTTCTGAGTTTGCATTTGTGTCCCACCTCTGGTTCATGGTTCATGACAGTTTGTTTGTTTTGGGTTTTTTTGTTTGGTTGTTTTTGTTTGTTTTGTTTGTTTTTGTTTTGTTTGGGGGGGGGGGTTGTTTGTTTGTTTGTTTTTTTGTTTTTTGGTTGGTTGGTTGGTTTTGCTTTGTTGGTCAGTTCATTGCTTTTTCATTTACTGTCTATGTACTGTCTGTTATAATATTTTGTTGATGCATCTCTTCTTTTTTTGCCTCTGGGAATGAATTTTTTTTAAAAATTTAAAGTCAGAGTTTTCAGCTTTACAAAGCCTGCTGTCATTTCACATGACTAGTGTCATGTTGGTCTCATGTTAACTTCCAAAGTACATCTTAAAAACCTTAAAAACAGTACACCCATATACTGGTTCTTTGTACATGTGAGGATGGCAGGTCTGCCCTTGAAGAGTTATTAGACGTGTTCAGTGTAAAAAAAAAAAAAAAAGGTCCACATCCAAAAACACGCTAGACTTGAAAAAGTTTGATGTAAAGCTGATTGTGAATCCAGGCATTTGCCATTTCATTCAATAAATTCTTCTCCTTTTAGCGTTATTTATAGCTAATACTATATTTGTGCCATGTGTGTTGTGATACTTATGAATATTTGCCAGCCTGACCTTTGTTGAAAAGCAAAATGAGGAGGACAAACCTTTTTAAAATATGATCTTGTCCACAATTCTGTGAATTAAAGTTCTACTAATGCACTTTTGAGGAAAACGAGTCTGAGATCATTACTGGTCTCTGCGATATCTGAGGTTCCTCCTCCTCCACTCTAAGCAATAAGTACTAAACAAGGTAAACAAGATAGTTCTTCTTGCCTTACCTATAATGTAAAAACAGAATGTTAACAGATCATTAAGTATCGGAAGCTGCTTCTTATTTGCCTTTTGTTGCATTTCACACATTAAGTAATCAGTAGCTTCAGTAAACTCCCAGTTAGCTTATTAGCTATCCTGAACAGTTCACAGCCAGATATTCTCCACACAAAACACCAACATAAAACTGCTCACCCATTGTCCATTTTAGTCCACCATGCCTCACCATGGAAAGAAAAACATGTCCTCTGGTTCAGTAATAGTTAAGTGTTGTCCTCTGTTTGTTGATAGTTTAGTGCTGTCCTTTTGTTTATCCCTCCATCAGCTGAAGTTACATCTTCACTGCTGTGAGCCTGGATTGCCTTGAGCATGCTAACCTGTTGTGCTAACCAGCTCCTACTTCCTGTTTGTCTCATGAATATTCAATTAGCCATGTGCTGCTTACCTGGATCAATAACTTTGGTACTGAGACAAAGGAGAAGCTAGTAGCTGGTAGTCACACAAAGAAAGTTGTATATAAAATATAAATATCAAATAGAACAACGTAAAGTATTTGATAATGATTTATTATTAATCTACATCGTTCGGCTGGTGTTTCAGTTTACTTGTTTTAAATTGATTTGTATTTGAGTGATGGTATTGTACTGAATGTGTTTCGTCCCATTGATGATTAGTACTTACTCCAAATAACTGGATGGCCAGAAACAAGCAATATCAGTTGCTCTGCTGTTGCTACAGGGAGTTTCTTTGAAGTGTCACTCTACTCTCTGCATTTGACACCAAGACATTATCTGTATAATGACTATCTGTCCAACTGATGGTTTCACTTTGCACAGAATGTAAAAAGAGGAGTGATAACTCTGCAAATTGAAGAAAATGTGGATTACTTGACATCGCAGACATAGATGCAGAGATATGGCACACAGTCTAGTCTCTCAGAAAACATGCTTTGCTTTTATTCTGTGGTCATATATGAGGCGGTTTTGCATGTTTTCTGCAGAGAAATGGTGCTCTTGTGTATGAAATACAACAACTATAATCTCCCAGTAACTTTGACCAATAGATGGGGCATCTGTTCCTGTTTTAAAGCTCCTTTAAGTGGGACTGTTATTTCCAGTGCAACATGTTCATGGTCAAGCTTTCCTGTTCATAAACACACACTTCATAGTCCACAGATGTACGTGCTCTGAAACGCTCCTCTGTATTATGACGATGCTTCTCAGGAGGCTTTGTCTGGGAAAGGACTCTCACAACGACAGTGGTCACAATAACTAAGCATAAAGGCTGTTTCTAACAAAGGAAATACAATGAGCTGTTCACAGTCACTTTTTGTTTAGTGCTCTCTAATCTTTGTCTCTTGTGGTCACACTATGAAAGTAGTGAGCCTTGCAAACAATACAGTGAGGTTTTTGTTTCTGCTTAAAATGCTGTGTGTGTCTCTGTGTGTCTTCTTTGTGTACAGACAGATACAGTGTGTCTTTTCCATTATGAGGCGTGTGTTTTGTTTACTAAATCCTGTTGTCATAATTACCAGCAGCTTGGTCACTTCTTCCTTCATTCACTGTTGAATTTCACTGTTTTCCAAAGCAGCTGTCTGCATGCAGCAAGTCATTGTGGCATCTCACAACTCAGGTTAAAAAGATAAGAGGGTACTAGCTTAAAGTATTATGCTTTGCCATATTTCAAACATGGAAATAAAGTAACATGCTGGGTATGTTCATACTAATCACATGCCAGTCTTCAAACTTTTACATATTCAAATGTTGTATAGTCCCTGAATCTGTCTGGAAAATGCTCAAAACTGTTCCAAAATAAGTACAAGATCTTTGTGAGACTTGCTGAAATGTTAAGGTCATTGCATCAAAATCTCCTAACTGGTTCATGGCATGTTGGAGGAGTGGGCCTCAAACACCAAGGTCTGCCCATATTTCTGCTTCCAGAGGGCTGGCTGGCCAATCAGAGGGGATTTTTTAATTTTATTTTATTTTATTTTATTTTATTTTTTTTATTTATTTATTTATTTATTTTTTGGGGGGGGGGGGGGGCATACACCCTCTTTGATACTACGAGGGCTGATTGATAAGTTGTGAGCCTCATATTTTAGGGTTTGACTTTTAGCAGACATATTGTGTTATTTTTCAACATAATCTCCCTCAGCATCGAAACACTTTTGCCAGCGATGTTTAAGGGCCTCAATTACACTTTTAAAGAAGTCCTTTTCTTGATTGTTCAGAAAGTTCTCCACTGCATTTATGACATCATCGAAACTGGGTACTAGGTACTGCCTTTTTCAATTTTGGAAATAGATGAAAGTTTGATGGAAAGTTTGATGCTCTGTCTGCCACGCTTAAATTCCACCATCCACCTTTTCACTGCAGCATATGAAGGGGCATCATTTCCCAGTGTTGCTACCATATCAGTATGGATATCCTTAGGTGATAGACCTTTCTTAGGCAAATACTGAATCACTGCTCTTTCAGTGTTTTTGTCCATTTTGTTAAAGTCTCTTGCATCGTTACTTTAGAGCTGCCTCTTCATCATAAACTGACCAAATGACACCAGTCTGCAGGTACACAGCCTTAAATAGTCAGGGAATAGTAGGGCTGAAAAAGAACATCCCTGCTTTACTTCTTCAATAGAAGGTTCACAACTCATCAATCAGCCTGCAACATGCTGGGGCCAATCCCAGCATGCACTGGGCATTTATGAGTCCTAAATTGAATTAAAAACATTCTTGTTTCTTGTCATTCCCTTCCTTCTTCCACTCTGCTATGAGCTATAATGCAGGATACAAAATGCCACCTGTGGAGAAAAAGCTGAGATGTAGTTGCAGTTCTCTCCAGGAGAACAGGAGGTAAAGAAGGGTAGACAAGTATTCCCCTAATTTAAATTTCCAGATAACTTAGTTCTTAACATTATAATTACACCAGTCTTGAAATTTTTAAGCTATGATCTTGTACCTGTATTGACTCTTTGAGTGATATCCATTCTAGAGAAACATATATCTTATAAACTGAATCTCCCTCATTAGATTCTGTATCCATGTGCCAAATAAAAATAATTTTTAAAAAGTGTTTTTCAATATTTTTTTGCATTTAAAACTTTTTCAGAAAAGTCAGTCAGCACTATAAAAGCGACGATACACAGGAAGATGCAGGAGGTCGTTGAAATCTGTAGGATCTGAGATGAGACGCAAGATTAGCTTCATCCTGGTCATGAAGCACATGTGATAATAAGAGACACTGAAATAACCAACATGTCCCTCAGCTCACCAGGGGCAACTGGAACATATAACTTTAACATGTAACAGTTTAATGATTCTGCATTTGCATAACCTGGGGATAAACTGACACTTTCAAATCTCATGCAACAAGCCTAGGAGGGGCAAACTGTCAGGAAGTTCACAGAGAGGCAAGTACAACTGAGAAGGTGTCAAACACACCAAAATGACCTGAGAAACTGGACAAACCAGATGTCTGCTGCTTGAAACTGAAGCATCAGACGGATGTCTGGAACTTTTTTTTTTTCAGGTTTCAACACCCCTCTGGGTGATTATATATTGACACTTACATTTTAACAAGGTCAGGTCACGTTCAAGGCTCACCTCTGAGTTCAAGCACTTCAACAAGACATAGTTTGGACAAGACAATCAAAACAGTTGAAAGTAGCTCCTGAGTTTTAATTTTTCAAACTAAATGTGGTCACACTGTGCTGTGTGGTCTGATATGTCATCATACTACATAAAAATAGTCTTATGAGACTTAAGACTTTGTGTTAAAACAAGTGTGTCATTGCTGGGGACAGTCCTCGAAACTCCAAAACATTTAGTCAGTAATTTTATAATCAAAAAAAACAAGGCAGTAAGTAAAGAATCACTTCACGCCTTGGTCCCAATACACTTTACACCCAAAGAATGAAAGGTATGCATGTAACATCCTAGTTTCTGGAGTAACTGAATGCTGCAGAAACACACAATAGACATCTGAATGAAGCACTAGAATGTAAACTTAAGAGGGAAAAAGGATCCAGTCTGCTGGTTTTCAGAGTTTTAGTCACTGCGTTTACATGCAGTTTCAGAAATTGGACTATGAGCTTAGTCAGAGCGAGATTGGACTATTAAAATGCATGCTGAATACGAACTCCATGTAGCTCGTTTGACACACCTAGATAACACAGTTGCAAACTAGCTGCTGCTGGATTCGGCAGGTCTTGGTGATCCTCGGTGTTCGGCCGGATGAGGAAGTGGGTGACCATGATAAATAGGGTTGCTGCGTTCATACGGTCTGAGGCTCCAACCCAACAAACAAACACCATGACACATACATAAATAAAAACATGAAGAGCTACAGCTGCATCCATCTCAGCCATCGTCGCATGTAAACGTTCTGAGTGTCATAAAACTTGCGTCTTTCTAGATAGCAATGAGCCAAGTCACTAGTCAGGACCAGGTTTTGTTGAGAGTTTGAGCTTAAAAGAGGATGAAAGAGCTCTCTTATTTTTGATTATGACATAACAGTGAATAAAAAAATAAAGTGTATAAGAAAACATTTAAACCATAATGTTTCATCAGTAAATTCCTGAGCTGTGTTGATCACAGGAGGTTCACCAGAGCCGTCACACCATGCACCCTCCTCACAGCACCTCTGATGTGTTGATGTGTTATCCAGACTCAGACTGATGGCAGAAACCGTTAAGTTTCTGCGCTCATGATCTGTTCAGTTGTTACTTTTTTTTGTGATGTTTTACTGCACACTCTGTGGATGTTTGGAGTTTTGGTGTCAGTTACAGGAGCACTGTTGACCACACATCGTGCCCTCATGAGCACACACACCCTTTCAGCTGAGGAATGTGTCTCACGTTCACCTTATCGGCTGTTTTGTCTGTTTTGTCTGAGGGGCATCCGAAGAGGGCTTGACAATATGACTGATAGGCTTTGTGGACTGCACGCCTCTCTCCTCTTTACTAACACATCCTCTTCTCATCCTGTAACACCCTCCCCTCCCATCCCTCCAGCGCTCTGTCTTCCTTTTCCCCATGTTGTGTTTTCTTCATTTCTTCCCCCCTCTCTCTGAAGGTTAATTGGAGGACTAATGCGTGAGTTACCTCCTCAGTGTTTCATGCAGCGCCCCTCAAGAGTTCAGGTAAAGCATTAAACATTTTGATGGTTCTTTGATTGGAGTGGGGCCTTTTTTTCTTTCACAAACACCCCATAACCCAGCCCTCCCCTCACCAGGAAGAGAGTTGTTACCTTGTTCCCAGGCCTGCCTCCTGCAGCACCCGCACCCCTGACCCATAACTTCCAATTGATTTATCCCTGAATGTTCAGAGGCCTCTGGAGCAGCTCCTCGATTGGCTCCATATGAGAACAGTGCTTAGAGGTCATCTATAACAATCATTTTCAGTGGCTCATTATTCCCAGGCCAAACAACCCAAAGACCCAATTTCCTACCGCACTGTTCATAAAAGTGACAGATGGCCCAAACCTGGAAAAGCTTTCCTATAATCGTTAGCCTGCTGAAGGGCTACATACAATGCTTTAGTGTGGAAGAGGCTGGACACCACTCTCTCTCTCTCTCCTTCTCTCACCCACTCCTTCCACCTTCTCTATCCTGTTCATTTTTTCCAAGGTGAAGAATGTGAAGGAGGAGAACGCAGTGTGTTTAATAGCTTTAGGCCATATTCTACCCGGTTCAGCTTTCTTCCTCTTCATATGGCCCACACTCTGGATCCTGCACTCCAATGTTTGCCAGGTAGTTTGTCTCTCTCTCTGAGGCTTAGTCTACCTGAACACTTAAAGTCACATCCACAGACACACAGGCAAAGACAAGGTCTCCTTTCATCCTGCAGACCTGCCACTCTCTGGTATTCAGGGTCATCTAGTCACTTGAGCAAGTCTGCACCCCACCACGGCTGCCTGTGAGGCTTTTTTTTCTGGGGAAGTGCCTGTGTGATAAATGTGAGGCTTGGAACAACAGCTGAGACTAAAACTTGGCTCCTTCCCACTGCCTGTTTCAGACACAAGTGTGGTTTCCTCATATCTTGGCTCTTTGTCATGAATGACCTCTTTCATTTTCCCCACCTCCAATAATAACCAAACTCTTCTACTCAGCATATAAGAAAAAATCCTTTCATTTTTCTCTGAGGACTTCTTTTTTTTCTTGTATTTGTTTCCACTCCTGTCTTTTCTTGGCAGTCTGAAATGCTAGGTCATTGCAGTACACTATCCACTGCGTGGTTTCTTGCAGCACTGAGTGGGGTGGTGGGTGGGCAAATGAGTGCTTTGAAAATGTTAAAAACATACTTCCTGAGGTTTCTTTTACTCAACAGAAAATATTTTTCCCTCCCACTGTTTTTTCCTTGGATTGTGCATGTGGGTTTGTTTCCTCACGTGTCTGTTTCTCCTGCACAGACAGCTTTACTGTTGAGCCCAGGAATGTCATACAGCAGTGATATGATACACGTAACAAAGCAGTCACCCCCTGTGTTAGCTCAGTCTGCCAGGGGCTTGCACCATTTCCCAGATCTTTAATGTTATCATCATGATGTCACATCCACCACAGATTCATCTTATAAAAACAGGGGGCCTAACCCCCATCTTCCCAAAGCATCTTTCATCCTGGTTCTACGGCTCTCCCATATGTGCATCTAATCTCTCCCTTGTGCCTCTGAAATGTCAGAGCAGAAGGGCGAGCTTGTACTTGCTTGCTATGGATTTCCCATGGAATGCGCCATTTTCGTTTCACCCGGCGTACGTTGCCTGTTTTGATAGGCGGTGATTATGGAGTATTTATTTTCCTGCTGGGTGTGGGAACCCAACCTGTTGGTACACTACCATAGTGGGGCGGTTTGCTTTCTCTATCAAAGCTGTGAGTCACACAGGTTGACGTATTCGAACACCATCACACACTGACACTGAGATTAGACGATATTAGATCAGATTAGATCAGTAATGGACATTCAAGCCCACAGTGAAAGGACACCTTCAGGTGTTTCATTGACAATGGAGGGATAAAATGTGAAGCGGACCATCAGAAAAAAAAAAAACCTGCCCCTCCCAAAACGGGAGCTTGGTGAGCACAGAACCAGAAGCTTGATACAGTAGTGATATAATGTGGTGCAACTTTCATAGAAGTGATAAAAAAAATAATTAGGATGGGTTGTGGCCTTGTTGAGCTCTGTTTTCTTTCAGGGTGATCACAGGTCAGATTATGTTTGTTTGCACAACTTGCAAAGATGCATAGGTGAACAGAAATGTGTGTGTGTGCGTGCGTGAGGGAGCAGGGGTGAGCATGCCTCTTTTCCTTTTTGTTTGTGTTTGAGAGAAGAGAGTCGGGGCAAGTGACAGAGGTTAAACCCCAACTATCTGACTCATTTCTGAATGGTGGAGGTCTGTGATTGGAGCTTAGTGGAGGAGGGGTCAAAAAGATGGAGGGAGTGAATGATGGAGGGAGGGAGGCCCATGCAAGACAATTCCCCTGACGTTGGGTCATTCACAGACACAGGAAATGCTTGACCTCACACCCTGAGAAATGTCCACAGCGGCCCACTTGTGTTAAAGGTGTAATTGAGCATAATTAGGAGCTGGCAGAGAGAGAAATGTAGACGGACCTGCGTGCCCTACATGCTTTCCTTCCCCATGCCTGCCTCAGTCTGGTAGCCTGCGACACACCGGAGCCAAGCTCCCACTGCACAAATTTACAGCAAATACCATTTCCAAATAAGCAAGGGAAAGTTCACAACAACCAGATCCTTTCAGCTCAGCTGTTTATATTCTGGCCACTGCAGGACCGGACTTACTCAGAGAGCTTTTCCTGAAACCTTCTGCATCACGTAATCAAAAGGGTTAAATGCATACGTCTCTAATTGTCCATCAAGCTTTTATTAAGACAGATGTTCATGAGATGACACAGAGGTGTGAAACATGTTTGGGATAAAGACGTGTAAATCACCACGTCAGTCAGGAGCGCTCTCATCAAAGATTTAAACCATTTATTGACGAATGGAATTACAGTTATAGTTGCTGTTATAGGCTCTGCTTTTCAGAGTAATTCCTGGGTTAGCCAAGCAGCCTGTTTAGACTATCTAAATCTGATTACAAACCCTGCCTTTGATAGGAGGAGGCAACACATCAAGGCAGCAGCAAAGTGTGGGTAGCATAGGAGTAGCAGGCATAGGTGAGAGTGGAGAGGTGTTTAAATACACAGCCCTTATCGCTATAAACGAGCTGTGATTGGTTGAGCGAGGTTTGGAATCGTGATTCGAGCCTGTCAGCTGGGCGTAAGACTTCCGTGTCCTTCATGAACTTATGTAAACTTCCTTTCAGATGGTCTGACCCTTTATCTTGACATCAGCCTGAATTCCTCTTTCAACTCAGGTGGTGTGGCAGCATTTCTCTGCACTTCATCCCCTGATTCAAATTCATGCTTTTGTTGTCAGTATATTCATCTAACTTTTCCGTATCTGCCTCTTTAATTATATGCTTTATCTTACTTTTCTGTAAAGAACTTGGATGTAAAAATACAGACACCCAAATTGGACTCACCCCACAGCCAGCTGCTTCCTCTCAGAGCTGAGACAGGAATGCACTTTCGTTTGGGCCCTTCATTCATAAGAAATAAACCATAGACCCGTATGCAGGGGTTTTTTGGTGAGGGTAGGGGTTGTCATGCATGTCGGAGGGTGCTTCAAAGAGTAGGTGGGTGGGATAGGTCTTGGAGATGCATGCTGCAGACCCCTCTGCGTAAACATCAGGCTAATGACAGAAGCTTAAACCAGTCAAAAAAGGATGAGATCTATCACAAAGCTCAATTTTAATACATAGAAAAAGTGATGATTCTGGATTAAAATGAGAAAACCAAGAGGATTCTGCAGAAGAAGACCTGGAACTGGCTAAAAGCTGGTGGGCCGCTGCAGGAATGGATGGTAGGAGCAGGGAGGGGAGCTTGCAGAGAAGTCAGTGATCACTCAGGAGGTCTGGAACTCTGACCTCTGACCCCACAGCGAAGCGGATGCCACCATGGTGAAAATGTGAGAGGTGAGGTATGTGAGCCCCCCAAGCCTAGGCGGAAACCGTTCCCCCCATGATGAATGGGATGTTAGCATTGACACAAATTGGCCCATAATAATGACACAAGGCCACTAAGCACACAGACATGGAGTGACAGAGTGGGAATCCCAGAGTGAAGCAAAAGACAAACAGAAGAGGGAAAAGAGAATGAAAGAAAGATAGAGAAGAGATGAAAAAAGTCCTGAAGGAAAGTGTTACCTTTCCCAGTGGGACAGCGAGAGAGAGAGAGAGAGAGAGAGAGAGAGAGAGAGAGAGAGAGAGAGAGAGAGAGAGAGAGAGAGAGAGAGAGGAGAGGGAGATTTATGGCTGAGGATATCTTTAGTGTTTTCTCTGCACTCTACTGAACAGTGGGTTTTCAGAAAGGCCCGCAGTTCAGAGGGCCCCTGACTCTTACACATACGCGCACACACACACACACTGAAACACACTTACTCTGTAGGATTGTCAGCCTAGCATTCTTGCTCCATGCATCCTCTGTAATATCCTCCAGTCGCTCAAACACATCGCCCAGTTAGTCTCACCTCCATCTGAAAAAAAAGTGTTTACATCTTTTCCATACACAGTATATGTCCGTCTAAAAATAGCAGCTGACTCTCCGGGCTAAATCAGGGGAAAAGCGCAGCGTCTTTTTATAGCTTCGGCATGACACAGCATGTTGATGCGTACCTCGTTTTTGTTCTCGTTCTTCAACCAAAACAAGGCATCCCTCTGTCTTTTCGGAAACACATGTATTAGATTAGGCATGTTGGGAGGCAGGGGTCACACTCCTGTCAGTAATTGAAATGCGATTATGTATGAGCTAACATGATTACAGGGGTGAGGGGCTGGAGGAGGGGGGTGATTGAAAGGTGAATACCAGCCTGTGATGTGCGGCAGCTCCCTGATTCCACAGCACACATTCCTGAGGTAATGGAACATAAATGAATCCACCGCCTTCACGCCGATGGGTAATCACCGAAAGTTTAGTTTATATGTAAGCTTTGTTCCAAAGGTAGAAGCCTTGGCATCGATCAGTAACTGAGAAATCCCATTACCTACCCTGATTACTGGAAATAGATGCCTGCACCAGTCCCAATGACCAGTGACCGAGCCTCAACCTGGGACTTGAGTTTCTAAGTGCTCCTTACTGTTGTACTTACTGCAGGACATAGCTGTCCGTTACTTATGTGCACCTGTTGGCATCTCTGATTCATGACATTATAATCATTGTTAAAAAAAAAAAAGTTCAAGTTAAGGTGTCGGGAAAATAAGTCTGTTATTCTACTGTATACTTTCAGGTGTCTTTTCTGCAGGTTTGTTAAAAACATCAACATTCCAGGACACAGTACACCTGTGGAAAACAGAAACCTAACAAACAGAAAAGTTAACTTAACTCACAAGTAAAAATGCGTATTGTGATGTGGCGATGCCAGGAAGAAAGGATGTGTTCTTAAGTTGTTTTTGGTGCTTTTTTTTTGACTCATTCAATAGGACAGCTGAAGGAAAATGGGGAACATATAGCTCTCTGAGGTTGCTCTGTGTTGTTAGTCACTGAGAAGAATCATGAGGTAAATCATGTAGAGCTACTACAAGGGTACCAGAGAGACAGTTAAAAAAAAAAGTTCCCAATCTCTAACCCGTTCACACATGTGCACAGCACAGCCGATCCTCAGATAAGAATAAAGTCATCACTGGCACACAACAAACAGGTGCGACCAACAAACACAGGAACTACTTGTTTCTAAATTTGCCTGAAACGGGTTTGCCTTCTCCGTCTGTCATCAGGGTTTTCATTAGTCAGTGCCACTGTGTAAAGTTAGAGTAGGTCACCTTTTGTTGAATCCCACTCTGTGATTAAAGGTGGAGCAAAACAAAAAAAAAGCTTTAGTGAATAAAAATTAAAGTTTAGATAGTTTTGAATACTTTTGGTAGCAATAAAGATGTTTCCCCAGGAAGAATCGGAAGAAGTCTGGAAAATTATTTTATCTTAATTTTTATTTTGAAGTCACATATTTCACTAAAAACACTTGTTTCTCCACAAATCCAGCAGAAGGTTCCAAAGAATAAAACTCAGTTACTCATTAAATGCAGTGTTTTCCAAGTAGGAAAGGGGTTTCCCGTGTACATCACCTGGTCATTTTCCCCCTCTGTGAACACATTGTAAGTGCCTTTAAAGAAAGATGTGATATTTGTTTCGTCACCTCAGGAAGTATGTAAATGTAGACAGACAGTGAGTGAAATTCAGGCAGGAAGCAGGATGTTTGGGTCCTTCTTTTCATCACATGATGTTTCCTTCACACTGTTGTGGCTCAGCTAGAAGCTACAAACACAAAGATCCTCCGTCTGCCTGAATTTCACATGGATGTATTCCGAGCAGTGACGGCCTCTGTTTCACCACATAAACCCAAACACTGTCACACTGCAGGAAAACTCATCCTTGGTTTGTATTTAACTGATGGGATGGTCTGATTGTACAGCTGCAGTTTTGTTGAAACAAAACCAACAAACATAATCCATTTTGATATCACCTGAATTACGATGATAACACATTTTTATACCTTAAAAAAGGCTCCAGTAACTGAAGTCTCATTTTTATGGTAATTATTAATCTAGAGATAATTTTGTATTTTATCTGATTTTTTGAATGTCTGATTTTTATTCATTTTTTTCCATTATTTCTTTTGGAGGTGAATGTGTGGTGAGTGGGTGGATGTGCCAAACAGAATCTCAACAGGGTGAGCCAAGAGTGAGACGTGTGATTTGTCAGGAGATCTTGTTCTAACTTTACTCAGACTTGCTTATAACCTCGCTAACTCAGTATTGATCAGAAAAGGATTTTATGGTTTAAAAAATGATTTATATAATTTGGTAATGTTTCTTGCTTCAGAGTTTAAACTTTTTTTTTGGTGAGGAAAAATAAGCATACAGTGTTAAGTCATAGATGCATAGTTGGGGGTTATGTCATATTTTGGGGGATACTTAAAACGTGGATTTAGAACTACCATTTAACACTAATTAGCTCTCATATATTTATTGAGTTATTACTGTTAAGTAACAAAGAAGGAGACATTAATAAATGAAGCAGAAGAGGATTGTACGGTTATCCACTTGTTTCATCAGACGCCTGTAGGTGTTGGCTTCTGCCGGCTGTAATCAACTTCAGGTTGCCTGCAACGATATGGCTTACTGCCACCAGCAAGCTAGCTCAAAACAACTCAGGTGAAATTATTAACACTAGACAGGGCTCAGTGTAAACATTTTAAAACATCCGCACTATGACTCAACCCTCAATTTTTGTTTATTTTGTCACTTTCTTGCTGTTAAAAGCTGGTCATTAGAACAAGTATGACAGCTCGGCTAACATCATCAGCTTTGTGGTCTCCATGGCGATGTAAACAGAATGTTCAACTGGAAAAGCAAAACCGACAACCGCTATAAACCATGGGAAGTCAAAAATAAGATGGATAAATGAATGGATGGAAGATCCCACTAAAAAAATCCCAAATTTAAAATTGATTACCTGGTTATATCACCTGGTAAGAAATTACATCACATTTGCCATACAGTTGGGAGCAAAATTATTCAACCCCCCTGGTGTGTTGGGGTTTCAGGCAAAACATATTACTTTTAAGCTGTTTTAAGTCATGAGATCTGAAGAGATGTTAGGAGACTTAGGTTGCAATAAATTAACAGTATTCATATGCTTCCAGGTTTGTGTGATCAGGGAATTGTAATGCTCTGACCTAGCCAAATATACCTAGGGTGTGTGGGGGGTTTGAATAATTTTGCTCCCAACTGTAGATATAATGACTTAAACTGATCATAGTTCTTTCATCATTAAATAGACAAATAGGTTTTCATGAAATCATGTTCCCAATTATCATAATCATCAACAATGCGTTTCATCACTCTGGGATTAACACACAAGAGCAAGCCAAAGAGTGTGGTATGTAGTCCGCTTGCATTTTAACTGTTAATAGAACATTTATGGGGAATAAAATCACTTTTTTACTGCAGTAGCTCAGTCTCATTGGCCTGGCAAACGGAGGGTTGCTGGTTCAAGTCCTGGCATGGACCAAAAATTTGACATTAGGCTGATAACTGGAGAGGTGTGAGTATGGTCTCCTGGGCACTGTTGAGGTGCCCTTGGGCAAGGCACCAAACTGCTCACCTGCAACTGCTCTGGGTGCACTCTGATGGTGCAGCTCCTTCCCTCTGCACTCTCCATCACCGCATGTTTCTGCATGCAAAGTGCTGTTTGTGCATGTGTGTGTGTGTGTGTGTGTGTGTGTGTGTGTGTGTGTGTGTGTATACATAGTATGATTCATTCAGCGTGAAAAATTGAATTTCCCCCAAGGGGATTAAAAAAAATGACACAATTATTGAAATTATTGGCTCTGCCTTTTACCATTATACAGTTTTGTTGCTCCGTCTGAAGCTCTGCCATCTTGTAAATTTTGCAGCCAGAGTCTGTGCAGTAGAGATTCTGGGTAAGACGTAAGTATTATTTTAATAATATTTAAGATATAAACTGACAATGAAAGTCATCTCTTCTTGGCTCTCCTGTGAGAAACATTTTACGAGGTGTAATATTTTCTTAAATTATCTCTTCAAGCGGAGCGAGATGACGTCCATTTAATTTACACTCTTTAGTCAACAAACATCAACATCCACATCAACATCCACACCAACAATCACTGTGCAATACGTTTGTTTTTGTTTTTTGTTTGGTTTGGTTTGTTTTTTGTTTTGTTTTGTTTTGTTTTGTTTTGTTTTTGTTTTGTTTTTGTCTTGATTTTGTTTTGTTTGTTTTTTTTTATGTTATTTTATTCAGGAGCAGAAACCTGAACAATTTTATTAAAAAATTCTGTTCTTTAAAAACTGACCCCGAAAATTTGTTTTTAAAAAGGACTGCTCAAAATGACACATTTGTTTATTTCCCCATTTTATTTACAGTCATTTGTCAGCATCGTACATCTCCACAGCTGCTCCTCCTGGATCTCCTTCAGAGGGCCTCAAAGTGCGAAATCTGACCGAGGCCAGTGAGTGGTACCCCACCTCGCAGTTGTCCAGCACTATCAGAGGATGTGCATTAGATATAGATACTCTGACCCCGACCACTGACTGTAGACTGGAGATTAGTGGAGGTGGGCCTCTTTCCTGCTCCCATTTATCTTTCTTTCTTTCACCTCCCTCTCCCCCCTCCCCCTGCTCCGTCTCCCCTCCCTCTCCCTCTGTAATGTCTCAGCTGTTCCCTGCAGGCAGGGCTCTCTGACTGAGTGCCTGCTCTGTTATGGGTTCATTGGGCTGGTATGTGGCAGGAATCTTTGGATCAAGGTAATTTCACACTGTTCAACTTTTTCCCAGGCTGTTAAGCTTCCTTTTACCTTTGTGCCACTCACAGAGCGAGATAGGGAGCGACACATGTAGCCGTTAAACACACACAGTGGCTCAGGGGCTGACGCCACCAGCAGAGCCACGGGAAGGACTTGAAAGATACAGCCTATAAATTACAGTCCAACACCTCAGTTTCCCAAAAGGATCAGATTATTTCAGCCTGATCCAGAGCGGTGAAGGGAGGATGGTGCACATTCATGTGTGGTGCTGTAATGAAGCTACACGTCTGGGAGGGGAGCCGCTGTGGTGGGCCCCCCCTCATTTGTCTCTATCACTAATCACACAGAAGATCAGACTGTGTGTGTGCGTGTGTGTGCGTGTGTGTGTGGTTGTCAATTATAGTCTTTGCTTTTCGATTATTTTTGTTTATTCTCTTATTCTAGTGTTTGTTAAAAGCTTGCAAGATAAAACAGAAATCTGTGTGATGACATTTTTCACTGCTGTCGAGGTTGTTGTGATAGACGTTTACACACTAACTGCAGTTTGTGAATTATTTACACTCTCCTCATTGTCTTTCTTCTGAGCCAAGTTCTATAACATTTCTGAAAACTCATGAAGTTGTCACAGACTCTTCTTTGTTTTTCACCAAGCATTCTGCTTAGCAGGGTTTCATGCTTTGGGTTCATTCTGCAGGTTTCTCACAGCATGATGCTGTGCAGGTTGATGGATGGGGTGCTCATGCATGTGTTGGTGTGAAATTGTGTGTCATCTGTGCAGAGATGTTTGATTCAAAGGATGTGCTGCGGGAACCCAAAGAAAAGATAAAATCTAAGGTTTGCTCATTTATAAAGGCAAACCTGTTTCAGGCAAATTTAGAAACAAGTAGATCCTGTTTGTTGGTGGCACCTGTCAGTTTTATGACTTTGTTCTTATCTGAGGATCTGCAGTGCCCTACACACAAGTGCTTTGGGTTAAAGAGGAGGTATCAGGGTTTTTATTTTTTTAATTTTATTTTTTTAACAAGGCTTTGTCTTCCTGGAATCCCTGCAGTAGCTCTGGAGTCCTGTCAAGGGCAGAGCAAAGGGCAGACCTCGGTGTTTGTGGCCCACCCCTCCAAATGTGTCATGAACCAATTAGAAGTTGGTTGACCTCATCTTTTCAGCAAGTCTCACCAAGATCTCGTGCTATTTTTAGAACAGACCTTTGAGCAGTTTACAGATGATGTAATTTGCTTCACATTTTACTGGGGCAGCCAATCTTAGTTACTGGCTTATACAGGGGTGGCATGAAGTGTTTGTCAACAAATCAATGATAAGTAACACCCGTCTGACTCAACTTATCGATGTGAAAGTATTGTACGGATGTTTTATACCTGTAATATGTGTTTATTTCATATTAAACAATTTTTTTATTTTTTTCCCTTTAAAACTAATAGAGTGAAAACACTTCTATCTTTTTTTTTTTTTTTTTTTTTGCTATCGTTTAAATGATCTCTGAAAATTTAAGTCATTATTCTTACACAAAAAAACACTTAAAAATGTCGTATGAAAGTTTTTAGATTTCACTTCTTTCATCAATTGTATGTAGGCGTTATGATTTTCTATTTTGTTATATACACATGATTATTTTCAACTTGTACATTTAATATTCTTTGTGATTTTTGTGTTGTTTATATTTCAATTTAAGTATATCTTTTGTTTGTGGTTTTTATATAAGTCTTTATAGGTTGATAACATCACCTCACATGTATGCTTTTTTTTCTTTTTCTTTTTAATTTGATTTTATACACACACACAAACACACACACACACACACACACACATACATACATATATATATATATATATATATATATATATATATATATATATATATATATATATATATATATATATATATATATATATATATAATGTGTTTTTTTTCTCTTATCATATATAAGTATGTGTTGATAGATGAGCTTTGGTAGGCCACAAACTCCATAAACAAAGTTTGCTCATTTTCACCTTTCAAACAGCACCACAGAACTACTAATAACGGTATTACCTTGATGCTTTGCATCCAGGGAAAAGTTGTCATGAGTAAAGAAAAGTAGTGTTAAGAAGAAGATTTGCTCTCCAATCATTTGCTTCAAAACAAACGGACGCCTCAGTTTGAGTTACGTCCTTACGACAGTGGGTGATGGTGCTCAAGGGAATTGAGTCTTAATCCCAGAAAAAAACAACTTTTCCCCGAAAAGTCCTCACAGTCCCTTTAAACTTACAGTCTTATTATCAAAAACTTGTTTAGTTTCAGCATTTCGAATTATTTTCAGTATTTTTTGTGTGTAATATTTTTAGCTCTGTCAATAATTAATAGTACAGACGATAAAAAGTGCAACAGTTACACAGAAAATCTTCCTGCAGGCTGTCGGACCAACTAAACAGTTGGTCAACAAAAGTCTCGCATCTTGGCAAATGGTTGATCATGGTCCTTGATTTTAAAGATAAGAGACCCCTGGATACACTTCTGTCTGGTATCCTCAACGATGGCATAGATTGGATTATAAATGGGAGTAGTCTCCTTTGAATCACAGCCCGTCTGTTTCTGGGTAAAAGTTGGGGGCTGGGATTCAATTGAATTGGACAACAGTGTTCAGGAATACATCTGATTGGTGCATGCCGAGAATGTAGACAAGTTGTCTGATCCAAAAGCATCAGGTGGTCTGCTGATTTGTATTTGTTGCAGAAAAGATGAAAACGTTTGTTTTGCAGCTGTTGTGTGTTATAGATCAGGTGCTTGTTTTCTTCATTTCCATGTTCATTTATTCCTTTAGCTACATCTGCATCTCTGCCCTCAAACACGTGTGATTTAGATTTATTTTCACTCGGAAGCAAAGCACTGAATGTTTATTATTAGTGACAGCAGATAGGTGAGCACCTGATGCTGTTGTAAGAGTCAGGAAACCTGCTTAATCACATAATCGTGTTCCCATCTCTTCTCTGTGGGCTTGAGCATCCTATGAACCATCTGTTACCGTATGTAGCAAAGATACCAAAACAGGGGCAACAGTAACGCCACACAGCACGTGTGTGTGTGTGTGTGTGTGTGTGTGTGTGTGTGTGTGTGTGTGTGTGTGTGTGTGTGTGTGTGTGTGTGTGTGTGTGTGTGCGTGTCTCAGATGTTCGCTGTGTTCAGGGTTTATTTTTAATCCTCTGGAGAGTGTTTTTATTTTCCCATATGTTAAATAGTTTTCAGTGTAAAGACCGTTTACTTTCTCTCCCTCAGTCACTCTTCATGCAGCCATTGTTTGTCATCAGTCTATCCTTTGTGATTCTTTATAAGCTTTATTTGATGATTTATTCCAAATCAGATTCATTGATTTGCTTTTAGGTGCAAATAAAGAAAAGGTCATCACTCCTTGATGAACCCAGCCGTGCTATCTGTCAGCCTGAAGTTGGTGTGTTTTTGTCTAAACCAATTCCAGGTGGAAGTTTTCAGGATGTTGATCCTCCCAAAGCACCAACAGACACAATTTTCAAACAATGTGATGAGTCTTTCTGTGCGAAAATGTAGTTATTGTCTTGACGTACGCAAGCTCTCCCTGGAAGTCCTTGCATTCTGCACCAAGGACTCTGCTGGATTAACAATGCCTTTGTTCTTGGGGTGTGTAGAGAAAGAGGGGAGAGCAATAAGGCTGGGACTGTGCTGTGGTATCAGCAAGCAGCTGTTGCATGAGTGACAAAGTCAAGGGCTAGTGATATGAACATGGGAAAATCCTGGAGGAGCTGGAGGAGAAGAGACAGCAGCAGCAGCTGAGCCGCTCTGCAGCGTGTGTGGAGCGAGCCGCTAATGCTGCTGCTCTGAAGGAATAAAAAAAAAAAAAAAGGTGCAAGAAGCAGAAAAGAAAGCAGTTTCTCCTCTGTTAGGGCAAGGCAATATTGACATTATTTAGCAGCCGGCGCTCCAAACCCACATCTCTATCTGGCTCATTTGGCTGCAGATTTGATGAGCCCATGAAAGGTTGTTGGTGGAGTTCAAAAGACGGGGTCAAGCATGTGAAACAGGGGAGGGATGGAGGCAGGGAGGAAGGCAGGGATGAAGGAATGGGGTGGAGGGGTTGGAGTAAGGTAAATGAATACCAGACGGCTGGTTCCTCATGTTAACTGAAGGTTTAGCCAGAGCTACCAGACCTTATTGTTCCAGTGACGCACCTTCCACAAGCACTCTGTGCAGACACTCATCTGTCTCTCAGCAAGCTGTCGTTTACCTCTGTGATAGATCGAGACATAATACAAGGTTTCTTTTAGTTATTAATGAGGCTTTCACTTGGCATTTTTGGTCTTTGTGGGGGGCTGAGTGTGCGTGAAAAGGTGGACACTGTCTTTGACTAAGAGGTTGCTATAGTTAGAGGTTCAAAACCTTTCGTTGTAACAATGAAGAGAAAAGTACAACAAATGATTCTTGTTTCTCTTCCCAGAGGCATTCACACCTGCACCCTGTGAAAACCAGGGGAGTGTAACACAGTAACAACACAGACTGGTGTTATTTACTCTGACTTGGTATTTTCTTTGTCTGATTCCTGTGGAAGAGGAGATGAGGTTGAAAGCCGCCTGATACTTGCACAAAATGTTACATCTTTAAAGTCTCAGAGAGGGAAATGTGTGCAGGTTAACCTTGTCAGAGTTAGGAGAAGAAACTCCAACAGTCCTACAGATTTCTGTGTTTGATGTGTTAGATATGGATAAAAAAGACAAGTGAAGAGGAGAAAATTGAGGCTGCATGTTCTCTTATCCAGGTAGCTTCAGGGTTAACCCTGGATTTTCTGTCCTACAATGCGGGTTCACATCTTGGCAGGATAAATCACCATGGTAACATATGCTGAACAGCTAACCTGCTCTGGAGCATCTTAAACAGCTCTCTTGGAAAATGGGCTGTCCATTCTTACAATATCCTGTCGATGGGTTGGGTGCATCTGAAATAGTGAGATTTATAATGACAGTCACGCATGACAACTACAGAAATATAAATTTATGGCACGCACAACCACTCGTGCCACCATGAGTCCAATAGAAAACGCGCTCACACGAGGGGGCGGAGCCTCAAAAACACTCAATGGAAAATATAAACCAGAGAAGGGACGCTGAGGAAGAGCTCTGCCCCAAACATCTGTGCTGTAAAAAAGTCAAACTGGGTGATCAGAGTTAGTCTGTTTATATTGTCTGATGAATTAAAACTGTTTAATCTCACAAATTTACACATTAACAGAGTTAGAAATGTTCTGCCATCATTCCTCCTGGCTTTTGCTGCAGTAACAGTGTTGATTTTGTCCTGATGATGTGTTTAAATTCTTAAAATATCTAAAGAATAATTGTCCGCTCCTCCATGATAAAGTAGGCTGCTCTGCAGGGTTTCTCCTGTTTCTCCATGTTTGTGATTGGTCAGATGTTTTAAACTCCAACCCTGTAATGTGAGCGTGCACTGATCAATGCTGGAAAACCCTGGATTCACTGAGTGAGTTGATATCCAGGTTCGTAGTACAGGCCTGTCTGGTCTTGGTATGCCTGGGTGTTCAACATGAGCAAATTTCCCCTGGAAGGTGAAGTAGATGACCATGATAAGTAGGGTAACTGTGTCATGCTGTCTATGGGTGCATCTCAAAACGCCAAATGTCCATCCTTCCTTCCTCCACTCGTGTCGTTCACTTGCATCTTAGTCCCTCCCACCAGAGATGCATGGGAGAGATGCAAGGAAATGACGAGAGGAGTCGAGGAGTCGAGGAGGTTCATTTTAAGAGAATTGAGACGTCCTCTCCTCTGGTACGTCACATGAAGCGACATGTTTTAGTGATGATGGCATCAGCTGCTCACCTCTGGATCATCTGTCAGTCAGCTCTAACAGCTGTTTGTGTGTCTGCTCATGTGCGCTGTGATAACTCCAATAAAAAAAAACAGTAACAGAGCTTTGTCTGTGTTTTTAACCTGTTTAACAAACACTTTCACATGAAGAAAACCTGACCTCTGTTTATTCTGTGTCCTGTTTAGAAGCACACGGATCACTTTACCGCTAAAATGCCTCATTATTAGATTATTTATTAATTATTCAGCCTAAAGCGTATCTGATGGGGAATCCTGAAACTTATTAATATAACCTATGATGTCTGAGGAACACTTGATATTTATTAGATCTCAGGGAAAGCAGAAATCCTGTTGCTCTTTACAAACCTCACAGGTGTTTTTTTTCTCTCAGACTTAAATTAAAAAAAAATAAAATCAACAAGAAAATGAAGGACAGAAATAACTGATCATCAATATTTATTTTCAATCTTTTTTATTGCACTTTATGAACTATTTTTCTGTGAGATGATGAATTTGACCTGAACAGTTTTATAAACTCAGCAGTGATCCTCTGTTATATTGATTTGATGACGGCTGTCTTCAGTATTTTGAGCTTTAAACTCACATCCATCTTTTTTAACCCCAGCTTTATGACCTGTTTCAGGATTATCCTCTATGACAGATACTGACTGTTTTCAGCTCCGTCTTTCCACTCTCATTGAACTCAGGTGATCAGAAGTTTTGATTCACATGATGTGAATAGGTGGAACAAACCGACCAAGACAAGAGAAAACACAGACGTAATACACACACAGGGCAACAAGACACAGGTGTGACAAAGAGACAGGTGAAACCAGTAAGTGAAATCAAACAGGAAACACAAGCAAAAACAAGACAAGGATCACAATGAACAAGACAAAGAAAAACTCTTGACACCAAAACACACAAGCTAAATCCACAAAAGAGATTACAAACAGAGAAAACAGAGAAAAAAGAAACAAATGACAATAACTGTCTTTTTGAAGAAAAGAAAACAGCGATGAAGAGATATCTCTGTCTAAAATACATGTTAATGTGTCTGCAGTTTGTCAGCCTCATGAGTCTCTTGAAGTTAATGTTTGGCTGAATTCTGATTCTCTCTTGCACGATAAAAAACAAAGGTAAATTATTGCATGTTATGTCAGTGCAGCAAAAATCTCCTGGAGGAGTCTGGAGTGTCTGTATTGCTCTGTTAGTCTACAGACATCGCTCTGCACAGGACGGATGTCACAAAAATTTTGCTGTGACATAACTGTGAGCTGGGGCATTGTGCAGAGCCACCAAACCTGCACAATGGACACAATGACATCACTGTCAGCATGTGCACCTCTGTCAGCGTGACGTGCACAAACAAAGCACGCAACTGGCTGAGTGTGTCAGGATTAATGGAGGTTTATCATACATTATCATGTATACATTCACAGCTCGGTGATCATTTCATTAACGTGTCCTCCATCCATCAGAGAGGGCTTTCACACTGTCAGCCTCTTCCCCTAAAAAACACAACAATAAAGACTTTTTTCTGTACTGCCCCCCCCCCCCCCTCCCCTCCTCTCTCTCTTCCCACTTAATGAGATAAGAGCACATTTCAAAGAATTTGGGAGGACATGTTTGCATAAAGAATTTCTGAGGGAAGTCTGCAGGATGAGCGCTCAGTGCCAAAGCTGCATTGTTGTAGCATCAGTCATGGGGGAGAATCAAGAGAAATCTCACAGGTGGTTGGTGGAGATGTCAGGGACGATGCTCACATCACCCCTGCTGGAGTCGCTCTCGCCAAGCAGCTACAGCTCAGGTGGAGGGAGATTCACAAGAGACATATATGCACCGCTTCATCTTGATGCAAACTTTTACAGTCAGGTTGAAGTTATGAGACGCGTTTTTTTTTTCCTTTTTTTTTTTTAAATGGACATATTTGCTTCCTGAATGTAGCGGAAGAAACATTCAATTCGATTGACTGGTCATGTTTAAAAAGGATTTCAGGCAGAACTCCATCCAGAAAGCAAAGTTTGAACTTTTTCTTTCAGGTTGTTCTGCATGTGATTTGGTTCAAATGAGCACAGGATGTAAGGTCATTTAAATTCTGAGTAGAAACTCTGTTTATGCCCATGTTTCTTTTCTTTTTTTTTTAGAATGAAAAGCAGCACTTGCTGGTTTTTGGGTTTAAAAGCTCAAACACTTTCATATTTTTCGGGATGAGGGAGAAGCAGCAGAGACTGCAGGCGTCTAATGTCTCTAAATGTCCACAGATAAACAGATAGTGTGCTTCAAGCTGTTCGGTTAGGGGGAAAGTCTTTTGCATGAAGTCTGGTGTTTTTTTAATCATGGATGAGTAAGTTTCCTCTTTATTGTTGTTTGGTGCACACATCTGCACTTACTCAACCACGGAAAAATAGAGCAAAAATGGGGAAATGTGTGCATGATAAACAAATGATATGCATGTGTGAGGGATGTTTTCATGTGAATTAAACTGTGACTCATCAGAGTTTTTCTATCATTAGTTGAGAAGCATGGAGAGCCTCTGAAGGCTGTTTCCTCATGTCACATGGAGGAGCGGAGCACGTTGGTGCTGCTCTTTGGTGATCCCTCCGTGTCTCTTTGTTTTCTACTATTTATTCACCTGCCAGGAAGTTACCTGAGGGGTTTATTCGGCAGGGGAATTCTGAAAATTCTGGCTTGTGTGAGGGTGTGCTTATGGTCACACTGCTTCTTTTTGTGACAGTGATAAGACAGAGGTAGAAGCTCAGCCGAACAGATTTGTTGATATTTTATGTAAGCGTGCATCACCTCGCTGCCCTCACTCTCTGAATGCTGTTGAAAGTCACTGGTTCCAAACGAATCTCTGCTCCCTGTGAGCTTGAACTGCTTCTTCATTGTCCAGCTGCAGACTCAAAAACTGGGATACCCTCATGTAAAAGGCACTTCTTCACTTGTTTTCATCTTCTTTATGTTGCTTTCTTTGCATTACTTTTTATCTCCTCAGAAGACTTTTTTTGTTTGTTTGTTTTTTTGTTTGTTTGTTTTTTTTTTTGCTCTCTGTCCTGAGCGGGTCTTGTTTAGGTGCTCCTGCAGCCTGAAGTCTGCTGCAGGAGGATTTGAGTGTGAGGGAGCTGAAGGAGTCATTTTTAATGTTTTAAAGTAGATTGGATGATGATGCATCAGTTTGTAGATACTTTACCTGATAACTGTCTGTGATGAAATCCTGGATTTCAGGATTGTTTTGTTGAAAAGAGCCGCTGCTTATCTTTGACAAGGCGGTCTTTTTTCTTAAAAGACATTTTTAATCTGAGTGCAGCTTTTAGATTTAAATAAGAAAAAAAAAACAGAATAATGCTTTAATAGATTAAATTTTAAGTTCTGGATTAAAAGACTAATACTCTGAGTTTTTATTGAAATTCTCTTATTTCTTCCTTTAAATCATTGTGTTCTACATGTTTTTTTTGTTTTTTAAAAAATGAATACTTTGATTTGTTTATATTATCTAAACCAAAAGGATATTGAACACATTTTTCATCCAGAAAATTAGGACACGAGCACATTTGAATTTTAAAAATAAAATGCTTCATTTCACTCATGTTGTTTGTGTTTAAATAAATAAATCATTAAATTGATTTCAGCCAGTGAGTCAGTTCAACAACCATTTGGCAATAATCTCTCATATTTACAAAAACTATCAGATTTCAGAAAGATATAAATTATTCTGAAACTGCAGTATGATAAAATAGTGGAAATGTCCAATAAAGATTTAAACAGGGTGACACAAGCAATAAGACATAATTCATTTGGAAAGGAAACAGGTGGAGTTTCTCATAAATCCACTCATGTTTCTCTGATTAAATCAGGCACATCATATTTTTCTGCTTCTTTGTTTCATTTAAAGAAACATCATAAATGTTTGCACCAAACCCGACTTCAAAAGCCTGCATTTTGTATTGAATTTATTTAAAACTGCTGTTTTAAAAAGGAGCACTTCCTGCCTGGCAGCTGCTGACCTGCTGATGCAGGTGTGTTGTTCTCATGTTGTGTTTGTGGTGTTTTCTTTACACATACCTGAGCAGATTTTATCTCTTTTAACTACTTTGGAAAGGCTTTGTTAACAAAAAAAAAAAAAAAAAAAAAAATCTTCCCATGCTTATTCTTGTTCACTTCTTTCTTTTAGTTTCACTTTAAGCTCGTGGACTTGCAGCCTGGAGGGAAAACCTGACAGTCTGCCTCACAGGAAGAAAAAGACATTTTAATCTTTAGTGTTTGTTCACTTTAAACACTGAAATGTTGATTTTGTTTCAACCATTTTGATGTTTAAAAATCTAAGTTCTGTTTTTGGCTCAGAGAACATTCTGTCAGATGACAGAAGTATTTAAAGAAAGGTGCTCCTTCGTGCTGTTTTATTGTTGGTTGTGTCTTCAGTCAGCCAGACCTGAGCTGCTGTCATTTCACTACTGTCTGCTGCTGGCAAATTCCCCTCCAACACTTTACTTATCGTTTGGGGCTTTTTTCTCAGCGACAGGATCCCCGTGCTGTGATGTCGGTAAATTAAAAAAAAATAAATAAAGATAAAATAAAAACATCTGTTGTGATCATCTGCGGACACCCTGGGGTGCTGCCTGCCGGACACGGGTCGTTATTATCGAGATTTCAGCAGCTACAGGTGCAGTGAAGTTGCTCAGGATGGTGATTATAATGGTGTTGTTGAGTCATTGCACAATCCTCACTGCAAAACAAGAGCATTATTATTCTGTAATCATCACTTCATCGCTTATTTTAACAAGTGCGGGTCAGGAAATCTCGTGATGAGGGGTTTTTAAATTGATCGAATCTAAAGTTCGTCTGTCGGGAATGGTTGGGGAATTTTTTTCAAAAACATACCTCACTTAAAGTCATTTCAATAAGTAGATCTCGACTTATCAATAGATGAACACCATTTGAAGACCCGAAGACAAGTGGACTTATTCGGCTCTGTCGGACGGATTTTTTATCTATTTATTTTGAGAGTTAAAGAAGACTTGAGAACTTGGAATTTACTAAATAATCGGACCCGACGGACATTTCTTGCAGTGTGGAATGAGAGCTTTTCACCTTCATTCAAACTGGGGTATTTATTACTCTCCCCCTCCCCGCGCGCTCCTGAGGGGTCTGTCGGAACTTTTTAACTCTTCTCACCCTGTGGGGTGTGTTCCGATTTTATTCTGATATCCTAATTGAATGCTTCCGGGAGAAAACGCGCTGCTGCTTCTCCTGATAGCGCTGAGAGGAGCCGCTGGCGTCACTGTTCTGCTGCGGAGGAAAAACACTCCTGACTTGTGTTTTTTAAACGTCTCTGTGGGTTTCTCTGACAAAAGAAATGAGTCATTTAAAAGAAATTCAAAATATGATTTCAAGTATTTTTTTCCAAATCTTTATTGATGTTAATTATTTTTTTATTTTTTATTTTTTTATTTTTTATTTTATTTTTTAGAGGAAGCACAATATCAGCGTCGACTCATGAGTCTGTTGAGATCAAATGCTGTTTTTAATGTTTCATAACGTGATGTACACTTCTCCAGTGATTTTTTTTATTATTATTATGTGTTTGTTTTGGTTTGTTTGTTTGCTTGTTTGAGAAACGGTCACGCGTCACAGGTAAGGTGACCGTTGCTGACAAGCAGCCTGCGGGGAAATCCTGCAGATGATGGCTCCGCTGTGCGTAATTGCGCATCCTGGTGCGCTCGAGCAGCTGATGGTGCTGGATGTGGAGAAGGATTTGGAGCACCTGCCTCTCTTACATGGCTTCCTGTTTAGACCTCTTTGAATCTCTCTGTCTGTCTTACAGCAAAAAGCAACCTTTCTGATCCGAGGTAGCACATCGTAGTTCTCCTTGTCTCAAACTTTAGATCGATTAGAGTTTATTTTGTGAAGATATGAAGTCAAGTTGCTGCCATGCTCTTGCGCATAGTTTCTCCCTTGTTCCCTTCATGGTCAAATTAATATTATAACGGCTTATTTTGTTTAAAATTGTGCTATTTATTGCCTGGTTTCAAGATAAAGACCATCTAAAGACTTTGAAAGTTATCAAGCATGCGCCGGAAAAGTAAGGATTTTTTTATTATTATTAAATGAGAGGTATTTATTTTTATTTTATTTTTTTATTATTTTTTTCCCTGCAGAGTCTGAATCTGAGCTACTTTGTGACCGAACATGAATCCATAAAACTTTTGGCTGGTGTCACATGAGACACTTTGATGAGTTTGTCAGATTGTCGGGCTGTGTGAGAAGCAACGGCATCATTTAATGGGTTAGACTGACAAATGACCACAGCAGAGGAAGCAGAGAGAGATAGAGAGACAAACAGAGAGAGCGAGAGAGAGAGAGAGAGAGAGAGAGAGAGAGAGAGAGAGAGAGAGAGAGAGAGAGAGAGAGAGAGAGAGAGAGAGAGAGAGAGAGGAAGGTATAGTCTGCCCAGTAACAATCGCACAGCCTCGCTGGAGCGCTGAAGAACTATTGGCTATGCAAATAGACACAGGGAGGAGGAAACAACTTAGACTGGAAAAAAAACTTTAAAGAGACATTTCCCCCACTTTTCTCACAAGCATTGCTATACAGCCTGTGAGCCTGGGATGGAAATTAACAGCCCTAAAGCTCTGAGGACTTTACAGTCCCCAGTCTTCCCCTGACGCGCTCAAGTCTCGTTTCATTCAGGGCTTCTTCTTTGAAGTTGACTAAGAATATGGAGGGGGGATTAACATATTTACCCATGCAGATTCTCATTGTGACTGTACGTGAGGCTAAATCTTTTGGCAGTCATTTTTTTTAATTATCTGCTCAATGACTTACACTCTCAGCTTCGTTTCCACCTGCTTGTTTTTCCATGACAATAACTTTGCAGAAACCTGAAGTGGAAAAATGCTGTGATCCTCCTCACACTGACTGTTATCTTTGACGGGAGATTGTGCAAAGAAAAAAAAAATATCTCCTGCCTCAAATTTCCTAGAAAGCTATCTCACAAACCACAAGCTGTTTGTGGCTGCAATAAAAAAAAAATAGTTCATACGACCGTGTGTGTGTGTGTGTGTGTGTGTGTGTGTGGGGGTGGGTGGATGGTTCTGGGTGGTTCTGCGCGTGTCCCCTTGCGCACATGTTTCTATAAGTTAGTCTGCAGTGCTTCATGGCCACTTGCACGCAGTACGTTCATGCATCCTGTTCTGCGCTGAGTTGTCCATCAGTCTGTTATAACACAAATAAAAACACACTTCAGTCCCTTTATTCCTCTAATCCAAACTGGTTTTTCAGATCTCTCTACAAGAGCAACTTTTGGCTCCGACATCAAAAAGTGTTGGTCAGCAGAACGATGCTTTAAGGACAAAAACTTACCGTGAATTGATCGTATGGTTTCAGTTTGTTGTCCACGTCAGACGCTAACATCTCACATCACAACTTTTCTTAGAAGCACAGAAAGGCTTGAATCTACCTGCTCAGTCCACGTTTTTATAGAATTAAAGAATAACTGATCAACTTTGTGTCATTCAACCTGAGAACAGTCCAGAACCTGTTGAACTTCAATAAAGAGTGATTTTCTCTGCACGTGTCTCTGTGTTGTTTGGAGTCTTGCTTTCAGAAAATGTCTTTAACTTTTTGACATGAAAGAAGTTTGCTGTGAGTTGACATGCATGCCAGTTAAAAAAAAAAAAAAAGAAGAGGGACAGCAGTGCAGCATGTTGCGCCTGGTCTATACAGAGGTAATCAAGTGAACTGCGTCAGTGCGCATGTTGGGTAGGCTTGAAATTTGCCTGATCTGCAGGCGGATGAAAGTAAGAGGCGCTCTGTGGGGAGAGAGGAAAAAGTTCTCAACAAGGAGAGGCAGGACTACTCTGACGGAGCCCTGCAGTCTCACTTTTATGCCTCTAAAACACTTTCCCTTCCATCTTTTTACGCGTTTTGCTCTTTAACGGCGCTTCTACGCTCCCGAGAGAGATTTCCTACTTTTTGACTTAAAGCACCAGCACCATGGAGCTGCTCTGCCTCGAAATGGACACCATCATACGAGCTCGTCCCGATCCAAACCTCCTATGCGATGACAGAGTCCTGCAGAGCTTGCTGACCATAGAGGAGAGGTTTCTGCCCCAGTATTCTTATTTCAAAGGCGTCCAGAAAGATATTCAGCCGTTTATGAGGAGGATGGTCGCGACTTGGATGTTGGAGGTATACCGAAACACCGAGTGCTGACAAGTCTTAGTATTTCCGTGCTCGACTTTAAAGCCTCTTTATTTGTTTCTTGCTGTTAAACTGTGCTCAATTTGCCTGTCAGGCTCTATATCAGACCCGATGCTGTCATATCCGACTGTTTATTCCTCATATTTACTTAATCTGCCATTTTCTTTTATTTCTTACCGATTTTAAAGTCCGATCATGAAGATCGTGTTTGTGAAACTTGGAGCTGTGATATCTGTGACACCCGAGTATTTCATCTATATGTACCACATGTTGTCTGTACGACAGCCCGCGGCTTATTTAATGTTATTATTTTAGATAGCCTGAATATTTCCATGCACACGTATGCACTCCCCAATGCAATGCTGCCTTGCGCTTTTCTATCGCCATGTTGGTTTTACAGGAGCGCTCGTGCTTTTAAGAGGACTTTACAGTGTCATAAACACAATAACAGCGGCGAAAAGTCGTCGGAAACGACAGAAGAGGTCCTCGAGTGTCCGCGGAATGTGTAAATGATCAGAAAAAGCGCTGCAAACATTTGAGGTTTCTATTTAAAATGTCGGAAGGGGCGCGGGCCTTATCTGTCTCAGGTCTTCCCCTCGTCATTCAGCTTCTCGTTGGATTTATGTTCGATTTCTGACACGTGGTGAAGTATTTTTGATTCGTGTCTACATGAAAACAACCCCGAGCCTTCGAGCTTTATTTACATGTAAATATTGTCGGGGTGCAAGGCGCTGATTATTTTTAATTAATTTTAGAAATAAATATATCAGGTCGGCGGTGACGCACATCTGAGCATTCTCTCGCGACTTGTCTTTTATTTTGACATTTTATTGTGGTTTATGGAGTCCGGATTTGGATCCGAATCGTCGGGTCTGATGTGGTAGAGACTCCTTAACATTATCATGTGAAAAAAATCAGCCCAGATAATTTATTTGTATTTTTAATTATTTTATGAAAATATGACGAATGAAAAAAAGCATGTTTCCGTGTGCTGCGCTGTCGGGGTGTTTTTTTGGCTTGGCTGATTGTGACTTGAATTCATTTCTTAGTGAATGAGCTGCAGGAATGTGACTCTATTGACAGGAGGCTCTGACATTTATTTCATTCTTTCTTTAAAAATCTATTTCTAATTCATGCATGATGTCGCAACAGATTAGGGCTGGGCGCAGATTCTTGGCTGAGCCCCAATTCAGTGTGTCATTGAATTTATAAGTGCTTTTTATGTGATTTCGACTTTTGTTTCGTTCTCTCATAAAACTTTTATATACGTTTCATGTTCTGGAAAATACGTCAGGTCACTGCAGGGTGGGTGACTGATTCCAAACGCTGAACATTGCTGCATTGTCTTTTCCCTCTCTCTCTCTCTCCCCTCAGGTTTGTGAGGAACAGAAGTGCGAAGAAGAAGTTTTTCCTTTGGCCATGAACTACTTGGACAGATTTTTAGCGGTGGTGCCCACCAAAAAGTGTAACCTGCAGCTGCTGGGAGCAGTCTGCATGTTTCTTGCATCCAAATTGAAAGAGACTCGTCCATTAACTGCGGAGAAGCTTTGCATCTACACAGATAACTCCATCAGACCACAAGAGCTGCTGGTAAGTTAGAGTTGGTTCAAAACTTTGTTGCAGTTTCACCAAATCCTCAGACTGAAGATCAGTGTTTTCATCATCACTGTAAAAACAGCTTTGTGCTTTATTTTTGGCTGGTTTGTTGAACATGTTTACCTCTGAAGGAAGCTTTTCTTAAAAAAAAAAAAATCAGTTAAATTATTGAAAAAAATAACTTCAAAACAATTCAGATCAAACATGAACAGAAGCAGGGGGAAAAAAAGGAAGATAAAACTTCTCATTTCACTGAAGCTGATACTTCACGGGCACTGCAGCGTCACCAGAGGTGCACGAAAAGCAAAAAAGCTCAGGTGAATTGTTTCACAAGAGCTCTCTTTACTGTACAGGGACCCTGCAGGCTCTGACAGAGCATGAGTACAGTATGAGCCCACCCAGTGTAATGGTCTCCATCGCCATCTGGTGGCAGATATTTTCACAGAGCAACGAGGTCAGCTTGAACTCCAGCCAAAGCTCTGACTCTGTTCCTGTCAGCAAGAGAGGCAGAGACATGGAGAAATTCAAGTTTGCCTTTTACAGTTCAGCTTTCATCCCAAAATAGCCCTGGATGCACACATTTCTGACATTATGTCACGCTGAACTATTTCTGCCTCTCACGCTTTTTTTTTTTTTTTTTTTCCAAACACTGAGACGCAGTTTGTAATCCAAATATTGATCTAACTGATGAAGCAGGGTGTTATGTGTCACTGTGAGCTGAAATGATGTCCTTCGTCTGTGTGTTCAAGGAGACTTTTCTGGCCTGATTAAAAACAAAAAAAGAAGAAAAAGAAAAAAAAAAAACAGCCGCCTTCATGAGCTCGAACCAATTAATTAACTCAGTTTCCCATCAGATAAATGTTTCCCCACTGCTCTGTGGTGCTACATAAACATTCCTCAGTAAACAACAGCCAATCCCACCCATGTTGTGAAAGAGGCCACATATTCTGAATCAGACGTAGCTCATGGTTGCAGGCCTGCCTCTCAGCTCAGACTTCTGCTGGAGATTCAAGTTTCTGATGTGCTTTCGCTGCTTTTGCTGGTTTTCTGCTCACTTTTTGGGGGTGAATGTAAAGCCTGTGAAAGCTGCCACAGCTTTAATGCTCTTCCTGTCGCTGAGGGTGTTCATGTTTCTGCAGCTCAGGTTTTTGACACAGGAGAGAAAGATGTGCATGTTTTGAAACGTGTTGACGTGCTGCGTTTGTCAGTCCACCTTTATAATCAGTGTGAGACAAAGCCTTCAGTCCTTGAACCAGTTGCTGGGGCCTCATCTCTCTGTTTCTGTATAAGGCAGTATTTTGGCTGACATGCAGATACAGGAAACAGAGATCAGCTGCTCGGGGCATGTGATCGTTTTTTTGTTTTTTTTCTGTCCTCGTCTTTGGTAACAATTTCTTGTAAAGAGAACCGCAATGTTACAAAGAAGGTGTGACCAGAGGAAGACGGTAGCAGAAGGAAGTGGGTGCCGGCTTGCTGCCTCTCTGTCAGCATATAGAACGTGTTGCAAGGTTGTCCTCGCTCTTACTGTGCTCCACTCCAGCTCCCTGGCACTGATGGAAAGGGCTCTGTGCATCAGGAGGCAGCCATGTTGCAAATATTCAAGCAGCCACAGTCAACACTGACCACTGCTGGTGGATCTGATCTGCATCAGATCGAATGATGACTTTCACTTTGACGCTTGAGGAACATACATTTTCTCATTTACTATCACTGAAAATGTGTGGATGAAACATTTGTTTTCAGCTTGTTGTTTTCTTCTGTTTGAAACCCTCAGAGACAGTGAGCATCAAAGCTGCTGAGAGGTGGCTCTGACTAATGTAGCTGGTAGCATGGTCAGCGGCAGCCATGTTGGATTGTCTTATGACTGAGCCCATGTGGTCTCTGTGTGTGTGTGTGAGAGAGAGAGAGAGAGAGAGAGAGAGAGAGAGAGAGAGAGAGAGAGAGAGAGAGAGAGAGAGAGAGAGAGAGAGGGAAAATGAAGAGCATCCGTAGTCCCAGTCACAAGGCTTCAGTCCGGAACCAAACCACGACATTTTTTCCCAAATTAGTCACCAACTCCTCCGTTAATCACCTCCTCCTCTAGGAAGTGAAAGTAACAAAACACTCAAAGAGAAGAGAACACCAGGCTACACACACACACACACACACACACACACACACACACACACACACTCAATGGTGGACAAAGCACATGGCTTCATTACTTGAGTCAAAGTACAGATCATCCTCCTTGTCAGATATTTGTCACTCTGATACAACTGAAAGTTGCTATTTTGAATTATTAGTTCAGCTGAAGTCCGTCTGGAGTCCTTTCTTTTAAAGTTAATTAAAAACTTTTTTTCTGTTTTCACATTGCATGAGTGTCATCATAAATACATCAGTGCACGTTCTGCTACTTTATGTTGCTTGAAAACATTATTATCTGCCCCAAAACGTCAGATTTCCAGCTCTAACATCAACCACCAAATAAAAACAAATGGCAAAGTCACTCCAAGCACAGACAGCTTGGTTTCATTCGTATCAAAATAGAGTTTCGCTCCATACCTGGCGTGCCGCTTTTTCCCAACTGGATGTTGAGTTTTTGCAGCCGTGATGAAGTTTGTGCAGAGTGGTAACTGAGCGTACGTGTAAAACCATGTGAACAATTTCCAACATGAGCCTTCTGAAAGATCTGATCTGATCTGATCTGATCTGAGAGTCGTTTACGTTGCGTTCGACTGTGGAGACAGACACACGCCAACCATGTGCAGAACATGAACACAGGTCTTGTCGTTGAGGTCAGATTTTGGAAAAGAGACCTCGTCAGCTGAAGAAATGTGGAGTCAAAAGTACAAAGTTTGTCTCTTCAAAGCAGTCAAGTAAAAGTAAAAAAGTTTGATAGGAATTTAGATTTAAATACAGATTCTCAAAAAAGATGCTTTGGTGCAGAACTGGAGTAAATTTCCTTCATTCCTCTCCACCGCTGCATGCACAACACGCTCATCTACACTAGCATGTCATCGCATTACGCCAATCGAGTGAACTGAAAAATCCGCCTGCGTGACAGCAGGAGCATTTTGCCAATTGTTCAAATAGTGTTTAACTCGATTTACTGAAAAAGAAAACTGTAACAACCCGAGATGCAGTAAAGAAAATAATCCTGTTACCTGCTGCCGCAAACAGCGAAAGGTTTTCAGAGCTGAAATGATGAGCAGAGTGAGACGAGATTAAGTAATGAAACTCTGTTTAACTCTTTAACACAAAACAGATTTATGGCTGATTGTGTTTAAAAGCATGGCCCTCCTATCCCTTTTCACCCTGCTATCACACACACACACACACACACACGCACACACACACACACACACACACACACACACACACACACACACACACACACACACAGAGTGGAACCTCTGGTGGGCCTCTTTAGGAAAGTCCCCAGATGCCAGAGACAGGCAGACGGGGAGGGAGACAGCGCTGTGAGGTCACCTGGTGGTGCTGCTGGTGTTTCTCTGTCCCAGGCTCAGCCAAGCAGAGACTGATGCTGTAACAATAATGCTTAACCTCCACCACTAATACTAATGCACGGGGCCCGGGGCCTCCAGGGGACATCACTTCAGGCTGCTCCGTTTGTGGTTGAACAGCTGCTGTGAAGTGCAGGATTGTGGAGAAAACTGCTACAACATGTAAATGAGTGGTCTCACTTATGTCGGTCTTTCAGTTTTGTTCACCCCTCTCTCTCTCTCTCTCTCTCTCTCTCTCTCTCTCTCTCTCTCTCTCTCTCTCTAACTCTCTCTATCTTTCTCTCCCTTCATCTTTCCAGGAATGGGAACTGGTGGTGTTGGGGAAGTTGAAGTGGAATTTGGCAGCAGTAACACCAAACGACTTCATCGAGCACATTGTACGGAGGCTTCCACTGCCCAAGGATAAGCTGGCACTTATACGCAAACATGTCCAAACCTTCATCGCCTTGTGTGCCACAGGTAGGACTCAAAGATCACACCTGTAATGTGTCAAAAAGCTCGCAACTGACATTCGAAAGGATGACCTTGATCATTTGTCTCCTTCCGTTTCGCCTTCTTCCTTATTTCTTGTTGTGTGGTGTTGCAAGTGACTCTAATCATGGAGTCGCTGCTAAGTCAAGCCCGGCAATAACAGCTTGCATCAACACACTTTCTTATATTTCAAAACATCTGTCTGCACGTTCCTCTTTCAGCACAGAATCAAAGCGGTGTCGCTCAATAACATGCAGCAACACTTCTGTGCAGAAGATGTGCTGTGGGCCAGTCACAGCCCGCCGCCGCCGCATTACTGAAATGCATTAGCTCCAGTGGGAAGAGAAAGGAAAGCATGTGTCATGGCAGACATGTCAGCGTTAGCCTCTCAGGTCTGACGTCCATCATTGTCTTGTCCCGGGCTGGTATGTGGTCATGTTTTTTGAAGCGTATCAGTGGCTTCCACAGCATCCAGTAACACTTCAAAGCAGAGCGAGCGTGGTTGAGGGGCATTCCCATGTCGCACAAGGTCGAGAAGAGGGATGGACAGGGGAGGAGGCAGGCAGGCCATTGTCTCTCCGCTCTTGAGGTGAATTGTTCCCTTAAGATCAAACGTGCAGCGGCCGGTGGGAGGGACAGGGAGCCTTTAATATGATCCGAAGACGCGAGAAGATGCAGGAGGGAACAGGGGAGTGAGGGAAAGCCAGAGGAGTGTATTGTTTTCGCACTGCCAATTCTAAGGCATGTCATGTTTTCATATCTCTTTCCCCGCCGCCTTCCTTCCCTCTTTCTCTCCCCACCAGCTTCTCACGCCTCCCCACCCTACAGCTGGAGGACATGATAGCTTTCCCATGTTGAGATTCTCTTCAGGGCAGGTTACTCCTGTTTGCGTCGCCTCCAAGTATTCGTTCAACGCTGCAAACAGGATGGGGGGGGGGCTTTTTTCCTGAACATCCTGACTGATTTATCTTTATAGAAATAAGGAAATCACACGATTCACCCACAAATAGGCTGCTTGACACTCCTTTCTTTCTCACTTTCTGGGTAACCCCCACAGGCAGACTTCCTTTTCTGCAGGCCTCGAGCAGGAATGCTAACCACCCCCCCTCATGGGAAACAGCTCCTTGTGCTGACATCACTCAGAGGAGTGTGTTTGTGTGTGTACGTGTGTGTGTGTGTGTGTGTGTGTGTGTGTGTGTGTGTATAGTTAGATGAAGAAATTCACGGGAGGTGACAGGTATTTACAACATGAAGTGATGGAATTCCCTGCACCGGTTGTGCAATGGAGATGATATGGTGAAAAGTTTTTCAACTGAACTTTGCAAACTTTGAGAGGAAACGCCTGTTTTCTTTGTTTTGCAGTCTTCACTCTCTTTCCCTCCAACCTTGCATCTCTCGCTCCTTGTTCTTTTTTTTTTTTTTTTGATCGTGTGCCTGCGATCAGACGTATTCTTGAAGCTTTTGTGAAAGGCTCAGCATGCACTTTGCCCCTAATTGCTTCAATGATGCAGTGGAAATAAATTTACGAGCTTCCTGGAGTCATCCTCCTGACTTTGTTTTCTCGGGGAGAAGCTTTCTGGAGATAGCTCAGGATTAGCAACAGGTCATTTATCTGTGTGTGTGTGTGTGTGTGTGCTCCCCTCAGACTTGTATCCAGGCAAACAGAGACGAGGGCAACACAGACAGAAAGACAAAGTGCGAGTGAGCCAAAATCGTGGTGCATCTGTAGATCTCTGGGAATTTAAAACCCCCATACGAGGAACGTTCCCAGCCGTAAATCTTTGGGTTATCTGGTGAGAATCCTCCTCGAGACATCCACTGAGCTGAGAAGGTAAAGACGACGCAGAAGGAGGAGATCTCTCAGGAGGATTTACATTTGCAAGACAGTTGACAACAGGTCACCTGTGGCCTTCCTATTTCATACGGACTCATTCAACCCACCACCCACCACCACTCCCACTGCCGCCACCCTTATACTGAAAAAGAAAACACGCATAAAACCACGGCTCTCTGTTTTCAAGGGAACAAGAGAGAGAAGAGGAGAAGTGGAGAATAAGGCCTCTCATTCCTAATGGCTCCTCTCTTTTGATGAAACAGTTCCGTTCGGGCCACTCGGTGGGATTTTGTCAGGTGGCGCAGGCTGGCTCTGTATTAATTAATAACATTGGCCGGTCCTTTCACCACTATGCAAATGGCTCAGGAGCTCAGCTAGAGGCTGGGAGAAAGGAGACAAAAGGCTTGGCCCTTACATTTCATATGCAGAGCCATGCGAGGGTCAGCGCTGCGGGGCCACTTGATAGGAAACACCAGCGTTTCCCTCGGGCAGGCCGCCGGATAATAGCCCAGAAACAAGCTCATTAAGGGAGATTATGAACCTCCATTCCTGCACACAGACACCAAGCACTCCGAGCTTCCTCTTCTATTCTAATTCAATTGAGGTAAAGTGGGAGAATGGACGGGGTGCGTGGGGCAGACAGATGCACCCCAACCTGTCTGCTGCAGTTATTAAGCAGCATCTTCCCACCATATTGGCAGGGATTATGGTCAATTTTTTTTCTAATACCGACTCCAATAGCTCCTCTGTAATGGTATGGATGGAATGGTGACAATAGTCATAGAGGTCCATCAAAAGAAAAGTCTGGATCAGGGCCAACAGGGCTGTCCAAGAAAGAGTGGATTGTCCCCGAGGACACAAAGACGACTTTGCTACAAGTCTGGATGTAAATAACAAGAGGTTTAAGTATTGGTTTAAGTGCGGGCTGCTGCAAGTTTAAAAAGTTTTTCTTCGGGGTTTTAAACCCTTAAGAAATCTGGAAAACATGCACACATTAGGTGTCTTTTTTTTAGCGGGCGTTTTATTCCACATTAACATTCAAATGGACACAGGAGATCAGATTTGTCCGAGCTCTTACCCCTTTGGTTTGTTTGATCTTTCTGTTTCCTCCACCACTCTCTGAGCTGTGTGTCTCACATTCTTGAGGCTTTTTTTGTGTATACAAGAAGAGACAGACTGTATGCAAACTCGCCTATTTTAATTCAAGAGTCAAATATTGGACAGTGACTCATAAGTCCTTTTGTGAAGTCTCATAGTCCAGAGGCAGGACTGCCTTTCGTAGCTTCCTCTACCTCTCGTGGCTGCTGCACAGAGAATCTCCTCCAGGCTCCGCTCTTTGCTCTGGAGATGAGTGATTCATCTCAGATGTGGTCAATGAAATGGTCTTTAGCCGTGTTTGTTTACATGAAATTCCCCCTTCATGTTCGATGAGTCAGAACCCCGACAAATTGGCCACCTCCTCCATCGAATTATCATCGCTCCACACGCTCCACTGATGTTAGGGAGTCATGTCCGGTCAGGCTGCGTCGACAACACTTGAAGCAGGAAGAGGAATCCGAAAAGTATGCACCCAAAAAATATGACACACAGAGTGAATCACGGAGTGGCACGTCCTGAGTTCCCCTCCTCCTCCTCCCTCATCACCTCGCGGCTGTAATCAGCACCATACTTTAAATACTGTGGCCAGCTGAGTCACAGCAGACGCATGAGGACAAACCATTCTGCTGTCGATGCTTCAACTTTCCCACAAAAGATCTTCAGCGATCACATGTTTTTCAGCTTACATGTTTACCTTCGAGGTCACATTAACCACCAAAGACTAATATTTGTGATTTGAGGTAAAGTAAATGTCAGCAGCTGCTAGTTTGACCCGACACCAGAGTGTCCGCTAACTGTTGTTTTCTGGGGCAGACGGTTTAACTGCTTCTGCTCAGCTTCTCGTGTGTGTGTGTGTGTGTGAGGATTTTAATGCTGGATTTTCAGTGAGGACAGACGTGAGATTTTCTGTATCGTACCTTTAATGCGATCCAAATCCAGATGCAGCTGTCACAGACGAGATGAGGGCTGAAGAGAGATGTCACAAGAAGTAAAGAGGATCCCGGTTTCTGGCGAGGTGCTCAAACTGACTGAAAGTCTGGACGAAGTGCAGGCTCAGGATTTGTTTTCTGTTAGTCTCCAGAGTGATTGTCTCGAGCAAGAGCTCATGGAAAAGACAGGTAGCGGTATAAAGTTACCTGAGTCAGTGATTTCACCACTTACATGAAGAGAAAGTCCGTGTTTGTGTGTCTCAAAGCTACACAAGGTGCACGCTCTGAGTAGACTCCACAAACCTTGTTTTGACTACCAGGCTGTGTTGCATTAGTGGTGAAAATCACTGTCATGCCAACACCAAAATGATGTTTGTTTTTGGACTTAATCAGTCAACAGGCCCGGGTCCTCGCTATGCTGCTCCCTTCATAAACATAGTCAATAGGCACGTATGGGATACAAGACCCTGATTTATGGTGCTGGAAAGAGAGGAGAGGGTGAGGAGGAGAGGTCTGGGCTTTTTTTTCCTGCTTCTTCTTCTTCTTGTTTTGGCTGTTTTTCAACTTTCCGACTTTAATTAATTTACAAGTTTAATGTGCATACTGTGCATCGCAGCCACCCAGGAGGAGCGGGCCATGTAGGGCAGCAGACTGTGTGACCAGAGGCGTGAGGATGAAGTTTCAGGGGGTAGGAGCGCGGAGAAATGGAGATGAGGGGGCACAGGGAGGAGAAAGGGCCATTGAAGGGGGTGAGAGGCGCGCAGGCCAGGCCAGCCAGCCGCTGCTCACAGGGAGCTTTCCATCGCAGGCGTCCCCACTCAGCTACATACACTGTTTATCCTCAGCATGAATATCAATGAGGGGCTCCTAAAATACGGCCATTCTTCCCCCCACATGCAGCAGCCACCAGGCCGGAGTGTCAGCCCGCATCGGCTGCACGCGCGTCTCCTTGTTCTGCTACAGACCTGTCTTGTCTTGAGAGCAAAAAATCAGCTTGCTACCCACTGCCCGCCACTCAGCTCTCCCACAAACCTACGTTTGTGCTGTTTGTGTGTTTCTGTGTGTGTGTTTGTGTCTGACTGTGTCTGCATCTTAAAGCATGCAGGCATCAGAGCATTGTCTCTCTCCCGTGTCTCCTAGGTGTCTGCCTCCCTGCCTGTCAGTCTGCGCTCACTCCACACGTACAGTAAATCCATGTATGCCTTTGTGCCTCGACACCCCTTAGAAAGTTGTGCTCTTACAGCAGTGATGTAATGCTTCGGGGCTTTGTGTGCTCTTTCCTCTTGGCTCGAGGTAGCCTTAATAAATCGCCTTGGCAGAGGCCCAGCGGCTAACACAGGGGTGTATAATAAGTTCATTTATTTGTCAACACTGAGCCCACAAGATGAGAAAGCGCCTGGCTGTGCATGTTAAAAAGGCAGAGAGGGGCTGCCTTTACAGCTATCAAAGGGCCTACCTCTTTGATTCCACATAAAAAAAAAAGAAGAAGGAAGAAAAATCTCCTCCAGAGCCATCGCACGCAGTTTGCTTTGCAATTGAATATGGCAATATGTTAATGTGCAGGCTGTTCCTCTGCCCCCACTGCCCACTCCTGCAGCCCATAGGTGGCCCAGGAACAGAGGCATACTTGTGGGGTGGGGGGTGGGGGGTGCAGGAGGTGAGGGTCGCTGGAGGGCGACTCTTTATTTCTTCCAAAACCTCACAAGAGTCTGGACACAGACTTGAGAGTGATGTGCAGCGGAGTTGTCCACCCCCTCTCCTCCTCTCCCAGCGAGCCCACCACCTTCCCCTTCCTTTCTCCTTGTTGCCTTGTCGCCATACCGTCCATCCCTCCTTCTTCATCTTCCTCCCCCCGCCGAGCCCCTGTCCCCACGTCCAGCCACATTCTTTGTCCGGCCTGTCTGGTTGAATTGGTATCAGCAGAGAGGGGATGGATGCTGTGTCTCTCAATTGGGTGAAATGAGGTGATGACTCTGGACAATAGAGTCACACTCTTCTGCCTTCCCCCTCGCAGGCCCGCCACTCTATTAATATGCTAAAAGATAGGAGGGCCGCCAATGCAAACCACTGCCTGTTGTAGCAACAAAGAGTGGGGCATGTGTGCCATTCAGTGGCCTCATCTAAGCGGGCCATGTGTTGTCCGAAAAGAAAGGTAGAAGTTGAGCAAGACATAAAGAGAGAATAGAGAAAGGAGCGTGTGTGTGTGTGTGTGTCGGTGTGTGTGTGTGAAGAGAAAACTTTCTCTCTCTGTCTGTCCGTCTCTCTCTCTCTCTCTCTCTCTCTCTCTCTCTCTCTCACTCACTCTCTCTCTCTCTCGCTCGCTCTCTCTGTCCCTGTATGCCAGTTGCCTTGCCTTTTCGGGCTTCTGGCCCGTTCACAAGCTGTCTCATTTGCATTATGAATGACAGTGAGGGGAGCTAACAAGGTTATTGGTCTTTGAGACGCACGCCTGTGACCACACGTGGAAAAAGGACCTACAGCAGTGAGCATTGGCAGAGGCACTGAGCCTCTTTATTCCCCCCTTTCCAAGCGCTATGGGGCTTTTTTTTCAGCGAGCACACGATTTACTCAGGAGATGGAAGAAAAGGGGCCGGGCTGGGGGAAGAGGGGCTGGGGTGGGGAGCGGGTGAGGGTGGTTGCTTTTCAGCTCCTTTACAAGCCAAGTGAACCCTCATTATCCAGGCCCCTGGTCATTAGTGAGTGCTGCGTTCAGGCCGCCTGCAATAGAAGGATTATTTATTAGCTGACTGCTAGATTACCAAATCAAATGGTCTCTCATGTCTCTGCCCTTTTTTGTGGCACATAAGTATTCAAATATGCAGTTTATCCACCAGGTGAGCGATGAATCAAGAGCAAATCACTTGTTTTAGTTTATTTTCCGCACTGAACTCAAGACATGAGTATTTACTCCTCATCCAGAAAGCTTATACATGGTTTACTGTGTTCTCGACTAACTAGAAGCATGTCAGTCACATTTAACTCAGTCAGTATTTCTTCCTGTTACAGATTTTAGATTCGCCATGTACCCTCCCTCCATGATAGCCACAGGAAGTGTGGGGGCAGCGATCTGTGGCCTACAGCTGGACTCAGCCGACCAGTCACAGTGGGGCGACAGCCTAACAGACCTGCTGGCCAAAATCACAAACACAGAAGTGGTGAGTTTGTTTGAAATTCTTTTTTTTTTTTCTTTTTTTTTTTTGTGGACTAAAACGCTCAGTCCCAGTGTGGTGTTATGGTCTGGGTTCCCCTCTGAGCTCCATTCTTGTGGAAATACTTTTAGGAAATGTCTGAGTAACGTTTGAATGGGTAAAACTGTCTGTGTCAACACCAGGTCGGGCCTCAGCTGTAGTTATCTGAATGCAATTTTACAACAACTGACTCAAACTGTTGTAGCTTTGTTCACATGTTAAACCAAGGATCTGATCCTGGTATCGGGTCCCAACCAGATCAAACCCTTCAGAAAATCTGATCTGATCTGATCAGGTATCGGTAGTAAAGGACGGAGCTGTGATGCTGATCTAAGCAACCAGATCTATGCCTTTTTTTTTTTTTTTTTAATTTCAGGCGCTCTCGTATTTTGTACTACAGCATGTTACAAACTATTGTGTAATACAGTTTTGATGCATTCTCTTTGTTTTTTGCTGCATTAACAGTCTACAGGGTAAAAAAGTTTACAGCTGAATATTAATTTCTTTAAGTCATGAAACATTGTTTTTCCAAACTCCTGATAAACATTTAAACACTTTATAGTTTAAATAAATATCAACCTAAGTAATTCCATATGTACACATCTTTCACCTTTTACCAACATTACGATCATGTCCCACAGGAGGGTATGCAGGATATTATTTTATCACTGGTATCAGATCTGTATGGGTATCGGTCGGTACCCAAAGCCCAGTTATTGGTATCAAGACCAGAAAAGTAGGACCAGTACATCCCTATTGAAAACAAGGGTAAACAAACAGCTTTGACAGACGGGGAGATTCATGAGAACATGATTAAATGTCACATCTGACTGAAACCTGATTTTTAAAATCCAGCGTGTGACATGAAAACCAAGACACAGAAAAATCCAAACGAAAAGACATGCTGAGCTGCATCACTCTCCACTCGTGTCAATGCACATCCAAAAAACGATGGTAGCGTGTTTACAGGTTTCTTCAACAGGTTTCAAAACACTTACTTTTTATCTATTTTTCAACACCACTGATGGAAAGAGAACCTTAATAGGGCTGTGACTCAAACTCTGCATCAACAACAAGTATGTCGGGCCGTGTGCATCACTTTTAAGTGTTCTCTGGAAACACTTCCATTGTGTTGGGGTGTATTTGCAGCACATTTTCCTAATGTGTTGTATTGCGGTGTCTGCAGCGTGTTTTCTAAATGATTTGCATGTGTTGTCCCATTGATGAAGATGTTTTCTTTATTTGCTTGTGTTTTGTCTTTTTGCATCTACTTTCTTAAGCTGCATTGCTGTGAGCTCTCAGGGCCACCGTACTCTCTCTCCGTCAGCCTGTTTTAGCTGCTCAGATGTACGTAACATGTAAAGATTCCTCGAAATCGACCCAGTTTGAGAGGTTTTTAAGAATGCTGCTTTGCTAACAGGATGTTTTGTGTGAGTTGGTGCGGTGAATCGACTGACCGAGCTGCCTGGCTTGAGTCTGCGAGCTGCAGCTCACTGTGTAGGATAATGCAGATGGGATGAGGAGGGTGAGATTGTTTAATGAAAGCTGTCTTTATTAGTGTCTTTTGAGGAGTCAGGATTCTCTATTTGATGCAGCCTTGGAAAAGAGTTAATTTAACATGAACACATAGAGTCCATGTGTGCTCCCTGTGCAGGGAGCACACATGCATCCTGAGCCCTGGTGTGTTAAATACTTTCCTTAAAGGAGGCTAAGTCAGAGGGGGAGGTGGAAGAAAGCTGTCAAAGTGTTAAAAGGACACTGGGCTGGTGTCATGCCTCCCTCACAACAATCAGCCCTCTCTCGTCTCCTCCTATGGCCCATAATGCTTCACTGCTGGAAAGCATGGCTCCCTCTGGTGCGAGCAGTGTGAAGTCTCGCTCAGCAGCTGAGGAAAAACAAATAGCTGACCTCAGCAGCACAGGGCCTCAGTGTGTTTAGGCTGCAAGGTCTCAGACTTGAGGGAATTAAGTTGCTCTGTGTCTCTGTGATCAACCCTTCACATTCCTGGATTCAGACAAGCCATGGCTTGCAGTAAACCCGCAAGGCTGAGCCCAGGGCACCCTTACTAATTCAGCATATATGAGAGTGAGAGGCTTTAGTATTATTTGTCAGACAGAACTTCGCCGAGCCTCTGAGGAACTAACAACAGACTTCTGCTCCTCTTGTGATACAGCAGATGAAAACACCCAATGACAGGAGACCAGAAGTGGTTGTCAGCAGTAATTCTTGGCTCTGGTGTTATTTACTCTGCCAGCTAATGTTTAAGCATCAGGTCTTTTCACACACTTAAAGAGGAAATCGGCTCTATCATCTGACACATTCACCCTCCCTCCATTTCCCAAAAGCTGAACCACTTTACATGTCTCTTTGACACCCGAGGGTCACCTCAGCTCCAGTTTGGACTGCATCCATCGGGGTGGTGGCATGAACCTGGGTCTAAATGTACACACACACACACACACACAAGTAGTGTTTTTGGTTTTGACTGGCACTGACAATATGGTGGTACAACGTCTCCCAGCCAGCCGACGCAAAGAGCCAGGCAAAATATGAAGGCAAAACAAGTTACGCCAACCTCTACAGCTGCTGCTGCCAACAGCACCACAGCCAGCGCCATCCCCCTGGCACCCTGCTGGCATCCCTGGTATCCAGAAGCTGTGGTTTTCCAGAGGAAACGTGATAGGGCCAAGTCACCATGTTGGGCTGCTGGAAGAATTCATGTAGGCTCACATGCACCTGGTGTGGCCACGAGAGGCTCCCTGTAGGGTCAGAGAAATATCAAAGCCTATGAGATTTGTGTCTCACCCAAACGGCTTCAGTGACAGTGAGAAAAGAAGGGGCTCATGCCGAAAACAGAGAGTGTCGGCTGGCAGTCAGCAGATAAGGGTGACATGTGCATAGCTTCCTCTTCATTTTGTGAATGATTAAAAGAGGAAACAGAGGTTAGCTTAAAGCTTAAAGACCACCACTTCCTACATTTCATGGTTTTGACTCTGTCTCTGCATCTCATTCATGCTTTATTTATCTATTTATTTATTTTGCTTTAAGGGTCAGACACTAAGACAACGGAAACACATTTTCCCATTTCTTCCTTCCTCTGTTTTCTTTCATCTTTTTAAAGTCTAAAAGCTCTCACATGAGCAGTGAGATGAACGGATGTAAAAATAAAAAAAAAAAAACACTAAACTTTCGGCTGGTAGATTTTACAAGTGATATAAATTGTGATAACAAAGATGCACTTGTTGGAGCGATCATCTGTTAACACAGCCCATAGCGTCACCGCTTCTCATGTCTTCATCATTCCGGCTCAAGACTAAGAGAAAAGTTATTTCTTTTATTGTAGCAATGTTTGAGTCATGTGGTGACTCCGGATATTTTCTTTTAAGATTCACTGGGATCAGAAGAGTGTGTGTGTGTGTGTGTGTGTGTGTTTGTGTGGCGTCAGTGTGTTTGTCTGACCACCAACTCCTCCCAGAGAAGCTAACACAGCCTTGTGTGGTGTAGTCAGCAGTTAAAACACATTCCACGGCTTCACACATTTCTTCCTTTTGGGTTTGTCTGTCTGCACGACTTCCCCCCTTCTGCAAGTGTCACAAAGGCCGCCCAGAGGATGATCTGCATGCCTCGATTTTCCAGAAAGACACATGGCTGCAGAATGATGCATGTTTGAAGTGAGACCGAGGGAGAACTTTTAAGAAAAGTTGGATTTTTTTGACGCTGAAAATAAGACGATGCCTCCCATGAACAACATTTTCAGTTTTCGTTGACCCCTCGAGAGTCCAAAGCTTCCCTGAAAACAGTGTTGGTGTTTCCAGTAGTCACACACTGAAGTCATTAAAGTTTCTTGAATAAAGCCTATGGGTCTTGGCATGGGATCGAATCACTGCTCTTTAGAGCGGCGGGGACAAGGGGAGCGAGTCTTTTAAGAAGTGAAGGCGTGCATTCTTGTGGTGAGACACAGGCAGTTCCTTTACATGTTCTTTGCTCTAGTTAATTTTCTCACAGGAATCGAGATTTTATGACCAATGCAGCACATGTTGGAGGGACGGTTTTGTGTTTTTTGAGAGTGCACACACCCTTGTTAGTGGCCAACCTCTGGAGAAGATTAAGGGACACACACTCGTTGGGGTTTCCTTCACGCTCTCCCAGAGGCACCGAGCCAGTCCGACCTCCTCAAATCAATCTTTATGGATTTTGACTCGCACAAACTCTCCGTGCTTATTATTTGTGGATTGATGACAGCTTGGAATAAAAGAGGTTTCGAAGCAGGATGACCTCATGAGTTTTCTATCAGTGGTCTTTCATAAGAGAAGATTTCACAGTCTTATGTGAAAGAGACCCCACCTGTTAAGAAATCCTCCAAAAAAGCGTTCACATGCAAAACATTTCAACAAATCATCCGTCTGGAAATTCAGGTCACAAGTCAGCAACACGTAGTTTCCCTCTGACAACACATTCATGTCTCACCCTGTAATATGTCATGCTGTTTGACCTTTGACACCGTGACCTTTTGCCATTCAGCCGTGTGCAGCTCCTGAAGAGCAGTTGGGATGGGAGTGAGGTCTCAGTTCTTTTCCATCCAGGCCCAGCGGCACCAGCAGCCCTAACACAGGCTCAAACTGTGGCCCATCAGGTTTAAATTAGCTGTAAATTTCTGAAGAATGTTTCCCCGCTCCACCAGCAGTACACTTTCACCCATCCCTCCGGCCATGGGGCGCTCTCAGTCGTGTTTCCCACAGACGCCTGGTGCTTAAAGGCAGGGGGGGTTGTTCACGTGTGTGTTGAGCTTGAGCTGTGCTGACACATATCTCCACCAGAGGGCATTGTTAGCTCTTTGTCGGCTTGTTCAGGCAGGAATTTTCACATTACTTTGTTTAGCTGCAGCTGTCTGCTCTGACTTCTCAGTTTCTTAAATGATTGTCATCGCCGCTCCTCACACAAAAACAGTTTGACCTCACACTGATGCTCTTGCTAACACCTCATTTCGCACTCCTCTCCCCCTGCGAGCCTCCCCTTCATGCGCTCTGCTGTCCCCTCCGTCAACCCTCCATCAGGGGGGAGGATATGAGGGCTCAGCCCTGTTGAGAGGCTCCTCTCCCAGGTGGATTCTCAGGTTGCTGCGGCGGCCTTTGATGGTGAAAGGCGAGCCGGCCAGGTCTCAGATGGATCCCCTGCAGGCAGGCAGGCACACAGACTGGCGCTCGTTAAAAAAGCACCACCTTTGTGTTCCCACAGGAGGTGGATGTAATTAACAAAGCTTTAGTACTACCTGTGTTTTCAGCCGCTGTTGTCAAGGCTACTCCTGTTTGGGTTTTGTGTGTGTTTGGGAATGGCGGAGGTTCTGGGATAGGTGGGTGGTTGGATGGAGTGTGTGCGTGTGTGCACATGAATGCTGGAGAGGGTGTTCAGTGCACAACCCTGGTGGGCTGATGTAATACTCGGGTCTGGTCTGTGTCTACACTGAAGCTGCTTAAGACTCACTGGTCATTTAAAACCCCTGGCCTCTGCTGCCCAGGGGCCCCTCTGCTGCCACACCAGGGGCCCCTCCACTACCACATCAGGGGCCCCCGTCTCTTATGCATTCACTTAAGTTTCCAGAGTTCTTTGGTGACTTGCAGTCATAGTTGCACAAACTGTTGCTCCACTGAGCTATTGTCTTTTTTCTAAACTTGTGCTGAATTTTTGGTGTAAGATTCAATGATCAATTACAAGGAGCTGTTGCAGTCCACTGTAAAGACTGTAAATGTGATCACCTGATTTTCTGGATAATTTCACAACATGTAACATCTCGTATTTTCCGTCACATTCACTTTCGGAAAGATCTTTTTATTTGGACTCTCCCAGACCTAAAATTAAAAAAAAAAAAACACGGTTTAGTTACATCAGGAAGAAGCTGCTTTCACCAAGGTGACTGTTTCTGTCAGTTTAACTAGAGCATGATCAGTAAGAGAAGAAAAAACTCAGGTTATGATTCCTGCACTTTTTACTTGAGGGGGGGGCGGCGAGGAAAAAAGTCCAGTTTAAGTTGGGGTGAAAAATGTGGCTGTTTGCCAACACACACAATCCACCTGGAATAAGTCAGAATATTTTCAGGAGTGTTGGAGCTCACATGCACTCATTTACACGTGTTAATCAAAGCCAGCCGATTGATCAGCACTGTTTTCCTTAATTTTGGGAGATCAGTGATTGGCCGATCTTTACATATAAAACCAATCTTATCCACCGATCTTATCAATCTTATCTAGACTTTTATTTGTAAATCAAAATACCATGGTGCACTTTATCTTTGGTAAGAAGCTCAAAACAGTCCTGCAGTGTAACCTGTTGTGCATGTATTGCTTAGTTTTAAAATGTGGCAAATGAAAGACTAAAGGAAGTGATATAATTTAGTAGTTTGGACAGCAATATTCTAAACTTTTCATCTATATTTGAGAGAACTACCTCAGTTAAAATATCAGGTTTGTATTGTTTCACAGGTATTGTTCAATGTTTTTGAATTAGATAATATTGGAACATTGAAGGTGTACGCTGTCAGTTATGAAAAAAAAGGAAAAAAAAGGTAAAGGCCAAAATCAGTTTCAACAAGTCTGGCTTTCTGAAGATCGGTGATTGGCCAGAAAACTGTGATTGGTGCACCCCTTATAAATTCTAAAAAGTTGGATGATTCCACTTATCAGACACAGGGACAAATAGCCATCTTAAACACGGAAAGACACCAAAGTTTTAACCATCTGTCCCTTCTCGTCTCGCATTTCAGGATGTTCTCAAAGCGTGCCAGGAGCAGATCGAGCGTGTGTTGGTGAGCAGCCTGCGTGAGGGACGGCAGCAGCAGCAGCAGACACAGAGAGGCCCCAGCGGCAAAGGCCTGGAGGAGCTGGATCAGTCCTCCACCCCAACAGACGTCCGCGATGTCAACTTGTGAACCACTAGAGGGCATCATTGCACCGGATTTACAAAAGAAAAAAAAAGCATCATGAAAAAAAAAACTCAATTTCCTTAAAAGCAGAAAAAAAGAACAAAAGAACAAAAAATGTTAAAAACACAAGCCCTGTACAAGAAAAAAAGAACAATGCTTGCTAGTTTTTTTTGTAGATTTTCTGTTCTTTGAGTCAAAAACACCTGCCCACGAAATAGATGATCTATAATGCTCTAGTCTCAAAGCAACAAATTTGTTACAAAGCGAAGGTCTGTGCGGCCTTGGGATGTACAGAAGGGAAGCCAATCATATTTGCATTCTGCCTTTGATTGTACGGTATGATCTTTAAGTTATATTTCAAACATAGCTTGATGATGAGGCTGTCACAGTAGGAGTTGTTGAATCCATTCAGAGCTTGCATACGTGGAATCACAGTGGGGCTTTAGTTTTTGTTTTCTGTTTGGTCGTATTTGAGTATTATTGCTTCTACATACAGGGCTGAGGGACACGTAGTCAGGCTCCAGCCCATCAGTAGGTGTGTCAAAACAAGACAGACAAAGGAAGCCGTGAGAACAGTGTGCTAAAACTTGAGGGGACCCAAGTCTGGGGAAGAGACATATTGATTTTAATTATGAGTAGTACTAGTAATAACTATTATTATTAATTTTATTATTGGAGATATTTTGGAAATTAGTAGTGAGATCAATAAGCTCCTTTTGTCAGGCTGCTTGTGTGTGAGTTTGTATGTATGTCGGTTTGTGTGTGTGTGTGTGAGTGTGTGTGTGTGAGTGTGTGTGTATACCTGTGTGAGTGTGTGAGTGTGTGTTTATTAAATGCTACATGTGATCCTGCATCGATAATGAGCAGCGTGCGTTCTATGACACGAAGCACTTGAGCAAAGTCGAGTCTTAGACTTAGCTGTTCTGTGTTTAAAGGATAAGGAGCAAGTGGAGGCTACACACACACACACACTTTGTCCATCAGTATAACTGGGCATCTTTGCTATATCACTGCCTTCCTGCATTAACAGTGTGTATCATGATTCATTGTTGGCCAACAGTAAACTCATGTGCAAGAGACAGGAGAAGACGGAGAGGACTTAGAGCATTTTTACCTGAGGTGTGACGCCTCTGATTCAGACGTCATGTGAGGCGTTTGTTCATTACTGCCAGTCTGTTGATGAAACAGCACAGATTCTTCATTCTTTTCACTTTGTTACAATATGGTGTTTTCTGAGATGTAAAAGGCTGCTTTGAGTCTAAAACGGGGTAGTAATGAGCTTTCACATGTGCAGCTTCTGGCACATGTGAAACAGGAGAGGCTGATGTCTTGAAGAAAGTAAAGATATGCGTATAATGTCTGGAGGACGATGGACTTCTCTGAGTAGGGCGTTGCATCGATAAGAGAGGAGGTTTTTTTAAGAATAGATGAGAGAATCCAGTGGTGCAGGAGCATGCTGCTGTGTAGGAGACAGATGATGACAAACAAAAGAAGCCCAAAGGTATCGCAATCAATCTTTGGTATCTACCTTTTTAGATGGCTCAACATTAATTCAGATACTGAGTGTCGACAGCTACACAGCTGGGTGAACGGAAGCGTTCATGGTTTCCATTTGCATGGAAGTTAAAAGAGGAAATAAGACTGTGTTGCTGCCAGATCATGTGAGGATGAACTTTTTAAGGGCGGGGGTGGGGTTAGAGGAGTACAGGATGAGGATATACTGTCAATGCATCTGGAGTCCCACATAGGGTTGTTTTTTGGCTCCCCTATATGATTTCAATGGCAAAGCACTTTGAGAACATGCTCCCCAGGAGATGAGTCAAATGAAAGGCGATGATCGGAGGTGAATGGATGTTTTCATTTTTTTTTCTTGTTAGCCTTTTCTTTGGTTTACTATGTAGGGCTGGTTTCCCAATCATCCGAAATAAACGCTTGTCGAGCAAGAGTCAAGATTAAAGAGGCTTTTCCACAACTTACAAAGAGAGGACATTCCAGATGATACACAAACAGAAGAAAAACATTCCTACTCCAGCAAAGTGCAAGCTGATGACAGAATCTGAACACACAGAAATGGACCGTATGAATTGTAACAGGCCTAAGCCAACAGCTAACCGATCCCTGGGTTCTGTTTGATTTTATTTTATTTCATTTTCAAGAATTAAATATTTGTTTTACTTGAATTTTTCTTTTTCTATTTATCCGTGTCACAGCCACAGATAGTAACACAGAGCGACAACGAGCTACAAAATAAAGGTGGTGGTAACATCTAATATTTGCACAAGTTCTTCAGAGGACAATGGGGGTTGCATATTTTAGACAGAGCAGAGCTTTTGTTCGGAAGCCACCTTAACTCATGTGTGTTGCAGTGGTTGGTCAGTTTTCTATGGTGCTGTCTTGTGCAGTTCAGGCTGATTGTCTGTCAGTGAACACATCTGTCCCCCTCTGAGCTTTGCTGCTTAAATTACTTTGCAAGGGGGCACATCAGCCAGACAGACAGACGGACGGACGTCAGCGCAAAAACAGACGACTTTTGTTTTGTTTCTTTTAACAGGACACGTTGCTTTGCCACAGCAGGTGTCTTTGACTTAATGCTTGAGTTTTTTTCATGATGGTATGTGACTTTGCTGAGTGTGTGTCTGTCGGACTAAAGTAAAATGTGGGGATTTCATGTTTCAGTCTTGTTTTTCAGTAGAACTGGGCAATTTATGAACACATTTGCCAAAATATCCCCATTTGATTATTTGATCTGATCATTTGTTTTGCCTCTGTTTGCCTGATGTAAGCTCTCTCCCAAACGTCATGGTTGTGATTTTCTGTCCTGCAATGTACTGTTGCATGTGTTATACATAGAGAACACCTTTTTCGATTTGTGTTTGTTGTATTTTATGGGGCGACCAGACCCGCAAAAGGGTTTTTCTAAGTTTAGAGATACTGTATTCCAAAGTGAAGAGAGGACAAAGGAGGAGGTGTGAAGACATCAAGAAAAAAGTGTCAATATTTTTATTGAATTATTGTTGTCTTTTTGCGCTGCTAAAAGCTATGAATTTGTTTCATTTATACAAAAAAATAACATTACCTAGTTGTGATGTGTCACTTGAGTGTGCTGCTATTTTATAAACATTGTATTATAATATAATTATTTTACTGCTTAAGAGATACATTCAGAAAAACGAAGTAGATGGTGATAGAAGAACATGAAATGAGTACTCGACTGGAAATGTCCTTTGTACAGTTTGACCGTTTGCTTAGATAGATTATCTCCTTTTCCCCCTTTTTTATCTATTTTGCTCTCCTTCTTAAGTCACATTCTGCATTTGTGGTATTTCCTATACCTCAGGATTACTGGACAAAACTCAACACAAACAAACAAACCCATCACCTATACCTCTTCAGTTAGGGAGCCTGGACCGGAGGAGACAATACAGTGGGGGTGCAGAAGAAGCAATGACGGATAGTCGTCCTTTGTGGATGATTCCCGCTGCTTTAATGGGGAAAACAACTTGCTCGGTGAGGAACAGGACATATGCAAGGCTTCCACTTGGACTGTCATTGTTTTGGAGGGGGGGCACAACAACAGTGCAACCTTTCAGGGTGTGTTGTACATGGAGAGTTCGAACATGGTCACTTCTGTTCATGTTGGTGCTACATCCGACTGTGTGAGAGAAAAAGGGGAAAATGTATTTCTGAGATGGCCAAAGTTCTTGCTGTATACAAGCATTGTATCTCTGTATTTCAGTAAATGTGGGTCCTGTATGTGAGCAAGATATACTTTGGTTTGAAATACTGTGTCAGCATGCCATTGTTACTGCAGCGAAATACTGGGTTGAGCGTCGCTTGTCATGTCCAACCATAAATATTGTGATATCTGGAAGTTTCAATGGTGCAGATTTCCCTTTCAGCTGCCCCCTCCTCCACTATAACTCATATCATGTACCTCAAATGTCTGTTGCACAACCTCTGTTCAATAAACTTCTGCTTTAAAGGGTGTGACAACACATCAACTCACTATTTCCCACGCTCGTCTTTCTTTTAAGCTCTCATTGTTTCAAGATGATCATTTTGTGTGTGTGTGTGTGTGTGTGTGTGTGTGTGTGTGTGTGTGTGTGTGTGTGTGTGTGTGTGTGTGTGTGTGTGTGTGTGTGTGTGTGTGTGTGTGTGTATGATTAAGTGATGAAACTACAGAGAGAGGATTAGCTGGACCACTTACTTACTTACTTCAACACTGTGAAGGGAGAGGTGATAAACAGAACAATATGTTTCCCTGAAACAGTTTGTGAAAAGATTCAAACATGAAAAAAATGAGGTACAGATATCAAATTTTAGTCCGTACATTTTCCAATATATAGAACAGGAAGTGTAATGGGGCTTTTAATAACTGATTACTTTCTTCAGGTTCTGCAATTGTAGTGACCATAGTTTTGAAAAGAAAATACTAAAAAACAACAATCACCACACTCGTCTTATCATAGCATTAATTTGTTGCTACATATTATAAAATGTTCCCCATGCCCCGAGGAAGGTGTGGTGAGATCGAATGGTTAAACACAGGAGGTTAATTGGCCCCCAGCCTTGCTTGAGAACGAGTTAAAGAGAGTTCTATGCCTGTTTGAGAGGGTGGTTTAAATTTGCGCCCTCTAGTGACTGCTTTTTATTATTTCAAGCCTTGTTCTTTGAGAAACAAGCAGGGAGGTGAGAGCAATTAAGTGTGCTTCGTGTGTGACCTTAAGTAACCAAACTGTCCCAGAGGCAGTGTTGAGAAATGTGTTAACAGAGGTGGGGGAAATCCTCAACTCAAAACCATAAGGATGCATATCATCTGATGCATTTGATCCTGACTCAGTTTACTCCTAATCTTCTCCTCATGGGGCAGCTGAAGGCGACACTGCCTCAGTTTGTTTATGTGCAATCGGAACTCCTGGGCACAAGGGGAAGGAGTCATAGATAAGTTCTGGAGAAGCTTTGCAGAGAATTATCTACCAACACTTTAAGTTCAAATGTGCAAGATCAAATACGCCTGACATGTTTCAACAGAAGCTGAAATTATGAAATAATGCATTGGACTAGGAATCTTGCTGAATGTCTGTCTGTTCTAACCAACAGCCCACTGAGTTTGTGTAGTCCCTCACACTGGTAAACCTCAAGCCAAGCAACAAATCAATTATTTTTCATCTTAAACAAAACACAGAAACATATTTTCAAATATTCTAATCACCTATAAATCGAGTCAATACATACAACTTTTAATGTATATCTTTAATCTAATGAAGAAGTCTAAAACTGGTTTAAATGCTGCTGCAAAAGAAAAAAAAAGCTTTCATTACTAGTTAAATGATAGTTCCTTCCTAAGTCTGGTCTTCCTTAAATAACATTGTAAGAACAGACTTCGTGTGTATTATTAGCTAGAAACGAAAGGACAGGTCGCTGGTAGTATTTGAATGTAGACTGTCATTAATTTGCAGTATTTTACATTCACAGGCAACGTAACCTAATTCAGCCAATCTGATTGGCTGTTAAAGCTGTGTGTAAATTTCAGCATGCATTCACGGTCCCCTCGGAAGTCTGGATTTTCAGGAATTAAAAAGCTGTTTTTCCAAACTTTGTTGTGTTGTACAAAGTTAAAAACATGGACAACAAGATTTTGTTCCATATATTTGCACAGAATTCGTGTAAGTCAATTTTATGTACAGTAACTCAAAATTATGACATGACACCACATCAAAATTTAACATGTAGGCAAAAGGTTGTTCATTTTTCCGGTTATTCTTACATCACTTAAAAGCAGCGTTAGAGCGGGGTCATGTTGACAAGTTTAATCCAGAGTGAATTAACTTTTATCTGTGTGTTGAGTTCATGTCAGTGATTGATAAATAGCTTTGAGTTTGCTCAGGTATGGAAGAGAAAAAGGTGACAGTGTCTTGCTCCTTACCCACAAACAGTCCCAACAGTTCAGCCATATCTGTTTCCTTTATTCCCCCCGAGGAGCAGAGACTCGAAGGCGTCTTTGGGACGGTTTGACAAGGACTGAAGAGTCAATGCAACGTTTCTATGAAACGTCTGTTAACGAATATGAAACGGCTAACATTTGGTCTGACCCTTGTTCGACAGTAAGTGTTTTAGTCAGTATTTTAGTTTTTAGCCAATAAGAAGTTCAGAGTGCTGCAAGTCGCTTTACAGTCCAGTCTGTGTTCTCTCTGTGGACCTGCCACATTTGCTGTTTATAGTATTATTCAAATGTACAAGGGTTTAATTTGAATATATGTGTTCTTAAACGATTCTACTATTATAAAACTTATATCTTGTAGCCTAATTCTACGTCAAACCTTGTTAGCCTAATGAGTCTGAAGTGAAGCCGTTGCTAACCTAACAGGTGCCGTTAAGTTATCGTCGGCTACGAAAGAAGCCTCTTCGGTTTTAGAGAGTATCAGCCTCAAATTTTAAAGTCAGGCATATACATGTTCTATGCTGGAGAGCCGCTGATAACAAACTGAAAAAGGAGAGTTTCATGAGAGCAGCTAGCAGCTGTCACAAGTCACTCCATGCCTCTCTGCCTGTGGGTCAGTTCTGGGGCGCTGCAGTACCGCCGAACAACCGCTAGATGTCAGCATAGATGAACTAATGAGCCATGTTTTCGGATAAGGGACACGAGAACTAGAACGAACTTTTATTTTACAGTAACTTTTAAGACAGCTGTAACAAAAAAACAAACCGCTGTATGTGTGGCATATACTTTGTATACTTTATGAAGTAGTTTTTCATGTGTGTCTCTAAAGAATCAATACATAAAAAATATATTATTATATATATTTAAAAAAAAAAACAGTTTGAGTAGCATATCTTTGAGAGATTGACTAGACAGTGGGAAGGTCCTTTAACAAGAAAGCCAAGGAAATTAAATCCTTGTAAAAACAGAGTATTAATAGAATCCCAAGAGTTGAGTTTGACAATTCGTCCCTCTTGGCCTCTTATGATAATAATAATGATATAAGCTTCATATCAACGACTAAAATCAGCTCTGTCTTTCAGTGGGGAAACACGATACAATAAAGAAGGCCTTCTACAAGGTACAGAAACAGTTAAATGAAATCAGTTTCTCTGTCTCTGTCCTGCTTTTTCTTCTCCTGTGTCTTACTTTCTTCCTCCGCACAGGTCAGGCCATAGACTGTCCCCTGTCTGAAATCGGGTTGCAGCAGGCTGAGGCTGCAGGCCGTTACCTGAAAGATGTCAAGTTCAGCGATGTGTTTGTCAGTGACATGCTGCGAGCAAAACAGGTATAAAGCATCACTTTACAGTGAGACTTTCATACTTCTTATTACTTTTTATTACTGTTTCATACTTGTAATTTTTTTGGTTACTGTGAAAATATCTCTGCATTAGTTTATTTATTTATTTTTTTGTTTGTTTTACGTTGTTTAGCTTTCTGACATTTATTTCTGTTGTTCCTAATTTCTTTAAAATTAGATGCATCTACAACAATGTTTCTGTGTTCTATAAGGCTCGTCTATTGCCTTTCACAGACCGCTGAAACAATAATGAATCACAACAGCACTTGTTCTGGTTTACAAATGGCGTGTGACTCGTTACTTAAAGAGAAAGTGAGTATTGTCTTCTCCTATATTATTTACAAGATAAAGAACTTTTTTATTCAAAGGTAGTCATTAGATATAGTTACAGCTGACTTAAAGAGTGTCAGTCATCCTGTAACTAGGGTTTTTTTTCTTTATCTAGAGTTTTGGGGTTGCAGAGGGGGGACGTGTGCAGGACATGAGAGAGATGGCCAAAGCAGTTGGTCAGTCCCTTCAGAGCTTCACACCTCCTGGAGGGGAGACCCAGGAGCAGGTGAGGCTGATGTTTCACTCTGCAAAAATGAAATCTAAGCAACAGTTATGACTTCTTTACACAAAAACATCCTATCAGAGTCAATATGTGCCACATTCAGCTTGCATGTCCAGAAAAATGCCTTAAATAGAAGACAAAAGACAAAGACAATTAGAAGACAAAAACAAGACCTGAATTACTTAAAAGTAAAAAAAAAAAAAAAAAAAGCTAATGTGTTAGGAAAAATTACTTGCCAAGTTTCTTGAAATAAAATAATTTCTTGATTCAGGAAACTAAACAAGGACATTTTTCTTACCCACATGGCAGATTTTTGCGTTGTTCAGATCTTATCCTCCATGCTAACAGGCTAACTGCGTGCTGCACGTAACAATGTCGGCCTGTCTTCATCTTCTAAGGTGTCATTTTTACATTGCTGCCCTCTACTGGTCTGGTGGTGCGTTGCAACTACCCTTACTATTTTTCTTTTTTATCATCTCCATATGTCTCTGCTCTGATTTACATAATCTACCTCAGTCTCCTGCCAGCAGTAGAAATGCCAGACTTATAATGGGCCACAAGACCCTGGAGGTTCTGTTTTACCAGGAGTTAAAAGTTCCTGGAACCTTTGGATGAAAAGGGACTATAGTTATAAACCTAAAGGTCATTTGGATGTGGACTATCTGAGTATATACAAATAACAGTTGTGTTTGTTACCTGATTAAAAAGTTACCTCCTAGCTTTGTGTGATTTGTTTTAAAGGCTGAGTGGGAGGGCGGTGTGTTGGGGGGGGGGGGGGGGGGGGGGGGGCACAGGAAGGAAGGATGATCTATTTCATGTCAGGCTTCATCTATTAGTTCTTGGCTTGGACGTTAACTCTTGGACGTGATCAGCATATGATATGATGGACAAAGATAGATTTGACGTAAGCATGCAGCGCCCCAATCAGTGTCAGCCTCAGGCCTCCCTCCCTGCTCGTCTGAATGTGTTTCAGGTGCGTCAGGATGAGTTGGCATGCTTCAAGTTGTGACTGCGTTGTTTTTAATATATTAACCCCTAACCTTTATCCAGCACAGTTTCCCATAGACTCTCTTTAATGATGGAGAGAGGTGTAAGAGAAGCATGACGTCCTTGGTAACAGGGTTTTTTTTGTTGTTGTTGTTCAGGTGAAAGAGCGGGTCAAGGAGTTTCTGGAGAAAATGCTGCAACAGATTGGGGCTGAACACTGGGACAACAAGGAAGCTTTTTCCTCTCAACAAACTGCTGTTGTGGAGGGAAAAGCAGACGATGGGGTCAGAGGTGTCCCCGTCCATGCTTTGGTCGTCACCCACGGGGCCTACATGTGTGTAGCAGTGCGCTACTTTGTGGAGGAGTTAAGTTGCTCCTTGCCTTCAGGCTCTGATAAAGCCCACATGTTCTCTTTAAGTCCTAACACGGGCCTGTGTCGGTTTTTACTTTCCATAAGGAAAGAGGATGAAAGATTCATGCTGTCAGAAATGTGCTGTGTGTTTGTGCACAGAGGGGATCATGTTAGGCAGTAGACGATGAACAGTATTGATAGAAATATAGAAAGAATCAGAGACAGTTAAAGAGAGTGAGGAGAATACAATAAATAAAAGTGCAGCAATGTGTCACTGAAGTTTACAATTTCACAAGTAATGGTTGGATGAGACTTTCAGCGCTGTTTCATACAAGATCATTTGAAATTCTTTGGTCAGGTTGAGGAATAGGTGCTTCTTTTTAAGAGGCAGTACAATTATAATGGACCTGAGTACATGTAAAGATTAAAAACAGTAAACAAAATGTTTGACGTTTTGAGAGGAGCACCCTGGTTTAATCTCAGAGTGATGGTTTGTACTCTGTCAGCATCCCTTTGTTACTGTCTGGCTGTTCATTAATGTCAATGTGTTTTAATGAGTCCATGTTTCTATTTTTATCCTCTCTGAGCTCATAGATGTTGGTTAGAAACACAAGTGGAAATAGAACATTGTTGACTCTCTGGAAATCAGTGACTCCTCACTGTTGTGAATTAACACGTTGGTCAGCAAGGACGAATGCAGGACACCAACTCTGCATGAAACCCTGAATTACTTACTGCCAGTGGGGTAAGAAAAAAAATCACTAGTTTACTGTCTTATATCAAGATATCATTCTTATTTTTAAAAAAATGACAAGTACATTTTTCTGGGCAAAGTGTCTTAAAGAAAAATCTTTCTTCTGGATTTCTCAAACAAGTATTAACCTTCTGAATCACATTTCGCTATTACACCGCCCCCTTAACTTTTTAAATAATTGATATTTGAGACAGTATTTCTTGAGCCAAAAAGGTTATGGAGGAACAGTCAGTGGCATTTTTCATCTTTTTTTTCTAAAACATACCAAAAACCATGATTCATCAAGATGGACCAAAAGGCTACCAAACAAGTGGGATGTCAATTTTTTTCCCTACAAAAAAAAATAATAATAATAATAATCATCATGCCATGGAGGGCTGAGTCTAATAGGATTTTTTTAAACTAAAAATAAGATATTAATGCTTCTTTAGATTTTTGTGTTGCTTTTACTTTCAACATTTTGTTTCATAAATTTGATTTGGACATTTTTTTGTCCAAGTCTAATATTTGCCAATTACATAAGGAGTTGGCTGTGTTTCGGAATCACCAGTTTAGTTTGGTGGCCTTGTCCATAGAAGGTTATTTGTTCATTGCCAAAAGATCAAACACCAGCATTTTGAAATCAGAACATTTTAAAAAAAAGGTTAATCTAAAATATTTACTGGAAATATGAACAAAAAGAGAACAAAACATTTCTGTTTCCTTTAGTGTCTTACATCAGTTTACTAATATAAGAAGCTTTGATATAGTGTTACTTATGTCTCAGGTCATTCCTTTGTTTCTCTCTCTCTCTCTCTCTCTCACACACACACACACATCTCCAAAATTCAGACCTGAAACACACTCTTTTTTTTTTTTTCAAACACAGACAGACAGTGATCCAGAAAATAGTTGCCATTTATTTATCCACATCAGAAATAACACAACATGAAATATATAAATAAAAAAAATAGAATGCTTAGCAGGAAGTCATTTCACACGTTTCAATAAATAAATATCCTCTCATTGTGGTTTACACTTGGTGTCCGGCACCTGGCATCATTGGATCGTATGTTTTGTTTCAAATGGCAGATGATTTTTTTCAGTAACAGAAGAATGCACTCCTTGATTTTTGTTTAAGCTTTAAACTCTCATCACGAGATGTTACTGTATCAACAACAGTGTTTATAAATATTCATAATTACTCACAGATTACACATTCTAAACAAACATTGCCACATCTGGCCCATAGTTTAAACTTTAACTCGATAAAGGGGGTTAAAGGACAGCAGGAACCTGGACCAAACTCGCTGCCTGATTATGTCAAATGTTGCCAAACCTTTCCTTCATGTGCTGTTCAAACAGAGGGCCTTTTTGGAGCGGCTGTGATGTAACATGGAGTCCATTACCAATCATTGTAGTTCCACGAAAACCGGTTCTGGGAAATTGTTTCCCAATATTTCATTAAAAATAAAGTGAATCCTTTTTTTCTAGAGCGTAGAATATTAAATGTTTTCATCAACTCTCTGCGGTGTGACTCTCACTGATTCTGCAGTCCATGAATGCAGGATGAGGTGTCTTCATCTCGTACCTGTCTGAAGGTCAGCATCTTAGTCCTGTTCTGCCCGTTCTGCTATATTAGTCTTGACGGGGCTGACGGGTCCATTGTCTTGTAAAACCCGCAGCGGGTCATCACAGGACGTGATGGTCTCTTTGGAAACGGCTCCAGTCTGGTCTTGCTCAGGCTGCCTGACATCTGCATCTTTGTGATCCTTGGCAGACAGTGAAGGATGAGACTCTGTTTGAAGTGGATCTGAGGGGTTCACCTCCTCGCTCCTCCTCTGTCTCTTAACACCCAGAAACTTCTGTATCAGGGAGGATGGAGGTTCAGGCGGCTCCTGGTGAGAAACCCGCAGCTCAGCTGCATCAAGGTTGAACAGGTGACCCCCAATCGAGGAGTAAAACACATCACGGCCTTTATCAAAGTCTAACCAAATGCGCTGGAAGAGACATTCTTCTCTGTTTTTTTGTCTCTGCAATAAAGACGGAGAACAATGGGATGTTAGTCTCCTCTGACTTGTCTTGTCTTCATTCAGGTAAAGTTTATTCAGTTAAAAACTCACAGAGTTGTAGAGCTCTCCCTCTCTGTCCATGCAGAGGAACCGCTTTCTTCTCAAATCAAATATGGACACAAAGTTGCTTGTTTCTCTTCTTACCGGTAATATTACTGCAAGGAAAACAAGTGCAAACATTCTATCAGAAGCTGAACACAGAAAATACTTCATGTGTATGAGGTAGAGTACAAGTCTGTCAAATGAATGACATCAAGTCATATGAACTGTTTCTTATCACATTTTAAGCTAAACACAACATACATTTAGTTATTTTCTCAAATAACTGAAGCGTTTGGAGTAAAACTCCTCGTTTTCATGGCTCATTGTCCACTTACCCAGAGACGTTCTGTGACTGCCTTTTCTCGTTGATTCACTCTGCTCTAAGTTGAAATGTCTCATCCCAGCAGCAGCAACGGCACGCACTCCTGTGTTAAAGCTGCCCTCCTGATGTTGTAAAAGTTGCTCTGGGTCCTTGAGCCTCGGTGCACAATCCACTGTTAAAGACACAGCAATCAGCACGAGTGTGAAGAAACCCAGTTGCATGATCAATGAGGATGCCGAGCTTTTTTTTACCCTAACAGCACAAACGCTCAGGTTGCTGTGTGGGCAGCTACTGGAGGAGGAGAAAGTCCAACAGGTCTATTTAAACAAGGGGTTGATAAACTGGCTAACTCATTTACCAAAATGACCCACAGCCTGCCTGTTTACTCTGCATGCTGAGAAAGAATTCCTAATAAGCTCTTATTGGCATACACACACAAGACAAGGAAAGACTTGTTCTGTGCAGAGCAAAGAGTGTGACTCGACGGGCACACAGCACCTGTGCCACAGATGGAAACAGATTAATTTTTCTTTGTTTACATGGAAACCATCAAACACAAAGCTTTCACATTTGACTTCAGCAATCCTCATGAAGGATGAAGAGATGTGTGACTCAGAGCGTAAAACTTAGGTGAGGTAAGAAGTCTGTGTGACTTATCTAATTTTATGAATTAAAAAGGAAACATGGACACGTAATGGAGGAGGAATTTCACAGCAGGACAGGAAACTATCAGTGATGTCGCCCTCTCAGCCTACGTAAGAATAATTTACAGTTAATGAATGTTACATTTTGTTGAGTCACATTTGAACTTCCTACTAAAAAGCAAGGACTCGTAACTGCTTAATGACTAACTGTACATACCTTCTATGATCCTCACTTCCTCTTACACCATGTGATGTACTGGAGGAAAATCTCAAACCCTCCTTTTTGGCAGTCAGAGGATCTAACCCTGGTTAGAATATGATTGAATTAATCAATTTTTATTGATTAAGCTCCATATCAAAACAAGTCTTATTTTGCTTTACAAAATGTTATCATTACTAATATTTTTGTATAACAATCCCAGTTCCAATGAAGTCAGAACATTGTTTGAAACATAAATAAAAACAGAATACAATGATTTGCATAACCTGTTTACCCTACATTTAAATGATGACACTACAGAGACAAGATATTTACTGTTCAAACTGATAAATTTTATTGTTTATCAAAAGAGCTGGGACAGAGGCAACAAAAGACTGGGAAAGTTGAGGAATGCTAAAAAAATAAATAAATAACGCCTGTTTGGAACATTCCACAGGTGAACAGGTTCTTTGGAAACAGGTGAGTGTCACGATTGGGTATAAAAGGAGCCCCAAAAGGCTCAGTCGTTCACAAGTAAGGATGGAGCAAGATTCACTGCTTTGTGAACAACTGTGTGAGCAAATAGTCCAACAGTTTAAGAACAATGTTTCTCAACATACAGTTGCAAAGAATTGATGGATTTCATCATCTACAGTCCATAATATCAAAAGATTCAGAGAATCTGGAGAAATCTCTGCAGGTAAGCAGCAAGGCTGAAAACCAACATTGAATGACCGTGACCTTTGACCCCTCAGGCAGCACTGCATTAAAAACCAACATCACTGTGTAAAGGATATTACCACGTGGGCTCAGGAAGACTTCAGAAAACCATTGTCAGTTAACACAGTTCATCACTACATCTACAAGTGCAAGTTCAAACTCTACCATGCAAAGACAAAGACATATATCAACAACACCCAGAAACACCGCCGGCTTCTCTGGACCCGAGCTCATCTGAGATGGACTGACACAAAGTGGAAAAGTCTGCTGTGGTCTGACGAGTCCACATTTCAAATTGTTTAAGGAAATCATGGACGTGGTGTCCTCCAGGCCAAAGAGGAAAAGGACAATCTGGATTGTTCTCAGGTCAAAGTTGAAAAGCCAGCATCTGTGATGGTATGGGGGTGTGTTAGTGCCCATGGCATGGCTAACTTGACCATCTGTGAAGGCTCCATTAATGCTGAAAGGTACATACAGGTTTTGGAGCAACATATGCTGCCATCCAAGACACGTCTTTTTCAGGGACGTCCCTGCTTATTTCAGCAAGACAATGACAAGACACATTCTGCACGTGTTACAACAGTGTGGCTTCATAGTAAAACTAAACTGGCCTGTCTGCAGTCCAGACCTGTCTCCCATTGAAAATGTGTGGCGCATTATGAAGCGCAAAAAGGTGGAAAGGTAATAGAACACAATGGGAAACATGACCCTGTCCCAGCTTTTTTGGAACCAGACTCATGTTAGACAGACATTTGCTGAGACCGAGGTTAGAGAGAGGGCTAGAGAGAGATGCAGTAAAGGTAGAGATGGACCAAAGGGATGATTATAATGAGCTGGAGTCTGGCAGATCCACAGAGACAAGAGAGCTCAGATACTCCCAGAAAGATCTATGGTCAGTGGGGCTTTAATGGGACATGAAAATGTGAAGTTAGTGACAGACAGACAGAAGAGAGGGAAGCCTGCAGTGAGCTTAGTGTGTCAGTTTAAGCCCATAGAAGCATAACTAAGACCTGATCCAGCTCCAATCATAAGCTTTTGAGTACCTTTTGATTCAAATGTCAAGGTTGTTTAAATATCCCATAGAAAGCACTAATGTGTATTCTCAAGACTGTTTCCTTTATGAGAGTTGAAAATTATAGAACAAAGGATGTGAATTAATGCCAGATAATAAAACAGAGACGATGTTTAGGGTTTTGTCACCTGCAGTGGACTGATGAAAGCATTTCGTTAATCCAGGTCATCATCACTGAATGATGGTTGATGTTCTGTAAACTTTATTTTGATGGCATATTCACTTGTATTTTAGTTTGTAGACTGGTTTGACATGTTTGAGCCTTTACATTCAGGACCTGCTGTGTACTTGAGTGATACTATTAATGCAAACTGACCTTGAACAAGTTATACAGTCTGAAGAAAAAGTTACAATTTTTAATGTCAAGAACCTGTAAAATCAAGGGTGGAATTGTGGATGTGGCACCTCTTCTCCATATTTACCACAGGAGGGCGCTACACACCCAACCATGTTTTTTTTTCATGGGATCACTGTGGCTTACTTGTGGAAAGAGTTTATAGAATCATCTAAATCAAAACTCTATGGCGTAATTTTTTTCTGGCAATTTATTATTTAATTATTGATAAATATCATCATTATCATCATCATCATCTGATCCTGGGTCAAAGGTCATTCACTCTCTCCACGGCTGGGCTGAAAAGAACCAACTATATATATCTTCCAGATGATTCATATTCCATCACACACTCTCACCTGGCAGGTCATTGGCTAGTTTCCTGTATCACTCCATGTCAAAGATTCTAAAAGCATGTCTGAGGTTCAACAAGGAGAGAACGTGATGAGTTTGATGATTTAACTGAGAATCAAGTTTAAATCAGTTAGCCACAGTACAAAAATAACTGATATCTAAGCAAGTATTTGTCTTATATTTTGTAAATATATATATATATATATATATATATATATATATATATATATATATATATATATATATATATATATATATATATATATCTTATTAGACTTAATATGAGTCACATTCACCTGACAAGTCCAGAAAAATGTCTTATTTCAAGACAAACATGATGCCTTAATTACTTGAAGAAAGTGAAAAAAAATCTCCCAGTGGGGTAGGAGAAAATTATTCAACTTTTACTCTTTACAAACAATACTCATATGTTTCTTTTATGTTTTTGTTGTTGTTTTTTTAAATAAGATATTTTTCTGGTCTTGTAAGTTGGATGTAAAGGGGCTGTGAGGACTATTTGAAGTGGATTACAGCGACACCTTTTGGCTGGAATCGTGCGCACACTGTCTTGATGACAGGACTCTTAACAAGGCATGTGTTTGTTTGTTTTGGAAATGAATGGAGATCTGATCTTTTTTTAACACTACTTTTCTTTGTTCAAGACAACTTTTTACCAGATACAACATGACGAGGTAAGGTATTTATCAACAGTTACGCAGCGGCTGTTTAAAAAAATGACAAGCAAACTTTGTTTGTATTGTAGTTTAGTAGCTGGTTATATTTAGTGCTGCTGGCAGCCCAGTGCTGTGAGGTGTATCTGTAGGTTAACATGTTACCTTAGAGAAGTGCTCATCTACCACTTAGAGCTAACGTAACCTCACTCTTCATTTTATTGACAGACTCTCAAGTTTGATCAGATAACTGCAGAATAACTGCTGCATGTGGGTTGGAATGAACATTATCACAAACAGTTTGGCCTGTGTCTTAGCCTTTAACTTGTGCAAACGCTCTCCTGTTTAGCTTTCTTCTGCTCCGACGTCCTTTTTCTGTCTGACAGTTCAGCTCCAGTGTCCACCACCACTGCTAAATGAATCCCAGAAATCGTTTTCAGCAGAGAAAAACACAGATCTCTCTTCTCACTACTAATCCTCGTCAGCCGGCATGGTGTCATCATAGATACTTCAAGGTGCAGGAAATAAATCCACTCCTGTCCGACCCAAATGGGAAGATAAGAAATAGCACTTAGAAATAACCTATACTGGTGCAGATAATCTCATTTTTAGCTGTGGATTATGATCAGGCATATAGAAGTGAGACTTTTTCAAGATCACTTAGAAAGTCCTCACAGGACCTTTATTTGCTTGAAGAGAGTAAAAAAAAAAATCTGCAAGTGGGGTAGGCGAGAATTACTTGACTTTTACCCTTTGCAAGCAGTTCTTGCATCTTTCTTTTGAAATAAGACATTTTTCTGTACTTGTCAATTGGATGTAGATCATATTAAGTCTAACATGACCTTTTTTTATTTTACTAAAAAATAAGACAGCAATGCTCTTAGATCTCAGTTTCCAGGTCATTTCTGTGCAGATTTGTAGAGGTATCAATAAAAATGAAAAATTCTGAAATGTTGAGAAAAATAAGCTCAAGATTCATGTTTAGAAAAATGCTTTTCTAATTTTAAAACTGAGCCTAACTGAATGAAAATTCTGTAAATTAGATGTTGATATTCTGTACTGACACATATCCTCATCCTGTGAAATGTGTCATTTTATCGAGAGCTGAAAACACACAACTTCAAAAGCATTCAGTCAAAACAGTTTTTAAAAAACTTCTTTTATTATCATCTCAGGAATACAGTTGACTGCTGTGCACAGCACATACGTACAAAAATAAAAGGAAAACCATTTGTAATATAGTATTTTACTTACTCGTCATCATATTTTTCAGAAACAAATGATTGGAGAAGTCTGTTGTTTCAAACTAATTACAATCATTTCAATAATCGGAACTAAGGCAGAAGGTGAGGTATATGTTAAAAAAGAGGAGGGGGACTCAGAGGAAGCACTCTCCCCTCAGTGCAGGAATAGAAAACTGAGAGAGAAACACAAAGGCTGCCGGCACACAGGGACACACACACACACTCACTCATTCAAACATACACACACACACATGTACACACATCTGATCCCAGATCCTCCTGAAAACCTTCCCTGTGAACCAACACGTTTTGACAAATAATACAGGGACTGGGTTCATGAACACACACACACCAGCTCTGGCTTTTACACCGTCAGGGTCGATGTTTCATGGTGTTTGTAAACCATCTCTCAGTTACCTTTTCTGCCTTTAAAAAACATCATGCAAAGAACGTGTAACAGGTTCATATCACTTCTAGACTGTCAGCTCTCAGGCTTCAGTAGCTTTCAGTTGTAAACAGAATCAAACCATCAGGTAACTTTCACTATTTGATAGTTTCCCTCTCTGACAGCGCTCCCTGAAACACACCATAATTAACTAGAAATGACAAACAAGAAGTACTACCACGATGGCGCCGAAGAAAGGGACCTTTGATCTCGCATGTCAGCTGGTTAACAAGAAAAAACATTTACCCCTGCTCAGTAAATTGCACTCCATCAAAAAAAAAATGTGCACCTTTTGAAAAACTTAAACACAAAAAAAAGGTCAAAATACCTTTTCTATAAATCGTCACTGCCACAAAATCTGACTTAACAAATCAGTTTTAATGTGATAAAGGCTGATCAGTCAAGCTGAGATGTGTAGTGAATCATTAAAAACAAAATTCAAGGTGTCAAAAAAAAAAAAAAAAAAAGTCAAGTTGCTCTCCTGGATCACAGTAATCAGTCCAACAGACAACCTGTTCAACGTAAGAATCGCCCTCCTGGAAGCATTTGATTTGCTCTAAGTGGCCTTTTGCTACATAATAACTCCACGCTTCAACCTCAGCGTTCGCCTCCTTCATCCCTCTCATCTTCATCTTCATCATCTTCTCTGAGGAGAGTACAGTACATCTGCTCGCACAGACAATGCCCTGTTATTCCTGACTTGTGGTAAAACTGACAGATATCTGGACTGACGCTTCAGCAGAAACAGGACATGACAGGAGCATGCTCAGTGAAAACACTTAACACACACTTACACACACGCTCATCGACGAACCAGAAGCTACACATTCATCTCTGCTACTTGACATAAGCTGGAGCTTAAAGGGCACGTGAAGCATCGCTCACAGACTTTTGTCAGTGTATTACAGTAATGATGAAAGGAGGTAAAACATGATAACATGCACTGAGAAGAGTCTTGCTACTTTCTTTTTGCTCATGTTTGACTGGGACAACCCATCCAGCGTTTCCCTTCTTACAGGACACAGCAGGTCAGGTTACTATAGGTCATTCATACCTTCACTGCTCATTTTAAGATAACTTTTTGTCTGCTACAGGTGCAGAATCCCTCAAACAACTCGCTAAAAGAAAACACCTGCACGAATAGAGGACTGGAAGACCTCATCCTTGACCTTGCTGTAAAAGCGGCTCAGCTGTGTCAGATGAGAATCCTGGAACCGAAGAGGGGTCTGTTGCTCAGATATTCACCGTCCATTATCCACATCCTTAAGGAGTTAAACAAACAACCAGAGCCACATGCAGAGTCTCATATAAGTCCTCTGCGTTCCTCAACTCTGCCCGCTCTCTGCCCTCTTCCACCTCATCATCCTCATGGTTTCAAAAGCTACAGAAGACATGTGCATTTGTTGAATTCAAGTATGTAATGCTCCATTCGCAGAGCCGAAATGAACCCTGCTGCTACCAGAACCCTTTGGACTGCTTTTGGCAGCATTGCTTATTATAATATACCTTTATTTTCCCCTTACACTATGGCCACGTGACCAATCAAAATGCATAAATAGCTCCAAAATCTAGGATCATAAGAGTTATCAACTTCATTTTAAAGCAGAGCGAGTCACAATAAGTACCGTTTACAAATTCTGTTGTCGTGTAGAGCAGTTCAAGTTCTCTGTAAAACAAACTAGTAACTTTTAGCTTATTCTGAAAGATTAAGTGCCAAATATTAGCCAATTCTGTCAAAGTCAAACGGCCCCCGTCATTAGGTTTAAAAAAAAAAAAAGGGGGGGAGAAGAAATACGATTGAGTCATCAAGAAGAAAATATCAACACTGCAGAACAGATGCAGCAGAGTGAGTTGAACCAAAGGGGCAGAGGACGTGTGCTCGCTCATAGTGTCAGGTCTACGATATCCAATAGAGAGGCCTTTCACTTCAAGAGGCTCTGAAACCACGCAATCCCACACTCATTCTTTAAATAAATTCATGTCCAAACATACACTACACACTCAGGATCCGGCTACAAAAAAACTGTGAAAATCAAACCTGGGATTGTCAAAGCTCCCTTAGACATGTGGGGCATGTGGGGCAGGGGGGATGAGTGCTGACTCTAAATGTAGCTTTCCATATTAACAAGAGGCTCCACTGGGTCCTGTGCAGCATAGAGTCTCAATTACTTAATTTATCTAATTATGGAAAGAAAATAAAGTAGAGAAACCTCTGGCCCTCAAGGAATTGGGCTAAAGCCCCGTGGGTGGTGTCAGAGGGAGTTATGACTTGCGTTTCATTCCTATTTCTGACTCGAGCACCACGTTTCTCACATGCTAGGGGAAGGGGGCAGCAAGTAGGAATTCAAGGCACCGCCACCTCATGACAAAGCAAGAAAAACCAGCGCCATATTTGCAAGTGCTCTAGCTGCCCTGACAGCAACAGAGATAACCGAATATAGAGGACGGGGGAAGTCCTTCGTGGATGACAACAAAATTATTTTCAGTAAACAGGCATTCCTCTCTGTAGAAATTTCATGCATACATTTCTCTTTTTTCAGCTCTCTCTTCCTCCCAGGATATGGTGCTTTGAGGTAATAACGTATCCGTTTAATTTCCAAAAGGATGAACGCTCATCCACCGACAGGCCGAGGGCTCAACCAGCTCCAGGAAGCACCCATAAAAACTGTGGGGACACCCTCAGACATCCCCTTCATGTCACAAAATGATGAAAATCATAAAAGCAGCAAAGAATGGCATTTCCATCATTTCTAATACAAAGTAAGCTACCCAAATATACATATAAAGTTTGAATAAATACTGTCATATATAGTGGTATTTCTTTCTTTTACAGTCCATTTTGTTTTTTTATGTTTGGACATAGGTATACGGTATTTATGTTACCTGGGAAATAATCCACATGTGCAAATAAGTTTGTTATTGCCAGTTCTTGCTCGTCATATCCGGGGTAAGAAGTGCGTTACAGTCATGGCAGTGGTGGCCTTGTTGCCTCTCTTCACGCGGCCATGCTTGCTGAGTGCGATGAAGGAGCCTCTGTAAACCAGAGACTCGTAGGCGTTGTAGTTGTTCGGGAGCATGCTCTCCTTGAATTTGCACTCATCGTGGAAGACTGTCTGGAGAGGACAAAGACACAGACAGGGTGCAATTCAGACAGTTTGAAGCTTTCATGGCAGAACATTAAAAAATTCTTTAAAGAGATTAAAAAAATGTTCATCTAAATTTAGTTTGCAAGCAGCTCAGGGAACAAGGAAGTTATATTCTGACACTTATATTTAGATTCAAACACCAGAAACACCTCTCAAAGATACTTTAGAATAATGTTTGGTTTTATTTTGTAATTAACTAAACACATTCAGTCATTTCATCTGCAAGACACCTGAATTTACCTTCAGGGATTAATAAAGTACATTCTATTCTATTCTATTCTATTCTATTCTATTCTATTCTATTCTATAGGCTGAACTTGCTGCATCATCTTAAATGAATACAACCAGTAGATTTGAACTGCAAGTTTAGGAGCAATGCAAAATCAAACCATGTAAATGAGAAGTTAACATACTGTAAAAGGAAAAATACAGAAATCCAAATCAAAGGCAAAAACAAAGAACCTGCTGCAAAAATTATATATAAAAACTGAAAAGAGGACATACTCAGTCATGACACTGAGACCCTAAGCTCCAGAGCTGGTCCCTGATGCTCCAAGCACTACCCAAACTCAGCCAGTCGTATTTAACGGCTGCATTAGGTACCTGGATTTGGGCATATCCATCTCAATGGGCATGTTTGCTTTCATTTGAGGCTTTTTTGACTTTGATTTGTAGAGAACCACTAATGAGCATTTCTTTAGCCAATAGCCTTTTCTTTTTTCAAAGTCCGACCTGCCAAATTCTGACTGCGGCAACCATAGGGGTTTTTTTCTGTAAAGAAAAATAATTGACAACAAATGAAGCATTTTTGTGTCTTTTCCTGACAAATATTCAATACTATAATCATAAATGTCTGTTTTCTCCCAGAAAATGTCCCCTCTGTTCAAGGATTTCCAAGCTGAGGGTCCAGAAACTCTGATGCCTTCCAAAATCTGAGTCTATTTACGACTGCATATTTCATCCATCATTCAAAAAAAAAAAAAAAAAATTACAATAAAATATAAAACCGTGCAAACAAAAAATGTGTTCTCTGTTTTGTTTAAGACCCCAGAGGTGACCAAGTCAGGATGAAAACAGTATCTGTGGCAGCAGATTAAGTTAAGACATACAGCAGTATTTGTAGATAAGAACTGTACTTCGCCTCAGGAACAGGTCAGGGACGCAGGGGTCAGGAGCCGAAGTGAACCCCTGCCCCAGTTGACTGCAAAAACTGAAATCTAAGAAAGTGTCTTATTTCTAGTAAAATCATACAGTCCGATTCAAAATGAGCCATATTTACATATTAAGTCCAGAAAAATGTTTTAAATTGAAGGTTTAAGACAAGAATGACTCTTGAATTGCTTGAAGTGAGTAGAAATGAATCTGACAATGGAGTAAGAAAAATTTTCTTGAAAAAAAAAGATGCAAAAATCTTAACCAGTTAATTTTTCTTACTCCACTGGCAGGTTTTTTTTCTCACTTCAAGTAACCCAGGTGTCATTTTTTGTCATTTGATATCTTGAATCAAGAATAATTTCAGGATACAGAATGTGTGGAACATATCCAAAGATAAATAAGGGCCTGTTGCTTGTGAAGGGTAAAAAAAAAAAAATCTGGTGATGGGGTAAGAAAAATTAGCTTGTCCAGTTTCTTAAAATAAAAATAAAATCTTAATTCAAAAGAATTAACCAGGAAGATTTTTTTCCTCCATTTCTTTACAAACTTCAAGCAATTCAGGCGTCCTTCTTGTCTGTTAAATCTTGATTTAAGACATTTTTCTGGACTTCTGGTCAGGTGAATGCGGCTCATACTGAGACAGAATAGGAGGATTTTACCAGAAATAAGAAATAGCAGGGTTTTTTTCAACTATTTCAGTGGACTATTGCTTGCAGTTTCCTATCTTTCGGCCTTACATTCTCTGTGAATGACACTTGCTGCTTCTCCATCCATAAATTATCATTATGCATTGAGTTTTATAAGTTATATGTCTCAGGTAATGTCACAGTTTTCAATCGCATGCTCACAACTGAGGTTTTATCCCTCAAATGATCCCACTCAACCAAAAATTGAAGCCTCGAGGAGCTCCATAACTCTGTTGTGAATGAAGCTCACCACAGTCTGTTTTCACAGTGACACAGAGTGGCAGCTGTCTCGACAGTCCTCTACAGGTTCATGTTCAACATTTAATGACTGAACAAATTACTGTGCCAGGAAGCAGACTTTGTTATTTCTTGATGAGCACACACTGCTGACATGTTATTTTGAGTTTGAGGACCGTCGTCACCAATAACAGCTGAAAAGGTTAAAAATTCACCACTTCCACCTCTGAATTTTTGGGTTGCTGCAGTGAGGTTGATGTCAGCCACCTCATAGTCTTGTTATACAATCCACCAAAAACTTCTGAGTCTAGAGGACACTGGAAATTTTCAGGTTAATTTCCAAATGAATTCAAACAATGCATCAAGACAGTGAAATTATTGTAAATCAGGATTTTAAGTGATGGCAACAACTGTCACTGCAGCACTTTTCTCATCAAATAAACCTCCAAACAGAGTTTCTGTCATTGTGAAGAACTAAAGAACCGCTCTGTGCCATGTGCTGACAGTCCAGGCTTTGTTCTGTGTACAGCAGCAGAGAAAATACTTTCTGTCAGAGGCCATGTGGCCTAATTCAATCTCTTATCAGATCATCAGCCTGCTCACAAGCCGACGCTTCATCACTCACGACCAGATAACCCACTCACATTTTGTCTGTCAAGTACGTTTGCCACGACAAGCAAACCAGCAGCCATTTGTCAGCAGGGCTCCACTCTAAACAACGTGTCCTCCTCCACTTCGGCCATTTATATCCCAATAGCCGCCAGTGCTCCAGGAGGAAATGGATGAAGTTTTCTAAAGGAGTGATTCTACAAATATTTCTCACCATGAAGTTGTGGATGAACAGTTTCTTTCTTGGCAAGAAACCCAACAAAGCAGTAAAAAAATATAAAGAGGTGACAACAGTGTTACAATTAATTTTATAAAATGAAATTATAGATCCATAGTTTTAAAAGCCTTCAATAGTATTGTGTTTCAATCATGTGTAATATAAAGAAGGGTAATAAAGTTTGTGTCTGTTTCTGTTCACTGAAAATCATTTTACAAAATGTTGGTCTGTCATAGTCTCATTGACTGTTTTCAAGCTCTCATTCTCCCAGAGCAGCAGGCTCTCCATCCAGATCCAGTTAACTGAGGATGGATTTAAAGGGGGGCAGTGCATCGTGTTTGATGTTTCTCATGCCTCACAGAGAAAGGCTCATCTGCTGTTCAGCTCTGCTCACCTCATCAAACAGACGTTTCAGATTCTTCCTGTTCTGTCAGTACGCTGTGGAGCTCGTGCTGAGAGACGCGCGCGCGTGTCTCCGTGTGTGGCGCGCGCTGTTCAAGCAAAATAAGCGCTTTGCCGTTAAAATCGATTGGCAGCTCTGCTGACAGGTCCCTTTGCGTCAAGGGGTTTTCCCTCCTCCTCCTCCTCTCTCTCCCTCTCTCTCTCTAACACACACACGCGACCACATCGGAGGCGTCAGGACTCGACCCTGCATCTGTTAGCCTCATCATTATTTACCCATAAGCCATTAGGCCTGGCACACTTGCTTTAAATAGAGCTTTATACATTCCTGATGAAATTAAAATATATGGCTTTCGCAACACATCCCGAGCAGCCCTGCTGCTGGAGTCCCATCCATAAATACATCATCACCAAGCATGTGACGCAAGTGCGCCCTATTTCCAGGATTTCTTTGACTAACACTGCCGGACAATAAATGAAATGCTGTGCATACCTACCGTTCCGTATAACCTTCCTCGGCTGTTCATTGCGACAAACAACTCACTCCTCACCCCGTAAAGGCTCACCACTCCTCTCTCCACCGTGGAGATCTCTATTAGACCTAAACCAAGACAAAGAGTGAATCATTAGAGTAGAATCCAGGCGATCATCCCGGCTGCTCAACTATGTCTCCTGGTGACTGAAGCATTGTGCTCTCTCTCTCTCTGCATCTATGGGTGTAACCTTGCAGAATGCTGCGCAGCATGCCGAGCCTTTGTTCTGCATCTTTCACCCCATCTCCCATTCGCATCCAGGCGCGTGCCAATTAAGCGCACTCAGGTCATTGCAATAATTGCAGTAATTGCATGGACGTGCACGGCTATTGGTCTCTGGACCGCCCTCACTGAGCTGCGTAAAAATAAGTTGTGTCTAAAAGCGTCCATACATTCATGTCATGGTTGAGCTTTGGGGAGGAGGGGGAGGAAGGGGGTGTTCAGCACTGATGGATACTCTTTTTTTTTTTTTTTTTTTTTAACACATTCGTCTTTTGCCGTGGAAGAAATTCAATTCTCCCTCAGAGTGGGATGACATATGATCATGCAAATGAATAGAGGGGATGACTAGCCTGCCCATCACAGATCCATGCTCTGACTGCCTCTCTTTTATGTCTATTGCATTACATCGGTGGAGGAATAACTCACTGTACTGGTTTTCATTATGTACACCGTTTATCCTGCCGTCGGGGAGGATCTGAAGGTGAAACCCGATGCCCACGTTGCAGTAGAGCCTCCGCACTCTTTTGATGCCCAGCAGATAGTCACTCTCCCAGTTCAGCTCCGGTTTCTCTCCGGAGATCCCCAGTACAGAGCGGGAGAAGAGGGTCTCCCATCTTTTCTCCAGTAAAGTTGCATTTGTCCTGCTGCTCGGTAACGGGTACGCTGACACGATCCCCAGCAGAAAGCCCAGGAGAACCACCGCGGTCAGCGTCCAGTGCGGCGTGCCGGCCTCGCAGGACATACTGACGAGGAGCCTTTGCGCAACGGCCATCCGGTTTACCTTCGGGCCACGTGGTCCAATTTAATGACCCTAAAAATACCGCTCTTCTTGTTTTGCTTCCTTCGGCATGCTGGCTGAGGGTTATTTTTGGTGTGCAGATCAGGGCTATGGGCATGAAACGCAAGCCCCGGTGCAGAGGAGGAGAGGAGACGGGAGAGTGCGCGGCAGAGCTGGAGGTGATGGTGGTGGTGATGGTGATGTTGGTGGTGGTGATTACCATGTTTTGCAGCTCCTCCGCGCCTCTCTCTCTCACACACACTCTCTCTTTCTCTCTCTCTCTCTCTCCCTCTCGGTAAGAGTTCAGAACAAATCCTCCACCACTCACCGAAAACCCTGCTTCAACCTTGCCAGGGCTATCGCATCCCTGGATGACATCATGCTGACTTCACCGCTGGGACAATACAAGGGTAGAGCGGGTGCTGACAGCAGGAAAATATCAAGTCTGTGGAGAGTTGAGGGAATAGTCTACTGTCACTGCTGCACAGGAAGGGCGTGAAGCTCATTGGTGGCGTTCAGCGGCCGTGGACGCGTTGAGGCACTCGGGCTGCTCCCAAATTGGGTCGGTGGTCATATGTCTGTCAGGCCGCTTCCTTATTTAGAAGGAAGGTGTAAAAACAGGCCCACTTGTCACCGGAGAGCAATGACAGGGCTCTTGTGGTCCCACTTACTCTGCCGTGCCGCTCAAGAACTTTCCCCCCACGAATCTGCTTTTTACTGGGCCCAAAATGACTAAACCAGCAGGAGCAGGGCGCGAGCGGGGTTCCTGACCTCAGTGACAGCCAGCATCCGACCTGCTTACGTGTCCTTGAGCAAGACACTGACACCCCTTCAGCGTGGTTTGGTAACGAGGCATTTAGAAATGTATCACAGTTTATTAAGTCCCCCCCTTCCTCGTGAAATTGTTTAACTCGTGAATTTCCCATGGTGCAGTCGTGAGAACCATGAGGAGCAAACTGGAGAGGCCAGTCGTGGAATGGGACACATAGTCAGGATGCCATTCCATGCAACATGAAAGCCTATCATCTTTTCCATGTAACAGATAATGCCACCAGCAGCGTGCCCATGCGTCAGTGGCGCCGGTGCAGTTGCGCACCAGCAGTCTCTCTCTCTCTCTCTCTCTCTCCACACATCAGTTTCTCCAGTTATCCAAAGGATGGCACCATTTCCAAGTTCACTGAAGCACTCCAGCACAGCCAAGCTTCAGTGTCCCTGCATTCCTCTTATCAGTCTGTGGCTCAGAACATTTACTCATAATGAACAATGTGATTTAAACCACTAAGAGGATTCCATAGATCTGAAGGAATAACCGACACAAATAAAATAAAAGGACACATCATGTCACATCTGCATAAAATTACTCAAGGACAGCATCTCATTAACATTGCAGTTCTTTTATTTTGTATAAAATCTATTTGAGAACTGCGTACTTATACACAATCTGATGGATGGAAAATGAAACAGAACAGTTTGTTATGAAAATGAAACAAATTAGGAAAATCTTTAACAAACAAAAAAAAAAGTGTTTAAAAAGAGCCCGTTCCATTGGGACACAGTTAAAACGTTGGCACCTTTGTCTAAAACTGAGATTTGGTTGACAATAAAACAGTCTGTAAAACAATCCATACAGTCCAAAGAGTCCTGTAGCTTCATAAGGAAACAGATCCCTCTTTAAGAGTGGTTATATAAACCCAAACAAAGCAGTATTGAAAAAACAAAGATTTCTTGAGCACAAGATCAGTAAGGAAATCGCACAAAACCTCATTTTTTTTTGTTACAGAGTTTTAAGCTGATACTGGGCGTGCAACCACAGGGAGGAAAATCCCGACAACCCTCAGTTATCCTCATCCGCAGCTCATTCAATACTCAACACGTCAGGCGTTAAACACAGTCTGTGATGTTACCAAAGCTACAGGAGAAAGTTGGTAATGTTAAAATAAATTATAGCTTTGATGATGCTTCTATAACACATCCATACAAATAATTTATCTTTTCACAGAAACAGCCTTCACCCAAAGAGGCCAATAGTTTAATATTTGCTATTCTGTAATAAAAGCAGAATAAATAAATACATATGTACAAAATTCTTTGAAAAATGTACAGGCACTTGTAAAAATTTACCTTTTCTTTCTGACACTTTCAGCTATTTCTCAACACTTAATGGAGTTGAAAAGGACAACTTGAGTGTTCCTCTTTTTTCCTGCAGTGTCAACATGACAAACAAATCCTTCGCCATGCTGAGCACCTCAGGCAATAAGATCCGTCAGGACTATTTGTATCAGCTGGACATAATTCACCACCCCTCACACAGGATCACACGACCTGGATACAAAACGCTCACATGAACTCCCCAACCGACTGCCAAACAAGCACGTTGTTTACATGAGCCAGCCAGGTTTTGAAGTTCAGCTGAAGGCCACAATACGTTGTGATGTACAGCATCGAATGGACCAGATTAAAGTCAGTACATTTTATTGTGATTAATATGGACTGAACCACTCGTTGCCCCCATGTTTATATATTACTTCTGGTTTCTGTTTATCTATGTTACACATACACATCAGACTGACCTTCCCATCAAACTGAGGCACCTCTTCCTGCATCATTTTAGACGTTTTTGCAATACTTGTGACTTTTTTTTTTTTGGTCTACATGGAGCAGGAGCTATGAAGCAGAATTCCATCTGACATAAGCCCAAGTTTCATACAGCATTACATCTGGATGTCCTGGATTGTCATTTAAAAATAGTTTAACTCTCAGGTTTAGGCAGCGAGAAAGGAGTCTATCAGTGGCATACGGACAACTTGTTCACCTGAGACCGCTTCTCTGATCAGAGGCATTGTTGGGTAAGGTGAGGGCCGAAACTCTTCTTGATTATCTAGATTTGATTCCAGTAAACAGCTTCATTCTTAAACCACCACAGTCAATGACCTCACCTCGAAAGGTTGCATAACAAAACTCCCATAGGGATAAATCGTAAATTCAAAATATATTTACAGTAAAACTGGTCTTCAGTTCATAGATGACTGGACTGAAGGGTTCGGGCACAACAAATCGAGCCAACGACAGATCATTGTTTTATGGTGAAAGGAAAACTGATCATCCCAGCTGTACTCTATCTGTGGAAACTGTTTTATAACGTCCCCTCTGAAAGAGCTTCGTCTACACCGGGGAACTCACCCAGATGGTACCATCAGGGTGGCTTTGTGGCGTACACTTTATCTTGAGATAGGGTGAGATTTTAGCGCTAATGTGGAGTTAAAAACAGAATGGCACTTTATGATAAAAGATGACGATGTTATAAAATATTTAAAACTCAACATGTACAGAATTTAGCCCACTAACATGATGAGTAGCCTTAAAAAAACGTATCATCCATCTCTTGCAAGTCATGAAGTCTTTTTTTGTTCATCCTGACTGAAGTAGAATTAAGAAGTGATTTTATGCCGGACATGCATGATGACGCTGCAGGGGGGACAGTGCTGTTTGGGACATGATATTTAAGGACTATACGTTGAGGATATAGCTCAGAAATCAAAAAATGAAGAGTTAATAGCAATGTTTTGAGGTGGATGAATTTTTACAGTAAATATGTTTTTGGTACCTGAGGAAAAAAACAATAATCAGAAGATGTCCTAACTAAAAGATGCAAGATATTTCAGCACAGTTATTATCCCGCCTAACCAACCCGACACACCCACCAACAGAGCTTTCACAAATCAAATCGTTCTGGAGCAAGGCATTCTGGAAATGGTAGTGCACTGCTGAGATTCTAACATGAAACCACAAGCACTGATTGATTATTTCCAACATCTCAGCTTTTGAGGAGGTCCTTTTGGTCAAAGATGATCTGACTGGCCAAGTAGATGGCAACAGCACCAAAGATGGCAGAGCAGGCAATATAGGCGGTAACAGACTGAGCGAACTGAACGATCATTCCCATGAAGAGGGTGGGGAACACCTGAGAGAGAAGGAAGGTGCTGTCCAAGATGGCGAAGTCCAAACCCACGCCACGCTTTTCGTACCCTGACTCAGCCTCTGCCTGTTCTGTGCCCGCTGAGCCGTGAGATGAGCCGTTCACACCATGCTGACCGGGGTAGTAATCATAAATGTCCTGGCTGAAGAAGGCATGTCCGTAGGAAGTCCCTGTTTTAGGGTTTAGTCCACCCTCCTCTTCTGCAGGAGTCAAATACATAGAGTCCCGCTTGGCTGCAATGCCGTTTTTATGCACGCTTTTGGTTTTGATTTTTGGCATATAGACCTGAAAGATGAAAGAAAAAAAGAGTCAACTAATCAATCAGACTTTTTCAACACCATTCAGTACTCAGTAAAGTAATAAGATCGTCACACACCTCCTTTTCCTTGTGGTAATGGCAGGTGAGTGTGTAGGGCAGCGTCTGCAGCGTGGCGTATGCATAACCGGTTAGAGCTGCCATGACAGTGACCAGGAGCACACTTTTAGAAAGGCAGATGACCAAAGCAGAGATGGTGAAGCTCACCATGCTGCTCAGGTAGACCCAACGTGAGCCAAAGTGGCGAACCAGATGACTCATCACCAGGGAGAAGAAGGTTGAGGTAGCACACTGCAGGAACAAGCCCAGGCTGCCCATACGGATACCTGAGAGGAAACACAACCTGTGTTACAACCAGCTGAGCCCTCAAGGAAATCATCTGTGTGATAGTGACAGCACTGTTTCAAAACGCTCTGATGTCTGCATCCTCGACCACTGCCAAACCTGCTGAATGTTAGCCTCGAGCTATGATTCATTAGCAGGTGTTTTGGATGAGCTGTCTGTTCGAGCCTGGAAACATACAGGAATGCTTCTAAAGCAGCCTGAAGAAAGTCAGAGAGCTTTTTGACATGGACACATGGACACACTCTCTGGGGTGAAGGACTTAGACAGTATTAAGCGTCTAAATCCCCAGAGAGGGGGAGACCCACACGGGCCAGTGCTTATTTACTCAGGCAGTTCACCTTTTGGCCCAAGTCTGACAGCAAAACCCCAGCATGTGGATTAGAGAGGGCATTTAAGGCAAAAGTACTATTTGATACTCAACGATAACTGTATGCTGATTATTTAATTAGTTCTTGTCTCCAATGCAAACATAAGGATAAAGAGATTAGTTAGAGATGGATGTGATCTTTTTTCTAGTTTCACAGAGCAAAGTTTGCACACAAACTCATTTTTTGTTGATTTTGTTCATGTAGAAGTTCCTCCCAGAACTCTGTGGCACTGTGAAGATTTCCTGTTTTACCGTCATCTGTTACTTATGGTTTCTCATGTTTTTTTAATGAAGGTTTTTTATTGTATTATTTAATGGCAAAGGGACTTGTTAAGTCTTTAGTCAAACAGAGTCTTTTATTCTGGTTTTATTCTGAGTCAGAATCCTGTGATGAATCATAGCCCGTGTTTAACAAACCAAATCTCAACCCAAACAAAAAAAGAGACAGATTTCACAGAAAGCATTTGTGATTGAAATGAGTTTATCTGGAGTTAGACTGTCAACACCCTCATTTCTAAAATATACGCCTTTAAACTCACTGATGAATCATGGTGTAAGTCTCTGTTATGAAACAGCCAGAGGAACATTTGTATTCTTGTTTGACTTTCTGCAGGAGATGAAAAGTCAAATTTCCATTACAAGACAAAAGGCCAGAATCCCACTGTTTGGGACTAGACACATCTTGAATGACTTAAGATTGAGTCTGAGATTTCATTACGGTGGGAAACCTCTTCATTCATTTAATCGTTTCCTTTAATATCGAAGTTTTTTTTTCAGAATGATCCTTTTTTGAAGTGCTGATACACAGAAGCTGAGCTAACCAGGAGTCTAGACTGTAATTTATTCCAGCCTGCATTCAGCCTGATATCGCAGCCTGCTCTCTGGGTCAAAAGTTGAGCAGCAGAGGAGAAGTCACTTATGAGGAAGAAGAATGTGGATCATGTTACTCCTGGAAAGCAAAGCTGCTGAGTCCACTTCACAGACACTAAAGAAGCTAACCTGAACCAAAATGTGAAGCCCTCAGACATATGGGTCAGAGCCAGAGCACTACTTACTCTGTGCTGGAGAATATAGTACGGGCTGTTTAACTGCTGTTCTTACACAGCTGCTCCTATGGAAAAGTACATTCATGCAACTATAGGAAAAAATGAATAACACTGATGGAGACAAACATCTGCAGACTGATGATGTGGTTTCATAACATCCGCTGTTTCCAGATTAGACACACAGGCCTCATGCAGACCTCGTGTCCTTTGGCCGTCTACCTGACTTGAATGAACATGTTTTTTCTGTGCTGATTCCCTGACATTAATTCTCTATGAGTGCGACATTCCTTGAGGTCCAGCGAGCACAGGGAGGAGAGACAAAGGAGGAGTGAAAAGTAAACAAAAGCCTGGAGGATGATAGAGAAAGAGAGGAGAAAAGAACGAGGATGGATGGATGAAATTGTGATCACAGGAGGGAGGGAGGGAGTCATGAGGGCTGGTGAAGAACAAAAGAAACTAAAATAAGAGAACAGGGAGAAAGGTTTCTGCCTAACATGAACAACATTTAGCTCTCTTTCTCTCCATCTGCAAATCCTCCAACAAAGGATATATTAAGGTAGAACCATACAGCTGAGCTTTTCCATAGCTCAAGAATAAAGCCATATGACTGTCTGACAGGATTAGTGGAAGCCCTGATCAAAAAGAGCAGAGACAGAGTCAAAGGGTGCAGTGTTCTCTACATTTTAGCATTTCTGAAGTGCCACAGTGGAAAGTGATACTTCACTGGCTTGACAACGTTTCGTATTTTGACTTGCTAATTGGCACAACAGCACAAATATTCATCATGTCACGTAATGTTCCACCAAAGACTCCTTGTTAATGCCTGGTTCTTGTTGTTCCTTTACAGGAGTGACAGTAAGGTCAGAAGGAAAGCATGTAGGCAAGCGGCAACACTGCTCCGTCTCTGTCCTCCACCTGTGCAGGAGGAATGTGAGGGCATCCTGCCCAGCTGGGACAGAGCAGACTCTCTCTGGGTTGGGGAGAACATGTAAACTCCACAAAAACATAGAAAGGCAAACCGTGCCCGATCCGGAATCCAAAAAGCGACCTTCTTGCTATGAAGCAACAGCACTAACAGCTGTACTACCATGCAGCCCGCCACAAGGTCTACTTGAATAATTTTGATGTCATGGTAAAGAGAAAGTTGGAGATTTGTTAAGATGTGTTAATATGAGTATATGTGATACTGGTAAGGAGTAAATGAAGATGGCACACAGCAAAAATAAAAAAAAGTAATTTCGCCTTGAAAAAAAAAACATTTGATGAATATCAACATACAACATATGAACATTATCTCTGCAAAGGTTGACTCTGATAAAGTGAAGGAGAGCTTCATCAGTGTCATTTGAATATTCTCATCTACAACTCTAAATATTTCATTCATCTATCACTAATGGAGATCAATACATGCTGATACAAAAGTTTTTTGGCTTTTTATTCTTCTTTTTTTTATTCATACCAGGCGCATCTCTGGTGCTTAATGTTGTTTACAAAGAATTTATCCACACGTGAATATGCATGTCTTTATCTCTGTCATTGATTGGTCAATTTGAGTGATTGACACCTTTTTGGAATCGTTAGAAACTGCAGAATGACTCTAAACTCACCGTAGTGATATTGACAGAAGTGTCAGTAAATTAAAATCAGCAGAATGCTGGTGTTAGGCGAGAACCAGCCTGCTGCTGCAGCCTGACTCTGGTAAGGGGTCTCCTGGGTCTTAAAGTTTAATAGCATAAGCCGGAAACATTTGAGTGTAACACAAGACACAGGGCGAACAGAAAGTACCATGGATTTCTCATAAAAATGAACATTTCTTGGCAAAACAGCAAAGGTAAGAGAAATTTTAAAACTTTCAGTTGATGAAGTGCTTTTTGTGTTTGTGATTCTTTGGCCTCTATCTGTGAAGGTCTGAAGTCTAACAAGCATTCAGGCAGTTAGCCACAAAGCATGCAATGCTCTTATTAATAAGTTGACACAGTTTAGAGAGTTCTATACTTTAGCAAGCATTGGAAATAAGTCTCCTCATGGAGTCTCTGCCCTGTATTCACTGTACACACATGGAGATATCTCTTTATAATCAAAACGACTTCTAAGACAAAAGAGAAAAAAGAGACATCACTGTAGTAGAAAGCGGTGTACTGACCTTCATCATATCTCTGCTTGGGCACACTTCCTGGTAATGCACTGGGCACGCCCTCGTACAGACCCTCCCCAACAAAGTCTGTGTAGAAAAGCATAAAGGACATGACAGCCATCCAGCTGCAGAGCTGAGCCACACACAGCTGCCTCATCACACGTGGGACGTGACAGTAGCTCCTGTAGATGGCTGGAGTCATGGACCAGCAAGTCCTCAGCAGGCACAGCAGGGGTCCAGACTTTAGCAGTCTCAACTTGCACTTGAGCAGATAGCAGCATGAGCGTGGCACACCGCAACGGCCGGCTTCCACCGTACCCACCCCTGATTCCAGTAAAGATCCGGATCCAGCTAAGCCACTACTGGCACACGATGGCTCCTCTGACACCTTCATGGTGATGAGCACGCTGGAGATGAAGATGAGGATGAGGAGGGAGAAGAGGCACTCTGCCTGGCCTCCCAGATAAACAGAAAGCAGACCACGGCTCCAGTCCAGTGCAGGCAACAAATAACCCACACAGCCTCCCAAACTGACCATGAAGGAAAACATGGCGAAGGCTTGGCCGCAGTCCTCCTCATCACGATACAGGTCTGACAAAAGAGCCTCCAGTGGTGTGAAGCACACTTGGCCACAGAAGTCAAGAAGACCCACCCCGAGGATCAGGAAACCAACCTGAAGCAAACAGTACAAATAAAGAGGATTCACTTCTTGTCACCAAATCTAAGACTTTTAAAGATCTAAAAGAAGAAAAATAATACTTTTTTGCCTGACAAAAATAAGGCAATATAAACAGGTGTGGTCAATTTAGCAATAAATCAAAAGCCCAAGAGCTGTTTGAAATACTTGAAATACAAGCCCCCTCATTATCAGGTTTTGAACCTGACTCTTGACAGACCTTTACCCTGAGTGAAGCAGCTAAGAGACAAGATTTGGGAATTATGGTACAGCATAAAAACAGGTCTTTCCTTCAGTGCTTTGTTCATAGAATTCAGCAAACAGATAATCCCAAATAATAACACCTGTCCTACCTGGAGGGTGCGACCACCCCAGGCAAGGCGTGCAGCCAGTACATCAGCATGGGGGATAATGATAAGTGCCAGAAGGACTCCCAAAGACAGCAGCCAGATGAATGGACGTCTTCTGCCATAACTACTGTTGCAATGGTCACTGGCTGAGCCAATCAAAGGGATGAACAAGAGACCGAGCACCGGGCCGATACCTGTGGACAGAACCAGAGAGGAAATCAGAGATAACACACACAGAGCAGACAAGGACTGAAAACAGCAGAAACTCAGAGAGGTGGACATGTTATGTATGTTTACAAATGCATTCTATGTAAATCTTATGCTTAATTTTGTCAAACTTATCAATTTGGCTTTAATTCCCTTTTTGAAACGTGTACTTATAAAATCTTTAATCTGCTTCAGAGGCTCCCAACCCTTTTATTTACCAGTTGACATCCTCCCTTCTAGTGTTTACGACAACTCCTCCTCACTGCTGCTTTAACAGGCCGTTGATCTACATGTACCCTTTCCCTGACCGCTCATGACGGCTCCAACAGATGGCCTGTTGCCTGAAGGTATCAGGCATCAGCTCTGGCTCGACATGTGGTCCAGTCTGCATAATTAGAACACCCCATAGACACACATATATGTCTAAATGCCAAAAACTTTGGGCTATTGTTTCACTTATCAAAGGCACTTTGAGGAGTAGCAGAGCAGCATAATTTGGTTGGTATCATGGACTGTGTAACACATGGATGTAGTTTACATGTCATCACCCATTTGTTCCTGATACAGAGTTTTGAAGGCTACCATCAGCAGATCACTTGAAAAAACTCAATTTAAATTAGATTAAGCCCTGTTTCAACAAAGTGGTTCAGTTCAGTTTGTCTCAGTACGGCTCGCATTTTATGGTGTTTCCTTTGACTAAAACTGGGACAGGTCCCCAAATTAGTGATCTGTAAGGTCCCACTTTTTGGTACCCTTCTGTTGGGGTGCTAGACATACCAGAATTCATCTTACACGATGCCTACCAAAAGGACACCTGTGAAAACGCAAACAGGATCAGGCTTTACCGATCTGACCCGTACCAAACTGTACTGATCCATACCGGACCACTTGGTGGAAACGGAGCTTTAGTTCTGGTTTGGAAGAAGAAGAAGACAATGGAAAGGGTTGTTGTTGAGTGCAAAAGACTTGTGTTGACAGTTGTTTTTTTTTTAAGGAAAAAAGTAGACAATTAAGGATTATATATATCTTACAACACAGGAGCTCCTTGACCCTAAAGCTCACAGTCACTTCACTGATGGTGAAGAAGTGAATGTTTCAGTTTAGAATCTCTCACTAGATAAAGTAGGGGCTTGTGAAAAATGCCTTCTAAAATCAAAACTACTTTATTGAATATTCTATTTTTTTACAAAACCATGTAAAGAGAAAAGTTTAATCTGTTAGCATGGTTATTTCTATATTGCGACAAGATCCCCAAGGGGGCTAAGTCAGTATAATGAAGGTATCAGTGACAACAGATTCATTGAGGAAACATCAGTATTTGTGCATATAGGTTCTGAAATTTTGAACCTGTCTAATATATTAAAAATCTTAGACTAACTTAAAGATCTTAATCTTTTTTATTTGTTTTTGGAATTAATGGTCTCTGGTGCGGCTGTTTTAAGGGGTCACAAGTTGAAAAGTTTGTAAAACAACTGTGCTGAATATTGCTGAATTTTGATAAATATCCCTGTTTCTACACACTGAGCCCTTAATATTTTCTCATGTTATGACAGGCACCGTTCTTTCAAACATGCTTGTAAAAATAGGATTTAAAGAATACAAAGTTGTAATTCTTATTATAAATACCACACTGCTTTCCAGTACCACTAGAGACCAAAGCCTATGGCAAAGAATCCAGACTGAATTCCAGCACTTAAATAAGAGCTGTCAATGGTCCCAACAAGAAACTGAATTACAGGGCATGAGAGACTAGTTTTACATTTCTGGTGTCTGAAAAGTACTTCAAAAATACAGAAGAGACAGCAGGCAATTTGAGAAAGACAGATAAAGACGACTGCAGCCAGCAGTCATCACCTCCACCACATTTCCTCCCCCTGCAGCTGTGGAGGCCCATCAGAGAAATCCTCACCATCTACAGCTGGAAGACTCAGTGTACAACATGTACACTCTCCCCATTCACAAGTGAACTAGCTGTTCACTACTTCCTGGAACAAAGTATGCTATATCACACACACACATTTCATATGATCCCTCCTGCCTGAAACCATGTGTCACATGTGTCCAAGATGGCAAAAATATTGGATACCTCATTATCATCTGGACTGTGGGAGAAATAAAGTAACAACTGTAGAATGAAGCAGCCAACAAATGGGGAACAGAAGAAGTAGAAAACAGCCGTCTGAGAACCTGACACTGCTTGCTTGGGGAAATCAGCTTTAACCCTCCAAAGACACAATATCTGTCTTCATTTACTGAACACCCAGGCATCCCCTTTCAGCGCAGCAAAATGAGAATCAGATTGAGTGCATCTTCCAGATTGGCACACAGAGATGGCTGTTAAGGGAGAACTCAACAACAGAACCGTTTTTCTTCACATCTCCAGCTAAAGGAGAAGCAGAAGTGTATGTTTGTTCATCTTTATTCTTGAATAGACACTTGTCTCATCCTCACGGAGCCTTTCAGTTTGGTAAAGCTGTAACTATCATCTGTAGAGTCACAAGACAATGTCTCAAAGAGCAGCCTTTAGTGAAGCGCAATGGAGCATGTGAAAGCTATTTGGGCTGACAGGATAATGCAACTATTCACATTGCTCACCAGTAAACTTATTTACAGTGTACAGATATATACCATATGCTAATGCTAACTGATTAATCCGCGTGCCGCTGATTTGTTAGCATGAAGATAGGTAGTTTCTACAAACCTGTCCTCGAGTTTACATCAGTCAGATTGACCCATAAATTTGTGCAGTTTACTGTCAGACTGAAGGGTGTGAGGCCACAATTACACAACCAGACACCCAATTCAATTTAATATATTCTAGCCAGACATAATAGTGCAGTCATCAGATGTACACTTCCTCCAGTGTTTGTGCTGTGTGTACAGTCTTGTGAACCAGGCATATGTACTGTCCATTCGCATCACAAAGTGTGATTAAAAAAATCCTTTAAATTCCTAACTCAGGAGCATATTATGACCACTTCCAATATTCAGGTTGATTACATGCCAGGGGTCTTATTCGGGTTTAAATTATAGGAAAATGAGCGTGATCCGGTTGAAATAATGTGTTCACATGACAATCAGAATATTTTCATTATTCCTATTAATACAGGAATATGGTATGTATGTAAACATAGTCAGCGACTCATAACTGAACACCTCAGCAGCTTAAAACTGAAGGGATAAAATTGTGGAATGGAATAGAATGGAAGAGAAGAGAAGAGAAGAGAAGAGAAGAGAAGAGAAGAGAAGAGAAGAGAAGAGAAGAGAAGAGAAGAGAAGAGAAGAGAAGAGAAGAGAAGAGAAGAGAAGAGAAGAGAACAGAACAGAACAGAACAGAACAGAACAGAACAGAACAGAACAGAACATTCTGTTTTCCCCCATGGGGAAAATTTTGGTGTCACAGATGCAGCTCAAAAAAAGTGCAAAAATGAATAGTTATAGGAGTACTGATAACCGGTTCCAGTTGTGGATTCAATAAGGCACATGCATTTTGGTTCCAGTAAACAGTTCTTTGCAGCAGCATAAATCTTTCAGGATTAAACCTCATCGAGAATTCTGCAGACAGGAAGTTTTAACATTACATCATATGTGATGCAGCATGTCAACAAAGTCATGAAAAAAAGCTCACAGCAGACTGCAGCAACCAACCTAACGTTAGCGAAGTTTTGTTTTGTTTTGTCCTGTTAATGAAAAAGTTCCCGCCACAGCTGTGGTAACATCTTCTCCCAGGTACAAATTTAAGTTTGCATTTAAATAGAGGTTCAAATATATTTTAGTTGAATATGAGTTCAGAGAGCTCCCCTCCACTTCGGTTCATATGAGGAGTCCCTGTGGGGCGGGAAGTGATAAGGGCGTGTTCAAAGAAAAGAAGGTGGAGGAAAGTCTCTGTTTCAGCAACCAAAAGTTTTCAGGCAAAAATGGCCCAAAAGGGCATTTTCAGTTTTCGGCCAAACGACTTCTATCGCCAAAACAACAAGGCCGAAAGAGTAGGTTGTGATGACATAAACAAAACCGTGGCCGGCACACTTTTATAATACATTAAAAATAAACAAAAATACTAGAAATTTTTCTAAGTACTCAAGAACAAAATGTTGACCAAAATGTACAAGAATATCAAATGAACAATGAAAACGGAGATGATGTGCAAAAAAGGCTGTAATTTTTGGATATTGGATGGCATAAAGTACTGAATGGCATTCTGTAAGCCAAAAAAAGAAACATTGAGGGGTCAAACATTCAGAATTCAGACGCTTTTTGTTTTTGTTCACCCTCTTCTTTTTGATGCAACCTTATTTATATCATGGACTAGGTTATTTTCTCCATGCATATTTTACCAGGGAGTGATTTAACAAAACGGTTAAATGACTCTTCTGCAGTATTTCACAGTTTTTAAATGTCATTTTCTAGTCATTCATGCGCTGCCCCAAATTTTCCTGCAGACTGGAAAATTAGACACCTAGAAAAAAAGAATCTCAAATATGAAATTTAGTCTTTATAACAGAACTTCTAACCAGAACTTAAGCCTTGTTCATACTTAAGTGTCGAACTGACAGCGTGACCTTCATCATAGGTCTGCAAGCTTTTTTTAGATGTAGAAGCCTACGCACAGTCGGGAATTCACCTCCTCACAAATGTAACGATACTTCAAAACAACACAGACTGCAAGCTCTGTTTACACAACATTTCTGGAAGCACACCAGTCGTACATTTCATCCCCTTAGAGGTCTCCTCTCTGTTCTCGCGTGTAACAGTTGCTTTATAATCAAAAGCAACATTCATCGGCTCAAATGTAATATTATCAAATTCAAATCACTTAGAAAAAGAAAGCAGAGGGACCATTAGTCTTACTTACTGATGATATGGAACGACCCATTTGGCCATAGTGTAGGCCGCATGCACGACTGCAAATAATGGGCCTGTTAACTAATTGTATCATGAAAGCAAGGCAGGTGAAGAACATCCTGTCCTGTGAAAACTTCTTGGAAAACCCCAATGGAACAAATCTGAATTGTGTGTGCCTAAATTTGCTGTGTATTTTGACATCGTCACTCTGCCAAAGGACTCTTTCGATCTCTAAATATCTGTTCTCTTTGCACTTGTCGTCTTAAACAGTAACTCATAAGCATGACTGACAGTAATCCTGCCATTAGCGTCTTCAATGGTGGGGTCTGCCACCATCTAACGCTCTGTTGGGGTGTTAATCTGACTCATGCAGACCACTAATCAATTTTTTTTTCACCATTAGCACACGCGGTCCATTTTCCTCGCTAATGGGACGACTAGCATGGGAATGATGATGAACACCAGACAACAGGCAGATTATTAGCCATCATCTGTCGCAATTACTGTTCTGATGAAGAGATGAACAGGAATTTTATTAAAACGTCCCTTTAAACTTTCTTCGTCACATGAGTCAAAGTTGCTCCTTGTTTTCAGAGTGCTATGTGAAGTGATGTCAGTGAACAGTATGTTTCTCTGACAACTTGCCCTGTTGATCCCATAACTTTAGTGTTTAATTAACACCTTTACAAAAACAGTAATTATGCAAAGACTATAATTATGTTTTCATAGCCTGAATAGGAAAGAAGATAGTAGCCCTGAGGCCGTGTTGAGCTCTTGCAGTAACACCTCCACAACAAACAACTTTTGTTTCCACTGGACAAGGAAGGACATGAGAAAGAATGTGCATAAAACATATTTATATAAACACACCACTCAGTCTGATTAGATTTATAACACTCCTTCCAGATGATTAAATAATCTCACATTTTTGTTTTGGTTTTAATTTAACCAGCACAAACAAAGAAATAATGAATGAATAAAAGCTTGTTTTTAAGTCCTGTGTCATTAAACAGAGTCGTGACCTCGGGGGAATCTGAACTCTTGGAGAAGAAACATAACTTTGGTCAGTAAATAAGCCACAGAGGGAATCAAATTAATGGATTAAAGAGCGAAAGAAACAGATAACACTAGGAAGAAGCTGAGAGGCCTGTAACCAGAGCCTCTTCTTGTGGTTGTTATCGGACCCGTACCTAGCACCATGGTCATGTAGCGCTCTTCCACTCCAGCCTCGAGCAGCAGTGGGGGCACGTATGTGATCCCAGCTGCCACACAGATCTCCAGGCCACAGGTCAGGGAGTTCAGCAGGACGAGACGCCACTGAGACCTCCATCCAGGCATATTTACAGGGGGCTGGATTGCCTTTCTTCCCCTCTGGGATGGCCACTACTGGGGGCAGGGGAGGAGGGAGGCACCCAGGCAGGGACGAGGGGGCGAGCGTGAGGAGGCAGATGGTGCCCCAGTGGGACCAGAGGGCTGTCGGGGAGGGACAGCAGCACAGACACGTGGATGTCTCAGATGGCCTGGGGGATTCATCGTCCTGTGAGCATTCTGGATCTGAAGGGGTGAGACAGAAAAGAGAAAGTTTTAACAACTTTTGAACGTCCTTAATATGGCCCACAGTTCTCCACTCTCCTCACAACTGCTCTTATAAACATTTACTGGCATCGGAATCCAATCAAAACAGACAACAGCATATTTTCTGGAAACATGGAAACAGCAGTGACAGTCACGAGGCTGATATTGATACATTGTCAGCTTCACCACCACCAACAGATTCAGGACAGCAGGAACAACAACAGGCAGACATAGGAGATGAGTCAGCTGCACAGACGTGGCAAACACACCAAGCCATTTGCCAAGAGAATTCTTCTTCCCCCTGCTGCTTTGCTCATCTTTTTTCTTCTCCGTGGTTTGAAATATCACTCTTTGAAAAGGGAGTCTGAAGGTCTAATTTCCATCTCCTTCCGTTCTCCTTATTCTTTACCATAATAACTGTGTTATTAGTGGGAGGATCTAAAACACAGCCTTGCCTTTGCCAACCCTTCCATTATTCTTATTATTCAGCTCTCCTCGCACACACTCGAGTCTGCCCTCAAAAAGATTACTACCATTGTTCAGCTCTGTGTGCAGGAGACAGTTTTAGCACCTTTAGCAGGAGAAAGAGAGTGAGGCAGGAGGTGAAGTGAGACTGATTTAAGAGGAATGACGTTTCATTGCATTATTTAAAATGCTGGACTTATCACTCGGGTGCTGATAACTGGTTCCAGATTTCCAAGATTTGTGGATTTGATAAGGCACGTGCATTTTGGTTCCACTAAACACTTCTCTGCAGCAGCATAAATCTTTCAGAATTTAACCTCAATGAGAATTCTGCTGTCACCAGGAAGTTCTGAAATTGTCACCAAAGTTGTGAGGATGAGATAAAAGAAGAGAAAGTTGAGGAAAGTCTCTGCAATGGATAGATTTGTGCTTGAAGGGGTTACACTTCTGTGTTACTGAGTTAGCAGAGTTTAGGGATGCGAAATGAACTATATTTGTCAGAAATGTTTTATATTCTTATATGATTTGGATATATTTTCTTCTTTCACATAATTAGATAATTTTGGTTTTATAGTTTTCTCTAATCTATCCTAATAAAACAGAGTAATGCTTCATGAAGGAAAAGAAACCACAGAGTGTAAATTTCCCAATGATAAAGGCAAGCTGACTTTTCTTCTTGTAATATCCAAAACATTTTGACAAAGTAATGGAATTGGAAAAAAAACTAAACAGTCCTCAGCCAGACTTAATGCAAATAACCGACAATAAACAAAAAGATGATGAAGGTTCAGGTTTCGCATATGCAAGACAAACTAAACACTAAGTTGAACCACTAGAGTGGCCTCCCTGTTATTTTCTGCACATGGACAGACCTGTGTAACACCTGCACCTAAACAAGATATTCTTTCCAGTGACAGCAGCTTACATTCTCCATTTCATGTAATAATAAAGATAGCACACGCTAACCCTCAACCTTGTTGATGTCAAACATATAAACTGATTTTAGTCTCTTAAAAAAGGGGAAATTCTGCTTTGCTTGATGAATCCCTGGGGTTAATTTGGTATTACTGTTGCTCTTCACATAGTACAGCAGCTGGAAGTAAGATGAAATAGGGTAATAAAATAAGAGATAAGATAAGCAACAAAATAAGCAATAAAAATAAGCAGTAGTATCAGAAATAAGCAATAAGTACTCGTGGTGGATGTGCACACTGAACGGGCAGATTTTCAAAGTGTCATATATTCATATGTTTAGAAATTCCTGAATCTGTCTGTAAACTGAAACTGTATGAAAATGAGGTCACACATAAGGATTTCTTAATGTGTTCACCGCGTTTGGGGGGGGGCCTCAAACACCAAGGTCTGCCCATAGCTCTGCCCTCAGGCCTCTAGAGGGCCAGACAATCAGAGGAAAGGTGGTTTGTTTTATTTGCTGCCTCTTTAAGGCTTCTAAATCCACAAAGTGTTTCAGACAGAGGCTGAATTTCTAAAGCACTAAAGGGAGAAAAGGGATTTGTTGAGGCTGTAAATCATGTTAAGCTACAACGGGGATGCAAAAGGGGCGAAATAAAGATAATTTCCATCACATTTATGATTTTAGGCAAAAAAATACATATTCAAAGATGTTTAGAAAGAAACCATATGATAGAGACATGTTTGAATATTGTCTCATGATTTCCATTGTCGTCATCATCCTCCACTGAGGTGTTAGTGCTTTTTAAGCAGAGGGAGAGAGCAAGAACAGTCAGAACAGCGGCAAAAACAGAAACAACAAGGTGCTATATTTGCATTCAGTGTGAATTTTCTCTGCCAATGCTGCCCATCTGTTCTCTGCCAGTAAGCAAATTGAATGTCATCATTTCCAACAAGACTTGTGTAACCACGGAAATGTGCTCAGCTCAGTAAGTGATCTAATCTGATTCATGCAGCAATCCAAAGAAACATATCTCCTGCTGTAATTTTTTTTTTTGGTGTTAGGTAACATGTTGCATATGTGCTGGCTATGAGACAGAAAAGGATATGAATAACAGTTTCTCAAAAATCCACACACGTTTGGGATGTTACGACATGTAGCTTCATTTGACAACTCAGTACTTGTCCTTACGTTTTACCGTCACTTATGCAAATCACTGTCAACAGGCTTACAGGGCTTACAGTGCCTGTCTGAACCTCTGTGTTCATGTCATTATCATTTCAGAATCGTCATCACGATGTGCACATGCAAAATATTTACATCACAAGTTATGTGATTTGAAGAAAAAAACAAACTGTACGGAGCCAGAAATATTTTTGAGTCTCTCAGTTAAGTTTATGTAGCCTGTCTACATCCAGTCACATTAATAACAGGTCTAAATGAGCATCTATTTATATATTTTACCATATTACATGCAACAGCTCGCACAGTCAGAGCACCTTCACAGTGCTCTATCGTCTCACCTGCTGTTATCAGAGTCAGGCAGAGCGATGCGCAGAGTGAGTGGTCGAGCAACAGAGAGAGGGAGCGGCAAATATGTAGAGCATAGCAGAGAGTTTGACAATCTGACAGTTTGCTTATATTTAATATCACATAAGATGCTTTATTTAACATCTTCAGGGTTTCAGATCTGTGTGTTTAATGTCCGAGTAATCTGTTGGTTAATGTTTGCTTTGCTTCCTGTAGAAATCCCCTTTCTTCCTTTTTCCAAGGTGGATCATGATTAAGACTATTTGCAAATGCAAATAGTGTTCACAGAGGCAGAGATATACAGAGGCAGTTAGGTAAGGGTCTGTTATCATCATTTTAGAGAGAGTCAGGGAGAATTCAACTGAACAGAGTGAAGCACTAAACTTTAAAAAAAATATCACAATGTCATTTTTTCCAGTATTGTGCAGCTTTACGTTATTATGATAAAAAAAATGTTATCTGAACGTAATTAGCGATGCCATCAGGGTTCTCCAGCACTCATACTGCCTCGGCTTGGTCTTTATGAGTCCTTTAATGTTCATGCTCTTGAAGAACCTGTGGGAAAAAGTGACAGTGTGAGCAGGCTGGACGTAGCTGGGGCCTGGTTCCCTAAGAAAAAGGACCATTTCACACCCGTCAGATCTTATTCCCACCCAGACTGGGCACACTGAAAGACACCCATCAGGGGACCAGCTTTTAGCCCTGCAGCCTGTCTGGCTGCAACAACCTCCTACCATCATACTCTGTGTCTAAGTAAATGTACAATGCCTCCCTCCTCCTTCCTCCTCCTGCATTTTTTCCTCATCCTTCCACAACCCCTGAGGTCAGGCCTGTCTCTGACCCGCATTCTAAGAGGAGCCTTTTGACATATCTGCCCATGACTGGTTATGCCTTTATAGTCCTGGGTCTCAGTGTGAATGCCCCAGCTGACTCTCTGTCAAACATTCTCACTGAAAACAGAAGGGCCCACAGTGGCAAAAAAGAGAGAAATCTGATTTGTCCAGCCTAGCAGCCACGGCGCGTCTGGACATCGGCCAAAAAGCGAGTCAGATTCCAGGGTTTTGTAAATTGGATGGTTGCTGAAGTCTTGACCAAAGCAGCAATGGCAAGTGAAAGTCAGGACCAAGCAGCAACCTCTGGTCTAGAAATATGCAGTTCGTCAAGTGTCTGCTTCAGGCTGGCTCCAGAGGTACCAGAAGTCACACACGCACACACCAAGCCAAAAAAAGCCATTTTCACAGCAGAATTAAACATGTTTAAAGCCTGGTACAAAAAATGTCTCCTCCCTGGATAGCTAATTTCACCAACAGCACTGTACTGGGAGGTGGGGGTGTTCTAACTTAGTAGTTTAAAAGATATTAAGATCTCAAGTTCTCCCAATTACAGTTCAGCTGACTGGTGGGCATCTGTTAGTGTGGAGACTCAAAGCCCACCCCATTTCCAATATGGCCACTCCGGACAATTTGCTTCAAAACTCTGTTTCAGAAACAGACGAGTGACACTGTGGAGACTAAATCTTTGAATTATACAGTCTATGGTCAGGACAGATGTGAGGGTGGAAGCTGGAAGGACTCAGAGATGATTGCATGGAGGGAGAGAGAGAAAGAGAGAGAGAATGAGAGAGAGAGACAGACGGAGAGAGAGAGAGAGAGGGGAACATTTGTCAGTCGAAGGCTCTGTGTACACAACAACGGTTTTAGAATGAAACACAAAGTTACTGTTGCATTTTGGCCTCTTGTTTACATGAAAACAGTGTTTTAGCCAACCGAAAACAGAAAGTTTTGAAAATGGCCTCTAACAGCAAGCCGGAGTTCTCAGTGGAAACACTGACATCACCCTCCACTTTGCGCATTTTACTTTCACTGTTGGAACTTTTACTTGCCATGCGCAAGCTGGACAGTAACGATGGTGGACTACCGTGTTTGTGCTTGTGCTGCTGAATCTGCTGACTGCCTTTCAACAAAATGTTCATCTGCTGAACCACTTCTGCACTCAGCAAAGAAGCATTCAATATACAACAGATGTTCAGCCCACCTCCAGCCTGGTGGAGGGCTACCAAAAGACAGTTATACCGTCAACTACAGGCCTATACTACAGTGTTTTCAGTCCCTCAGTTTTCATGTGACGCAAAATTTTTTTCCACCGCGCTTTTTAGTGAAATTTTTTGAAATGTTGTGCAAACAGGGCCAAAGTCAGTCTGAAACTAGAACAAGGTCTTCCACAAGATCTTCACAAGGGGCAGGCCTCAAACACAAAGGTCTGCCCATAGCTTTGCTCTCAACAGGGCTGGCCAATCAGAGGGAAGGGGGTTTGTGAAGCAGGGAGCCTTAAAGTGACAGCAGCTCAAAAAAGGGTTTGATGTGTTTCAAACAGAGGCTAAAATAAAGGTTGAAGCATTTCGGACAGAGATTAAATTAAAAGTTTTTCTTGAACACTAGTGAGATAAAAATAGTTATTTTGGGGGGCTGTAGATCTATCAAGCTTCTGTTGAAGCACCAGGAACAGTATAAAGCCTAAAAAAGCACAATACACCCTCTTGAAAGACACTACCAATTCTACAATGTGTGCTGGTTGTGCCATTCCGTTCATCGTAGAGAACAGAACAGAACAGAACAGAACAGAACAGAACAGAACAGAACAGAACAGAACAGAACGTGTTTTATTTATCTCTGAAGTGAAATTTATAATTCAGTTCATGATCATGTGTAATCATCTCCTAACAGCCTTGGAGACGCTTCCACATGAACATGTTAGGCCAAAGCTCCCACCATCACCTAATGTGTCTAAACACTCCAGCCTGAGCAGCCCAGTGAAGGGAGGTGGTGTTGGTAGGGGGCTTCTTTTGTCAGCTCTCCCACAGCTCCATTACTGAGCTCCATTCAGCCTCAGGCCCCCTTAAAAACAGCTCTAATGACTCTGAGTGTTTTTTGTACAATACAAAACAGGCTTTGTGTACATTGTGCTAGGGAGAGAAATGTGATACAGAGAGGTATCAAGTCTATTTCCAAGTCCTTTATGAACACGCAGTTCATATGGATGGTAGGATACCGAGGCTGTGTGTGTGGTGTTGGGTGGGCAGAATGGAGGTGGGGGTCTATCCCAGCAGACAGCAGGGATTGGAAGCAAAGAGAGGAAGGAATTGCTCTGGGATGACATCAGACCCACAAACCCAGTCATGGCTGTGGCTGCAGAAACCTCAGCAGGAGGGTCTGGCTGTGTTTGGCTCAGGTTGAATAGATGCAGCACCGTGGCCCTCCTGCACATTGACAGACACCGACTGTGTGCATGCAGGGACCGCAGGAGCAGCTTTCGGCTGCTTTCTTTCCTGGAATACGTCCTGCAGACCTCTCTCTCCGCAGCTCTCCTGCCTTGCTCTCTCAACAAGCACAAACATTTAGGATGAGGCAACCTTTAATAAACACTGCTCCACTTGTAATGCTGCCATAGCATAAAAACCTCAGCGCCATGGGAAGAGCCAGACTTTGAGGGGAAACAGATGAGACTCTGACTTGACACAACCCTGTGCAAGTCCTCAGATGACACCAAGATCTCTACCTGGAGTCACTCTCAGCGAACATCCCGTTAGTATTTCACTTTGCATATCAAGATAACTTTTTACATATCTTAGTCCCTCTGCCTGCCTGAAAATCTTCATTTCAGTGTGTATAATTCAAATTTTACTGGTTTGATATCAATGGACTTGTCAGATGATCACCTCTTTCTACTGAACTGAGCATTCTCCTGCTTCCTATTCCTCAGCACTTAATTTTGCATACACACAGATAATTCCCCTGCCTTAGACAGAAAGCTTCTGTCTGACTCATGTCAGTTGTACAAATTTGACTGCTGAACCGCTGATATGCATTGCTATCATACAGCCAACATAATGTCTGTTGTTTGCAATGGCAATTTACATATATGATGTGTGGAACTGATCTCGTCTAAACGAGCTGAAGTATAAAAAAGCTCAGATCTCACCAGAAACTTTGTACGCAAACACTCTCAGATCATTAAGGCCTCGTTCACACACCAGCGTTTTAACAACGTTTCAAGACATTTCAAAAATCAGCATTTACACAGAAACCGTAAGGGACTGAAAACACGGCATGCCAGGCCTGTAGTTGGCATTATTACTGTTAAGTCTTTTGGTAGCCCTGTACCGAAGCAGAGGTGGGCGCATCATCTGGTGTATATGCTGAATGCGTCTTCGCTGATTGCGGAAGTGGTTCAACAGATGAACATTTTGTTGAAAGGCAGTCAGCAGATTCAGCAGCACAAGCACATCACGGCAGTCCACCATTGTTACTCTTCTTGTTGTCCGGTTTGCACACGGCAATTAAAAGTTCCTACAATATAAGTATATTGCACAAAGTGGAATGTGTCATCACTGTTTCCACTGAAGATTTCGGCTTACTGCTTAAACAGCGTTTCGAAATATTTCACTCAGGAGGCAGTTTTCAAAAGTGAGGGTGGGATTCAAACCTGGGGCCTCTGTTTTGCTGACTATTGACCATTGAGCCAAACCGGTGGCACAAAAACCGTTTAAGCTTTTTATTATCCAGCTTTCTCACTCATCCCTGGCTGTTTTTTTTTAAATACTTGAGTCTGCTTAAGAAACCCCTAAACAACAGCTGTTAATTCTGTAGAACAAGAGCAACACTGGACACAAGCAGATCACAGATGTTATCAAATCCATCCACAGAAATGTTTAGGCACATTTCACTTCTTCTTTTTTGCACAGAGGCAAACATTAGTGTCTGTCTGGATGCTTAACTGGTAGACTGGATAAGATAGCTATTGCTATATCTTGTCCTGATGATAGAAAATCCAGCTCTGCAATCCAGCTTGGCGCCTGGTTCCTGTCTAACCCTATCAGGGTTATGATTTACATTGTCTATTTTTATTTTAAAAACAAGCGTATGGGAGGGGGGCATCTGTTGTGTGGTTGATTTGTAAATTTGTAACAACATTTCATGCCTTATACATCATTGTAATCTGCTACTGGCTGCCTTGAATTTCCCTCAGAATCAGTAAAAGTATCTATCGATCTTTCTGTTCTTATAAGATCTTAATCTAAGTTGGGATATTTACTCTGTGTCTCTTTGTGTCCTTTATTCATTTGTAGAAGCTATTCAGTGTGTTTTTGTGCCCCATTAGTAGGGTTAAAAAACTGCACACAAATTATTTGTATTCTTTGGAAGATACTTGGCAAATAAACGCTATCAAGATTCTGATGAGTACATCAGACCTCTAGCAGGCTTTGTCCTCACTGAACACCTCACTTCCTTTTGTTTTTGACAACCAAAACACAGAACATGTTTGACTACTACAATAAAAACTTTAGTGTTTGATTTGTGCTGGGCCTCTCCTCTCTTAAAAAGCAGCTCTGACTTTGCTGACCCTACCCCCCAGCCTGTAATCTTAAGCCAACATCCGTCAGTGTGACCCCTGACCCTGCCTTTCACTGTGAATCGTGTGACAGACCTAACATTTCAAAGCTGTCTGCTGCTACTATTCTCCTCCTCCTGTACTGTCCACCACCCTGGTGAAATGAAAAGTCCACCTGTCACTAGTTATTTTTTACAACTGCCTGTGAAAGAGGTGTGATTCAAAGACGTACTTCTTATTGGGCAGGAAAGATGACCTAGTCCTACTTTAAAGGATCTAATAACACTCATCTCAGTGCCAAAATGTGAAGTCCTCTTTCCATCCCTCCAACTAATTAAGAAGATGACTCAGAATGAATCCCTGAAGTTTAAAGACCCAAAAAGATGACAGGAAACTAATAGTTCATGGCTCCTGAGAGTACAATGTCGTCAGTGTCGTCAAGACCTGTTATAATAAGTTAGCATAACATCAGTAATATCACCAGAGGAAAACCAGTGTGATGTTTTTCAGTCACATTATAGTAACCTATGAGCTCAGATTCTGTCTGAAAACAGAATCTATACATGCTGTCTAAAGACTTGGTATGAAAAGTGTTCTGGTTTTTATATAGTATATGAATCATCATGTAACATAATTTGGGATGCATGGATGTGATCAGTGATCTAGCATCAGTTCGATACAGACTCAAAAAGTTAGACTGGACATTGGTCATAGGGGGCCAATCCACAGGACAGATCTATTTTTCTCAGTTGTGTTTACAGCAAACACTGTGTGGCAGTGCTAAGTAACTGACGCTGGTAAGTCTGTTTATTCTTGCCAGGTAAAGCTAAAATGACATAAAGGAAAATGAATAAAGGTATCAGAATTATAGACTGTAAAAAAGATGGACGTCATCTCGCTCAGCTTAAACTGAGGTCGCCACAAAAACTGTTCCCCCCGGTGACTGGCTGTAGTATAGGTCAAAAACTGGCTGTTTATTCACTCCAGATGGGCTGTGGTCAAACCTTAAAAAATGAATTCACCTCAAAAACATGTTTCTCACATCCATATGCTGTGGTGATATGAAGATATTGGGCTGCATTGTGTCCAAGTCCTCTTTTTTTGTGAAAAGTTTCTTTTTCATTCATTATTAGACGTTAAAACTGGGCTTTATGTTACATTTCACGATGATTGACAGTTGCTGTTCCAGCATAGATTTTCAGGGATAGTAACATACGTTGGGAGGGAGGGTTAAGAAAAAATTAGATTTTTGAAATTAAAAAAAAAAAAAACCTTTATCACCTGGCTCCACACAGATTCTCTACCTTGCAGACTCTGGCTACACAAGGGCAGCGCCTTTGATGGGGGTGTTTTGGCTTCAAAACCATACAACAGTAAAAGGTTTAGCCATGCTGTCCATTCTACATACAGTCTCTAGTCAGAATGGATCAGTATCGGAATTGGACGATACCAGAACCCAGGTATCTGAATGGGTATCGAGACTCGGAAAGCTGGATCATGCATCTTTATATATTTCTATACTGTGAGGTCTATGTCTGATTGCCTGTTTTCTGTCCTGCTGCATTTTCAGCTTGATTTTTCACAGCCAGCACAAACATTTTATGTAAAATTAGAGCTGATCTTGATGTTTATCATAAGGAAATAGATTTCAGGGACTGTGATCAGAATTTTCCGTCTACACACAGAAGAATAAATTCAGCAGGAGCTCAGGGAGTGACTGTTATCATTTGGGTCCATGATGAAGAGCAGCAGAGTTTAGCAGAGCTGCCTCTTGTGAGTCAATGTGGCTGATAACGTGCCTCCCTGTGGTCTGAGGCTTTCCATTCACTGTAAACCTATTGTGCCAAAGTGAAAGGGCTAATTGGGGGGGGGTGGGTGGGGGTAATGAGTTTTAGCCAGCCATGATGGTGTTATGTCATGATAAAGTCAGTTTTTCATTGTTTTAAATTTTAGTCATCAATAAACCTTTATGCAAAACTTGATTTTGATTAACTTTCATCATGAAGGATGGTTGGCCTATATTTCATAAGAATTAACTTCGAACATATTGAGCACATCCTTGAAAAAGTGATGAAAACGTCACATTAGAACTTCATTTACAAAACCTAGCTTAAATTAGAGGTTAAACTAAAAAGACACGACTGACCCTTCACTGACATTGGCATACACAATACAGACATACAGTTTCATTTTATACGCTACACTGAGCCCATCACTTTCAGAGGACGTTTATCACGCTTGGCTGAAGACAGCTCCCAAAAATCCCACGTGTGCTGCCTTTGCTGTTACAAAGAAACACTTCATTTCATTGTGTTTGTCCAGTTTGCACATCAGGGTTCAGTTAATAAATGATACAGCAGGATCAGAGTAAAAAAGAAAAGAAGTATTTGTTGCTGAGGCATACTCACCAGCTTAAAACGCAGAGCTCAAAGGTCCATCTACAGACGAGCAAAACTGTAAACAGAGCATCTAATGTGTTTAAAGGCTGCTCACTCTCTCTGTCCAATCAGCTCACTGCGCTCCCCGGCTGTCCGAGTATATCTCTGTTGATTCCTTTGACCACCTGCTTCAACTCTGTGCTTAAGAGTCTGACTCTTTTTGTATCCTGCTGCTTTTTGAGTCCCCTGCTCCCTCCTCTCTCGTTTAGCCCTCCCATTATCCTCCCTCCCTCCCTCCCTCTGTGTCTCAGCCTGTAAGGTGGGAAATGGGAAAATCCCAAAGCACTTGAGGAATCCTGGCATCAAGGTTTGAAAAAAAAAAAAAAAAAAAAAAAAAAGCACGTCTCCGGTTTTACTCTTCAGGTTTTTTCGATACAGTCAGACAGAGTGTAAAATCGTGACATGAAATACAGAGCGAGCACAGCGGCTCTCGAACACTCACCTGTGACAGGAGCACAACAAAAGGTGAGGAAACAAAGAGTGAACTGATATCAGCTTACAGCGAGGCCACTCCCCCACCCCTCTTCTCTCCCTATCTATAACCACTCCCTAAAAGTTCTGTATTATCCCCCCTGACCCGGTATCATGTTCAGCTGCCTATCAGGGCAGGAGCTGCTCTCTCAGCCTCTCTCATTACCTTCACTCCTGCAGTCTAGTCATAAGCTCACACTCCTACATGAGCGCTTGTCCGTGAACTGCTTTAACCCTTTTGTGGGTTCACCAGCTCAGCCAAGAATAAGCCTATTTGAGTAGACACGGACATGCTCACACGCACACACCTACACCCACAAATGCTTGCGTGCGCACACACAAAAACACTATCACTCCAGCCCTGTCTTACAGCCATGTCTGTACCCCTCTCGCCTGGAGGCCTAGACCAGCCCTCTACGGAAAAGCTTTTAATTAGATAACAGTGAGAGGAAGGGAAAAGAAGTGGTGCGGAGGGAGATCTTGAAACGGGGAGGGTGGGGGAGCTGAGGGTGTGTTGAGTAATGTCATTAGACCACGGCTGCCTTTAAGGAATCTCCATTTGTGGAGCCTGGAGGCAGATCAATATGAAGACAGACTGCAGAGAGTGGCTACTGCTGGCAGCGCTTCTTCTCTGCAACAGGAGCGGCCTGCCTGGAATTAAGAGAATTCTGAAAATCCCCTTTTGGAGAAAGGCCGGGTCCTTTAGCTCGCTCAGCTAAACTCCTGGCTCCTGATTTTTCAGATGCCCTACCCATCACAAACCTGTAGTTCAGATGAGTGTGGAGCAAAATGAGCCCATGCACAAAACCAACGTCATCCCTAAATTTAATCTTAATCTTTGTCATTACCTCCACCATCCCTCTGAAAAATGTGCATGTTTTGCTTAACACACCCTCTTAGCCACATAATAACCCAAGAACTGAAGTCAACTAGATTGTCATCTTCCCAGTCAGGGAAACAGTATGGAAGTAAGAATAATAAGGTATACAGTAAAAAAAAAAAAAAAAAAAAAAATGGAGCCTCGAGCCTGAAGTTCCACACATACCAGACACTTGCTCTCCCAATGAGCTGACAGCTCTCCCTATGTCCCAGATTCAAACTGGACGATTTCCACTCAAATCTTCCACTTTTCTATTGTTTACACGGGGTGTGTGCTCAACTACAGCTCTGGCTAAAGATGCACATGCAGTGCAGGCAAAAAAGGGATTTAATTCCATGGTAGCCTTCTCCACAAACCTCTGCCTCTCCTGTGCCGGCCAAAACCAGCATGCCCATAATAAGCTGTGACACACTGCTCTCTGCTTTGATAAACCAAGGAAACCAAAACAGAGCATCAGGAATAGAAGTCAGGAGCCACATGTCCTGGCATAGCAGCAGGGACCCAATAAAGCCTAAATGTCACCCGCATTATACACAGCGCCAAGGAAGGGATGGAGAAGATCAATCACTTGTTGTGTGCTTCCACAGCAGATTAACCTTTAAGTAAATACGTGATGCTGATGCTTAAACACAGAGCCTCCATACATTCCTGATGGCTTTTAGCATGTAACGCCTCCAGGATTAGTTCTACTCCATGACCATCTAAGAGCACCACACAATTAACATTCTCCAGGAGTTATCTATACCAGACGGAAGATAGATACCTCAAGACTCTCCTATATATCCTCGTTAGGCTGAGAGCCTCAGTGTTTCACTTAGAGAGGACCATCTGTTGCACACTGCCATAGAACTGTCACGGCTGCCTTAGTATCATAAATAATCAACATTTAATTATGAATCGATCCATGAAGCCGCACTAAGAGGAGCTCATCATATCCTTTCTGAGATCAAATCATACATTGCACAAGGTTAGTTACACCCTAACTACTTCATGTAAGTGTTTCCACTGATGGGAAAAACACACAATGGAGCCCAACCCACTTACTTTATTCATCAAAACAGATTATTAATCTAATTTGGAAAATGACACGTGGTCGTTTTGGACCCTGCTATCAGGACATTGTTTATCCAGAGCTGTAACATTAGATGATTCGGTTGTGAGGTTTCATTTACACTCTTGGCTGCACAAAGGGAAAAAACATCACTGTTCAAACACAGAGTTTTATTAATTATTCAACAGACACCAGGGTTAGTTACTGCTCCCATTTAAACTGCAAGAGAGCAAAACAATTAAGTCTAAAACAAGAGGGTTTCACTTTATCAACTAAAAGCCTCAATGGAAATTTCTGATAGATGGTCAATAACAATAATAATGATAATAATATTAATAATAAAAACATTTCATGTTATTAACAAAGTTTGATTTCATGTCATCACCTCAGTCTATAATCCTCTCCTCTGCAGCTCATGCACATCAGCTTAAGTTCCCTCTTTATGCATCATCACTCGCTATTTGTTGTTTTCAAAGTCCAATGAAGGCGAATGATGTTCTGTTCCTTTATATATGGAGAGTGAGGGCACATGCTCAGGCACGGTTCACTTCTCTGCTTTGGCATGTTTCAGAGAGGTGTGCTTCGGTGTGGTACACTTTATGCACAAGCACAAGCATGCCAACATGATCACCTCAACCGCTCCTCTCTACAATCATTTTAAACAACGGTGGGGGTGTTAGAGGGCTGTGTTGATGAGACCATGCTCCTTGTAAACAGACGCTTCATGGTGATGTAGGCAGGCCATGAGTGTGCTTAGAGTCTGGTTCATATTGGAGTAGTGTGACCGCGGGCCGTACTGGCCAGCGGGCGAACTGTGCTGCAGGGGCTGTGGCAACTGGGCTTGGCACGGTTTGGATGGCCAGTGTGACTGCGCCCTGAGACCTGATCACTTTTGATTACTGGAAAACATTTGGGGTCATAATAATTAGAATTGGGAACTCTAGTAATGGCTGGTGATTTGATTTGGTGATCCAGAGAAAATGAAAATCCCAGATCCAAACATCCCAAACATTACATTTGATGCACAGATTTACTTTAACTTGGTCAATATTGGACTAAAATGCATCTGCGCTCAGTACAACAAACACTTGTTAGCTGAACTCTGCACTGTGAGGACTTTATAAGTGATCTCACTTTCTTATATTAGCCTATTTAAAATTCACTATTTAGACCGAGACTAGAATCTGTTATTTCTAGGGGTGTAACGATACACAAAAATTTTGGTTCGGTAAAGTTTCGGTGCAGTAAGGGACACGAATGCAACAATGGTTTTTTTCTTTCTTATGAACATTTAGAATTCATGTTTTTTTTCCTCTAAATTGTAGCATCTAAAGGGTTTTTTTAATATAAAATTTTAACTTAAAAAAAAGAAGAAGCCCAACATAAAATAAGAATTGTGCTGCAACCTTGAACCAAAAGAGTCTTCAATTAAGAAAAGGTATGAATTTAAGTATTTTTGAATAAAAGATTATATATTTTGATATGTTCACGTGTTGCCTCCTCAGGTGTTTCAACAAATTAGACAGCAGAGTAACCGATGTCCATTGAGCAACGTAAGCACAATACGCTTGTCTCGTCAACTTGTCTTTGTCCACTGTTGTTCCACTGGGAGACCAAAATATTCCTATACAGAAAACCTAAAAGACAACGGGGGATCTTCCAGCTCAAGCTGCTGATTTGTTTTGGCTGCGGTGCTGCTTGCTGTTTGTGTGCTAAATAACTCATCTATGACAGAGGGTGAAGGTGCTCATGGGAGAAGATGTCTTCATTCCTGAAAATCACTACTGCCAAAACCATTTATCTGCATAGGCTGCCAAGTTCTATGAATCTTCAACTTCTGGGTTTACAACATTTGTGTCATAACTTGAAAAGTTTAAAAGCACTTTGAAAACTTGGTGGCCAGGGGTCACTGGATGACTCGTCAGAAGCAATAAGCAGAGAGACATTACAAATAGAAAGAGAAGTGCCAAGAACCGTCTCCAGCTGTTTTTAAGAAACTAGAGAGAGCAAGGTCATGACCCCTCCAGCTGCATGGCTACAGTCGATACAGCAATGCCTGGACGACAGACAGAGGTGAGGACAGATGGACATCAACAGGTCAATCTGCCATCTCCAGCTGTTTTTAGGGCGGGAGTGGCCCCAAGGCGCAATGATTAACACCTCAGTCAAACGCTACACAAACCAGATGGTAAAGAAGGAGCAGAGGGGCAGAGTCTTCTCTTTCTAAAACTTACAGCACACACAGGAAGCCATGACCCCCACCCAACATACGCACACACACACAAGTAGCAGACCACAATGTTTTACCCTACGAAATCACCCGTCATCTAAAATATTTTAACACTTTCCTCTAAAGAAACCTCTAATCATGTTAGACGTGGACTTTTCCTGGAGCGAAAACAACAAGATTACACAACACAGGAAAGGGTTCAAAGCTTTGCTATTTCGTGCACTCAACCCAAAAAATGCAGACGAAAAATAACAGGAAATGTGGGAAAATAAGAAATTTCTTTCATCAGCTCTTTAGTTTTTAAACAAAAGAAACTTATAATCAAGACGAAGCGATACATCCTTTATTCTAACCATGCTCTGTAAATCTTGGACGAGACGAGACGAGGCTCTGTATCTGTTTGAGTGTTACTGTTCACTAAACGTGTGTGAGCAGCAGGAGTCTTTTTACACATATTTGAGCTGTAGAAACCATATGAGACACATCGCAGCTGATCCAATAAGCTCGCTGTAAGGAACGCTAACATGGAACTGCTATGAGCTGGCATCAAAGCACGCACACACACAAACGCACATAGATATTGACTCAAATCATAAGCTTGGTCCTTTCACAAGGCACAGAGCATCTCACATATCAAAGGACTCTCTCAAACACTCAACAGCATCCCTTTCAGCTCGCTACATGAAAGAGAACACTGTGGTGTCTTATAATATGCTCTTTTCCCATTCACATAGACAAACTTCAAAGAGTGCAACATCAAGTTGAAAATCTTTCACCGTCCCCTTGGATCGAGGTTTTCTGGAAGTTCTGAAGGATTTATCAGGAGGTGGCAGGATTATTCTAAATCTGGTACAGCAAACACCTCACCAGGTCTGCTCCCTCTCTGGGGTTTCCCTTTAGTTACAGGGAGAGCCAGAGAGAGGGGTGTGAATATGTATTGCAAACATCTGGCAGAGTCCTTATCACCATGGGAAAGTGTCTGAGGACAGGCCTGTGTTATCCCTGCTCCAGGGTGTGTGTGCGTCTCATCTGAACTTCAGCAGCCATGCCAAACTCTCAAAGTACTGCTTCTCTTTTGTGGGGACTTGCAGAAAAGCATTCGATTCATTTCTTTCCGTTCCCGGTCTTTAGTGAAAGCTGGACCTCAGGCTGTTTTGCCATCAGTGCCACACAGTCCCCCTCCACACTTGAACCATGTGGGCGAACTAAGTAAGTCACTTTATTGAATTAGACTAGCAGAGGGGGTGTGAGAGTGAAACTGTTGGTCTGTTGTTTTCTCGCACCAAAAAGCCACTAAGTGCTGCCGTGTCAGCTTCCAGGAGCTTGTTTTTTTTGGTTAAAAGCTGAAGTTAAAACAGGCTTACAATCAACTCCACTTCTCTGACACAGAGGCAAGGTCGGATGTCTCAAAAGCACATGTGTTCTTAAAAAAAACTTAACTTTTCAATCAGTTCATCTGAAGTAATTTGAACAAAAGGAATTATGAGGAATGTAGGTAAAATAATTTTAAAAATGGCTTTGTTTTATTTTTCTCCCACTGCTGTTTTAGAAAACCCCTTTCAGTCTCTGTCTGAAAAACTGCTTCACAAACCCCCTTCACTCTGATTGGTCAGCCCTCAAGAGGCCTGTCAGGGGCAGAGGTATAGGCAGACCTTGGTGTTTGAGGCCTGTGTCATGAACCAGTAAGGAGACCTATGCTGTGACTTCATCATTACATCAAGTCTCGTGAAGAGACTTTTAATCAGAGGCACTCGGTTGATGAACTGTGACTTTTATTTGTTGTAATACACATGGGGAAGTCACAAACTTGAAAATGAAGAACATTTTACCCATAAGCTCCAGGATGCTTGACAGGTGTGAATGCTACACACCGTGTCAGGCCTAATGCACTTTCTTGTCTCTGGTGGGATTGAAAGAGTTGGGTTTTGGCGTAATTATGATGTCTGGCTGAGGCTTGAGAATTCAAAGTTCTATGATGGTGTAAATTTTTGGTTTAAGGTCCAAAACACTGTGCCACCACTGCTCTAGACATTTTTCATTTTAAAGTTGACATAGCCAAACCTAACCCAAGATATTCCTGTTTATATCTTATACTCTTTCTGCCACGGAAGATACAGCTTAGCTACACTGCCAGTCAAAAATAATGTTAGGTCTGGGGACCTTAATGTCTTTCATTGAAGCATAACTAACCTGCAAGATTTGTTAGCACATTTTGAAAAAGTCGAAGTTCGGTAATAAAAATGACTGCTTTTAGATCAGGTCACGATCAGTCCACATTTCACAAAGATAGAGCAATCATGCTAATAATTACAGGCCTGGAAAAGAAAAAAAAGGAAAAGTGAAAGAGGCACCGGCACTTATTATTCCCTGAGCAGTCATGACAAAATTTGAAACATGACATTTGTGTAAATAGTCTTAAAAATAATAAGAAAAAAAAGGTTTGATGACTTCCTTTTGTTACGAATCAGGAAACACAATGCTGTCTAGCAGACTAATCACAGGGCTTGTGGTCTGGGTCGTTTTGACACACCATTACATTTTAGAGGAGGTGCCCGTCAGGCTACATGCGTAGGCTTCTGCGTCTAAAAAGGGCTCAGTAGATCTACAGTGTAGTCTATGCTGGTATTACAGAAGTATAAACCATATGGCTTTGGAGGGACCAATCAGGTCATAGAGAAGTACAGAGCATTTGTCAAAATGCTCCGCCATCCACATGACAGTCCCTCACACTGTGTGTAAGTTTGACTGACGAAAATAAAGAGCAGCAAATGAAAATTAAAGAGAAACACAGTTGGCCAAGAAAGCCACCGGAGAACTGAACCCACGCCAACACACCCACACACTCTGGCACGAAGTGATTTCATGCAAAAACTGATGACAAGATGGACATTATTCATGTCTTAAATCACACCAGACTTTAAACAAACACTGACTATATATAGCATATATATGTACCATATGCATGTATTTAATATGGTGAAACCTAACGCACTTAAAAACAGTTCATGATGACGACTCTGACTCCGGCAGAGCTCTGCCACACACCATACTGTCCAGGGACCGTGTTTTCAGAGTGTCACTCTCATGAAGCCACGGGGTGAGAGTGCTGTTAAAGACAGATATTTCTCAAGTACTCACTGAACTCAAGTTGGGAAAGTACTGACATCTCAGTCATATTCATCTTGAATCAAATCCTCCTGGTCATAAAACTGAAGGAAGCCATCGGGTAAATTTCCCGGCGATGACTGTGAGAAAGCGCTCATGGTGTCACAAACAAAGAAAACGCTGAATGATAATGTCACAGAGGTGACATTCCTTGTTGGTGGGGTAGCCGTCATCTTTTCTTTGAGCTTTGGCCCATTAGAGGAGCCTGTAAGCGCTCTTTCTCTCCAGCCCAGCTGGCTCAGAGCACTATTACAGGGAAACTGTTTGGACTTTGACCCTGCAACCCTGCTGAGAGCTGGGAAAAACTTTTGTGCTCCTCTGCTTCCCGTCAACGATGGATCCAAGAACCAGACAGGTTTGTTAATATTCATCCCCCTCCCCCCCCTGCTGTTAGTGAGTTATGGTGGTCTAATAATGTTCATTCCAGCACTTGGAAGAGTTTCCCAGTCTCTGCGAGCAGGTGTTGTGTTGCTTTTGATTGGTGGATGCTTTTCCTCCAGGGGGGAAACACACACAGGGAAAATACATAACACTTTTTCTCCTTCATCTTACCATTACCATTTCTCTCCCCCCTCCTGTTTCAACAAATGAGATCAGTGTTTTTTACAATGATTACTGCTTGAGGGACACATTCACTTCAGCAGTGAATGTACGAGGCCTAAGTGATTTGACTGTTTGCCTAAAGATAACAAAATAAAGCACACAGAACTGACAAATGAACTTCTGCTAAACAGGTATTCACACACAGACAAAGGAAACAGAGGCAGAGCCTGTATGGCTTCTGTCAGCGTAAGGAACAGCTCAGATGACATAAAATCCCAAGGCAATTGGTGAAACTGAAGTGCAGACTTTGTCTTTTAAGTAGACATAAAATAAAAAGAGTCAACTTTTTTTCCACAAATGCATAAAATTAAGTCACAACAGAAATGTTGAGTTAGTCCTTAAAGATTCCCACACTCACAGTTGAGTTTTGGCCAATACTGAGCGCCCCTCCAATAGCACCACGATAAACGTATTAAGCTAATATTACTCTTAACAACTTTTACCAAGCCCAGAAAGAGCAGGTCTAGATCTTACTGTCTGAAGATACTCAACATTAATCTGCAATGAGCAACTACTTAGCAACAGTGGCATGAAAATACTCTTTTTAACAGCCAGAAACCCTAGGGAGAACCAGACTTATTGGTGAGAAGCCATCTGCTTTAGCTGCTCTATTTCTATTTTTTTGCAAGCTTCCTTTTTATCAACTAAAAATCAGGAGAAAAAAAAACAGCCCTACAATCATGAATAAGATGCAGATGCTGAATTTTTCTGAGATTCAGGTAATCATCTTTTCTTGCATCTCATTTTTGTTGTTTGCTCGCTTTAAAGCATTTTGCTGTGATGATAGCAAAGTCTGCTTGTTAAAAGAAAAACTAAAATTCTCAGTAACTATAAGGTGACACAACACTCAAAACGTTCCCTTTTTTTTTTTTTTTTTTTTTTGCTATGAGTAAAAATGGGATTAAAAAGTCAGTGAGGGAGTTATTAAATTGGTTTGCTAGCGTTTGGCTAATCTTAGCAAGTCTAGCGCTATGCTTTTCCATATTTTAAGCATGTATATAATGTAACAATAGAGTTCTTTTAACTACTGCTTATTCATATGTTGTAGAAATACCTGAATCTGTTGGTAAAATGCTCAAAGTGGTCTATTTTCAAAATAGCACAGGATCTCCAAGAGACTTGCTGAAATGATGAGGTCATCACAAAAAGATCTCCAAACTGGTTCCTGACACACTGATGGGGCGGACCTTAAACACCAAGGTCTGCTCATAGTTCTGCTCTCTGCAGGCCTCCAGAGGGTTAACTAATCAGAGGGAAGGGGGTTCGTGGAGTGGGGGGCCTTAAAAAGCCAGCAGCTAAAAAAAATAGGTTTGATGTGTTTCAAGCAGAGGCTGAAATACAGGTTTTCTGAAACACCATAGTGGGAAAAATAAGGATTATTTTGAGTTGTAAACTATGTATAGCTACTAAGGGGGTACCAGAGGGACAGAACAAAGCCTTAAGGAATGGGGGGAAAAAGTCAGTGTTTGTGAAGCCACAAACGTACCATTTATGCCAAGTGAGTAATCCACCTTTGCTTTAGTGACACAGGTGCTGAAAGTTAAAACCTGAGGTCAATGTAAAGAACCAGGATTGTCATGTGAGCCATCAAGTTGTGCTTTCCCACTAGAGTCAGTGTCTTCTGTTTGTCTGACGTGAGAGGCATTCATTGTACAGATCACATACCTGTGATTGTTCATGGCTACACATGATACCAGAGCAACAGCAGCTCACAATGCTTTGAAGAGGACATACAGCTTAAGAGCACCAGCCCCCTCCCCAAGAAGAAGTCTTCCAGCAAAAGCTCTTTAGGCCCTCGCTGTAAGGTGGAGGTAGCTTAAAGAAAAGAAAATCACATTCAGCTCATAATCCAGCACCTGTCTTAAAAAACACATGCAGAAGAGAAGTGTAATTCTTTAAGAATCCAGGTACAGGAAAGCGCAGGGAGCTGATAAACAGCACACGACTGATTAAAACTGCAAAGCTTCAGTCTGCCTAAGCAGCTCGGTGTCCTCGATGGCGGGTGATTATCCCGCGCCGGCTTGGGGGTATATTAGCCTGTCAGAAAGCAGTTAGAGTACAGCCAGCTGGTCGAGGGCAAAGTATCCTGGCTGAAGAAGCATTTCAATCACGGGGGAGCAGATGAGCTCTGCAGAAAGCAGTGCAAACCCAACATCAGTCCTGCTCATCAGATTATAGTGACTGCTTGTATCTGATCATCAGGAGGAATTTTTAGATGTTGCTCATATAGAAAACAGAAGCAGTGGATACACTTTTTGATTCTCTTAATGAGGTTAAAAGTTTCACAGTTCCATTAAATCGTGTCAAGAGCAGAGAGGAGAGGAGCCGCCGGGGCCAACAGGGCACAGGAGAGGAGTCTATTTTCCCGAGGAGAATGAATAACACACTTGAGTGGTCCACGGAGAGGGGAAAGAGGTCTTTGTGTAATGGCAGAGTCACGGTCACGGTGACAATACAAGTCTCTCTGTCATGGGTTCAAGCTGTTTCACCTTTTGATCCTCCTCCTTCTTAATGTGGTTCTGGGCTCTTGGATGTTCTCACAAGGACCAAAAAGAAGCTCGGAAACTTTTAGTTCTTAAATAGCGTGCTTGTGAAGGAGCTCACCAAGTGAAAAGAGGAGTTTACATTCCTGACACAGTTTCTCCAAGATAAAGAAAAAAAACTTTGGATTTAAAAAAGGAGACGAATGTAAGTCCAAGGAAACGGAATTCTTCTGTTATTTTCTGTCTGTGGTAACCAGACTGTGCTGCAAGCTTGACAAAGTGCCACACTTCTGTTTAATGAAATGATAACGACATAATTTATAATCATTCACACATTATTAGCACGGACCATTTCTGAGGGGTGACTCAAATTTGTGTCAGTCACTTCTGTCACAACCAGCAATTTGTGAAGAAAGCACTGAAGCTGCAAGTTATTATTTCTTATTCAGCAAGTAATCATTGTCAGAAGGAAGTTGAAGTTCCTAAAAAGACAACTACGTGGAAACTTTGAGCAGCCGGTGAGTCACTAGACCATGTCGGTATTACTGCTGAAAAGCTGTTGACTAGAAAGAGCCATTTAGTGTGTTGGAGGTTAAACTGAGACTCTCTTCCTGCTCAGCCATCAGGTGCAGAAATGTGAAGGCGTACAGCAGAGAATGCTTTCTAATTAAGCTCAGTATAATAAACAACCAACTCTATTTATCTGCCAAGAACTGTTTTCACAGCTGCATCAGCATATTTGAGCTTAGCTGGCTCTCAGATCACTTTAATCTATTGAAAACTAGACCAGCGAATGAAAACTCGAAGAAACAACATTAAAGCCATCGATGTCATCCACTTGTGTTTCAGTGTCCTGAAACGCCTCCTCCTCCTCCCCCAAGAGTTCATGTGTCAAGATCACACAGGTTCTCGCCAACACACCCAGAGGCATGTCCAGACTTTCTGGAAGAGTATTATTGACCCTCTCTGTGATACTCTGACCACAAACACTGTAATAGATAAATGGTAAATGGACTGTGTTTTTGAAGCACTTTTTCTAGTCTTCAAACCACCCAAAGCACTTTTATAATGTTCATACTGCTGCATCCAATATACGCCATAACTGCACAGACTTTTCTGCGTCTGCCAATGCAGCTTAGAGTCGACACACAAGTAAAATTCCGGCTTTTATCACATTCCCCCATTCACAAGCTGTAAATACACCGATAGCAGAGGCTGCTATTAAATTGCAGTCCATCAGTATCAATCAATCCCATTCACACAAGGCACAGTGTCTCACACGATCACACTTCAGCATAAGGATAATGAGACCTGGGATTGGACCCTTGACCTTCCAATTGACGGCCAACCAACTTAACCACTGATCCACAGCCACCTCTTATAGATGTAAGTCTTCTAAACTTCATTTTTGGATGAGCTAAAAAAAAATACTGGTGTCCACAGTTACATTATAAAGTATTTTAAATTACTAACCAACTCCCTCCCATTACCATTCCAGAAAAAAAAACATTTATAGACACATTTTCTACCATTTAAAGTACCAAAAAAAATGAAAGAAGAAAAAAAGATAACTATTATCAGCCAGTTCCAACACACCATGTGGTGAAAAACAGTAAGAGTTCCACCTCTGACAAGCCAGTCTTAATGGAGGATTCTGTGGTGGCACCAGACTTCAAGGGGGCCTACGTCCCCCCTGGGCACCCCTCTGGACGCACCTGCACGCAGCGCCAAATGTTTACAGCGAATTATCCTCATGAAACTCACTGCACAGGCTGTGGGGGTTAGTTAATCCAGAGGAGGTACTGCCACCATGGCACTTGGCACCGCATCAATGTACGCAGGGATCCCGGTATGGAGCTGCGGTCAACGACGCAGAGTGGAAAAACTTCCAGAAAACACCATGCTGCCTGGATCCTGGTGAGCTGTACACCTTTCAGCCGCAGGCTCAAAGCAAATACAATCCCACTCTTACACTCTCGACAACGACACAATCCCTGCCGCTGTCGTCGTTTAAATCAGACACAAAATCAGCGACACAGACCGTGTTTCAGGTCCAGATTTCCACCTCGTTGTCTGCAGTTTCGAGGCGGTCAGCCGTTAAAGAAGAGCCACTTACAATGAATAAGTTTTCACCCACACAGCGACCGTTAATTCACAAACTCCAGGGTCAGACTTTTGTCTGATAAACAAGGGAATATATGCTCAGTACGTGTTCAATTATCATTTTACTCCACATGAAGACTCTAATAAGTGCAAATTTTACCTTAAGTTATGTGCAGCTCCGGGAAATCCATACAGCTACTTGCTCGGTCCCGACGTGAACGCTGTTACTCAACTTCTAGAGAAGCAGAGATACCCAGCTGTGACAACTAGCAAGCTAACCGTCATTACTGATACAACTTCCGATCAGCACTTTCAAAATAAAGCGACAAAAACAGCTACCGGTGTTGCACCGAAATCTGTGACCATCGGAATCTGTGACCGCAGGGGGCGATAGTTGGCATTGTCTGTCTGAGCTTTGTCGAGAAAAAGTGGAGAAGAAGAGGAGTTACGCTTACTGCGTACTCCAAGATCACTCATTGGAGTAAACGCTCGTCCGGTATTATCTGTAATTCATTCAAAGCGTTCGATTGTAGTTGCTTTGTCTGTACCCCACGAGTAAATGCCGTTTGTTATGACTTCCCACTGATAAAGAAGAAATAATCCTAGTTCTAGTAACGCGACGCGCCAGAGGGAACTGGATAACCTAGATTATAACAAGCAATGAGAGACTGCAAATTGGTTTGAACCTGTAGTTCTTTGTGCCTGCTTGCACGAGACACATTTGCAACAAAAAAAAATCTTTCTAATAAACGTTTTATTTTATTTTTACTTTAAAATCGTCAAATAAATGTAACCCCACAGCACACGTTCGATAATGAGTAAATTTACACATCAATCCTCTGTCAACCCAATTAAAAGAGAAAAAAGTGTGCCATATGTGACATGCAATTTGTGACCTCCACTGTATGTGCATGATAACACATTAAAACACATCAATAACTAATATTAAGGTCTTTGTCATCCTCTCACAATGATCTGGACTCAAGTAGTCCTATAAAGGATCATCACATGAATGAGAAACACTGGGGTCACATATGCTGAAAGCAGCCATCAGAATCTGTGACCTCACTGTACGTGTATAATTAGGCATTTAAACACATAAATAACTTTCAGTCAGTCAACTCACGTTTTAAATGGTTTATTGCAACAGCAAATATATTTTCATGTTTGGCGCCAGGCTCCAATCTCATCACTCCTTGCAGAAAGGTTTACATGGTAACATTAAGGAGTGATGAGTAAAACATACAGAACATAACCCCCCGGAGCCTGCAGTTAGATGCTGGGGTAGCTTTGGGGCGAAAGAACATGCAGCAACACAATGCAGGGCAACAGTGGCATTGAAAGGCAGAGGGAGAGATGGGAGATTTTCCCCAGTTTAAATAGACCGCAGAATTGAGAGACAGAGGACATGATTGGAAGAAGGTAATGACGAGTGGGACTTGTGACGTGAGTAGCAGCTCAGCTCGAGTTGTCTGCCTGAAGTAGCTCGCAGGCGTCGCCCCATTTGTTATGGGTCTTTGTCATCCCCTCACATGGATCTGAACTCAAATATACCCAAACTGAATCATAACACTGTCAAAAACACAGGGGTCACAGATTCTGATGGCAGCTGAAGCCATCAGAATCTGTGACCTCACTGTACGTGCACAATAACACTTCAAACCACATAAACTAATAATTAAAAGGTCTTTGTCATCCCCTCACATGGATCTGAACTCAAATATTCCGATATAGGATCATCTCGAAGTCAGAAACACAGGGGTCACAGATTCTGATGGCAGTAGCAGCCAGCAGAATCTGTGACCCCACTGTATGTGCATGATAAAACTTTAAAACACATTAATAACTTTGTGATGGGTCTTTGTCATCCCCTAACATTGATCTGAACTCAAGTATTCCCAAACTGAATCATTACACTGTAAGAAACACAGGGGTCACAGATTCTGATGGCAGTTGCAGCCGTCAGAATCTGTGACCCCACTGTATGTGCATGATAAAACTTTAAAACACATTAATAACTTTGTGATGGGTCTTTGTCATCCCCTCACATGGATCTGAACTCAAATATTCCCAAACTGAATCATAACACTGTCAAAAACACAGGGGTCACAGATTCTGATGGCAGCTGAAGCCATCAGAATCTGTGACCTCACTGTACGTGCACAATAACACTTCAAACCACATAAACTAATAATTAAAAGGTCTTTGTCATCCCCTCACATGGATCTGAACTCAAATATTCCGATATAGGATCATCTCGAAGTCAGAAACACAGGGGTCACAGATTCTGATGGCAGTAGCAGCCGTCAGAATCTGTGACCTCACTGTATGTGCATGATAAAACTTTAAAACACATTAATAACTTTGTGATGGGTCTTTGTCATCCCCTCACATGGATCTGAACTCAAGTTTTCCCAAACTGAATCATTACACTGTAAGAAACACAGGGGTCACAGATTCTGATGGCAGTTGCAGCCGTCAGAATCTGTGACCTCACTGTATGTGCATGATAAAACTTTAAAACACATTAATAACTTTGTGATGGGTCTTTGTCATCCCCTCACATGGATCTGAACTCAAATATTCCGATATAGGATCATCTCGAAGTCAGAAACACAGGGGTCACAGATTCTGATGGCAGTAGCAGCCGTCAGAATCTGTGACCCCACTGTATGTGCATGATAAAACTTTAAAACACATAAATAACTAAGTTGAAGGTCTTTGTTAGTCTGCTATAGGTTTAGACTGTCGGGGGGGACTGACACACAAGGCTCCTGTTTCCCTCTCTCCTCTGTCAGTCTAACTTCTGATCTTAATGCCTCATTAAAGTTATTAACCACAGATCTCTTTTGGAGTCTCTGAGTTTGTCCGTTAGGTTCCTTTGGATTGTTGCTGTGGACGTCCTGCTGCCATGGACCTGCCAGACTCCAGCTGCTACGACTTTTTACAGTTTCTCCATGATCATCACTACAACACAGAAGTATGGACTCTGTGTCTGCGTCTCTCTCTCTCTTTGCCTGTCCCCTCCCCTCTTTCTTTCTCTAATCCCAACAGTCTCCGCGGATGTCTGTCTAACATGAGTCTGGTTCTGTCCGAGGTTTCTGCCCGTTAAAGGGAAGTTTTTCCTCTCAGTTGTAGCTTGCTAAATGTTGCAAAGGTCTGTACTCATGGTGGGTTAAGATGAGATCAGACTTCTTATCTTGTCTTGATGTTTGGTCTCTGTGGAAAATGTATTATCATTTACAAGTATAGATCTGTTAACACTTTTGGAAAGCATCTTGAGATAATGTTTGTTATGAATTGACACTATACAGATAAAGATTGATTGAAGGTCTTTGTCATCCTTTCAAATTGATCTGGGATCAAGCATTCTCATCATGAATCATTACAGTCAGACACACGGGGGTCACAGATTCATATTGCACTTGTGTAGTGATGCATATTTAATAATATATATAAACATTAATTCACATTTTCTCTTACCTCACTGTTCCTTCCATCATACACATAGTATATCCAAAAAAAATTCCCAATCTAGGTGATGTCAAATAATAATTTTTAATTAAATGCTAAAATTTTACTTACAGTACAAAACAGAACAAAGAACTACTTACAATAAATGAACATTTACAAGGGCCGCATGCATGGCGATGCAGTGGTTGAGTCTCTGCATGCCTCACAGCAGTATGTCTTGTCTGCATCTGGGCTGCCCACACAGCCACTGTGGAACCATCTTTGGCAGTTGTCACACTGGATCTGAAACAAACATGCTGAATATTATAAAGGTTTATTGATTTCAAGTATAATCAATGAAATAAATTTGCCTTGTTCACTGCCTGGTTTGGTGTAAAGATGGCTTTGGGTAGCATACTGCCAAAGCAGAACTAAAGTGTAATTAAGAAACAAATCCCCTGATTTCACTATTGTCCATTCAAAACATGCTTAATCTATAAAAAAGCCTGATAAAAATGCATTTGTTAAGTGGAAGCACCAAGAATCTTTATATATGGTTATTTTAACAAAACGTGCTGTGAGACTAAAAACATTGGAACAGATCTCTAGACCTGACACACAGGTTTCCAAAAGCTTACATGGAAGATTTGCTTCAATTTTTTTTATCCATTATCAGTATTTATAAAACAAATTTCTAATATTTACATAATTTCACATGAATGTTTTTCAGAAAAGTAAACCTGCCTTAGCCTTTTAAATATCTTCATAGTGGCTGTTACAGACTGAGACCCAAAACGGTCAAAATGGATCTGGACAACAATCATTGGCTGTTCGCATTCTACCCCATTCTGACCTGCTAAAAATCTGAGCCAGGTGTTAAGGCAGCTCTGGCTTGTGCCAATGCAAAAACTGAAAAAAACAATCGAACAAAAAAGCCTCATCTTAACCTTACCCAGTTAGTAGTTCCTTTTTCTGAGCTTGCCTCCTCCTTCTCCCCACACTGATGGCACAGCTCACTCAGATCATCTAGTTAAGATTTTTAAAAATTACTTTTTATTGTAAAACACAAAAAAGTGTAAAAACATAATTCAATAACATCAAATATTGTAGTTACACAAATGCAATGTGAAAACTTCAAATGTATTCTGCAGTACATTAAAACATTAAGTAGGGCTTTTTTGTGCATTGCAGAAAATTTAATACACTATTTTACCACAAACAAAAAAGGTTAGTACGTTTATGCGTTCATGTTTTCAAATAGGCCTTAAAGGATGAATGATAAAGTTTAAAGAGAAAAGGGTCCTAAAAGTGTAAACATACCAGTCTCATTTAGCAGCATGGTCGCCACCTCCATTCTATATGCCTTCACTGCCTTGGCAGAGTTTGGGAAAATAGGAGGCTCATTTTCCAGCACCTTTGCAGCATACTAAAAATATTTCAATTGATTAATCATCAATAACACTCTGTACAACTTAATCAGAGCTTAAGTTTGAATCTCTTTAAAATTTGGGCTAGGAGTAAAACTATTAAATCTGATTGGTGGTGAAACTAATGTGAAGCAACCACTTAGCTATATAATGAAGCAAACATACTTTCAAGACAAAGATTCCACAAGAGGTGGCATCTTTCTGGTGGCTGTGTGGCACTGTTTGGGCTGACCACCTGGATATTTTGACTCCTCTCTGTCTCATGAAGGACCTCAAAATAAGACACAAATATGTTATAGGCATTAACACATTTTATTTTGCCCTGTGAATTTCACACATCCCACAACACCTGTTACCTGGTGGATTCTTGACACTGCTTAACTTTTGAGGCTGCATTGCCTGATGAGTCAAGCACTAGGCTCCTCCTTTCAGATGGAAAGATGGCCTGTAAATGAAGAGAGCATTAATCTTCTTAAATTCCAAAGTGTGCATAAAATAGACATGTACAGGAAAGGGAAATTAAAAGTTTTACTCACTGTAAATATCCAGTGGCCTGGCTCATGAACAGCTCCCAGAAGAATGGAGTATGCACTGGGATCACACTTAAAAAAATGTGATGGTTCAACATATTAGAACGATTTTATATAACTGTCTGAATTCCATCATAACAAATGACTCCTACCTTCAGTCGTGTTTTCTTCCCTGTCCAGATGTCTGTCATTGCAAATGAATCAATATGCAATGCCTTCTTGCCTCCTTTGGCATTGTGTTTGCTGACAAGTTTTGTAATGTAAGCATTGATCACCTGAGGGGAAAGGAAATGACCCATTAGAATAATAAGTGTAACTTGAGGGATACTAAATTTAAAATACAAAGTTGAAGTTGAGAAAAGTAAAGATACATTTAAGCTTACCTCACTTTCTAGTTCCTGATTGGGACTTGTACGTTGAATGTCCCAATAAAACAACTTATATGGTCCAATTCTTGCCAAGAGAATATGAACGTCTTTGCCTTCCCAAGCCTCTTTTACATCTATCCCACAGATAAAAAAGTTGATAGATTTTTAAAATGGACATTTATCATCATGTCATTAGCATTTAATTAAATCAAAAGATTACAAAGTGTATTCTGGTGTTTTACATTTCTCTGCATAGCAGGCACTAGCAGGCGTTCCGGTAGAGCTGGAGGCCGCTGTGTCAGGTGTAGAAGAGACTGCTATGAAAGAGGAGTAAGCTGTGGCCGGTGTTGAGGAGGAGGAGGCTGTGGCTGCTGAGGAAGACGAGGCAGCTGACGGTGGTGTGGAGGAGGCAGCTGTGGCTGGTGTGGAGGAGAAGGCAGCTGTGGCTGGTGTGGAGGACGCAGCTGTGGTTGGTGTGGAGGAGAAGGCAGCTGTGGCTGGTGTGGAGGACGCAGCTGTGGCTGGTGTGGAGGAGGAGGCAGCTGTGGCTGGTGTGGAGGAGGCAGCTGTGGCTGGTGTGGAGGAGGCAGCTGTGGCTGGTGTGGAGGAGGCAGCTGTGGCTGGTGAGGAGGAGGAGGCAGCTGTGGCTGGTGTGGAGGAGGAGGCAGCTGTGGCTGGTGTGGAGGAGGAGGCAGCTGTGGCTGGTGTGGAGGAGAAGACAGCTGTGGCTGGTGTGGAGGACGCGGCTGTGGCTGGTGTGGAAGAGAAGGCAGCTGTGGTTGGTGTGGAGGAGAAGGCAGCTGTGGCTGGTGTGGAGGAGGCAGCTGTGGCTGTTGTGGAGGAGGAGGCAGCTGTGGCTGGTGTGGAGGAGGCAGCTGTGGCTGGTGTGGAGAAGACAGCTGTGGCTGGTGTGGAGAAGACAGCTGTGGCTGGTGAGGAGGAGGCAGCTGTGGCTGGTGTGGAGGAGGCAGCTGTGGCTGGTGTGGAGAAGACAGCTGTGGCTGGTGTGGAGGAGACAGCTGTGGCTGGTGTGGAGAAGACAGCTGTGGCTGGTGTGGAGGAGACAGCTGTGGCTGGTGTGGATGAGAAGGCAGCTGTGGCTGGTGTGGAGAAGACAGCTGTGGCTGGTGTGGAGGAGGCAGCTGTGGCTGGTGCACAAGCAGGAGATCTTAATTTACTCGGAATCCTGATGGTCTCCTCCTGATTTCTTTTAAGGTGATCAAGGTTGACCTTACAGAAAGATTTCCCTTTGCTGTTAACAAGATCAATGCTTTTCCCCTGAACTTTTGTGACTGTGAAAGGGCCAAGGAACTCTGGGTCCAGCTTTCCACCTTTACGTTGCTGGCTTCGAATATTTCTTCTCAACACCATGTCCCCCACTTGCAGGCTTTGAACCGGATTGTTTGCCTCCAAAGTCTTCTTTGTTTGTTGCTGAACCTTCTCCTGGTTCTTTGCAACAATGTCCAGTATTTTTTCGTGGCGCTCGATGTCAACAACCACCTCCTCCTCTGAAAAAAGATCTTCAAAGGATCCATCCACCTATAATGATGAAAAATTGAATAGCAGGAGGATGTGAAACTTTCTAAGGTTTCAAAAATGGAAATCTGAAGTTATTCAACATTTTAGATTAATTATAAATAAAAAATAATGTCAAGCTGACCTGAAAGTTATCCGCTACCTCCGATGGATAACGTGCTTCCCTCCCAAACATCAAATAAAAAGGAGAGAAGCGAGTTGTCAGTTGTTTTTTGGTCCTTAGACCAAACATAACTGCATCCAGATAGATGTCCCAGTCGCTGGCTTTCTCCTCTACCAATTTAGCCAGTGCTCTAAACAAAATAATTAAAAACACATTTATGTACCTTCAAAGGTAAAACATTTAATCCAAAATGAAAATCAAAGTCCACACTGAAGGAAAAAAATTAAGAAATCATCAGAGAAAATTTAAAATAAAAGTCCATCAAAAGGCATAACACTGACGCAGCACAAAGAGAAAGACTGGGGAGAGCATTTGTGGATGTGACACAGACACACAAACATAAACCAAACACACAAGGAGTGATTGCACAAGGAGAGACAGGTGTGGGCAACAAGACTCAGGTGAAACTAATGAGGGTTATCACATAGGAGGGAAACTGAAGCAGGAAGCAAAACTGGGAAGGCAACTCCAAAGTAAAACAGGAAATTTCAAAGTACAAAAAAACACAGGAGGAAACAAAGAACAACACAAAAAGGAGGGAAACTGAAACACAGGGAGTAAGATTAAAGATGAAACGCTGAGTAAAACTATAGACTAAAACATGATATAACATAAGGCACAAAATACACAGAAACACTTGGGATCATAAAGTAAACACAACATAAACTTAACTGAACTAAACAAATCAATATCATGACACAATGTGCCTAACATAACCATTAAAGACAAGTCAAACAAAATACCCAAGTAATACTTGTGCCACAAGTTAACTTGTTTTTACCTCTGTATAGTGCCATTGAGTCTCTCCACTAACCCGTTCGTTTGGGGATGATAAGGAGCACAGAGACTTCTCTTCACCCCCAGAAGCTGGCATACTTCTGTGTTGATCTGTAAGAAATAATTGAAGTGTGTTGTTAGGCACCCTTGTTTAATATTCTTTGTATTTATATTGACTTGAATAATTAATAGCTAAATCAAATATTCTTAATATTGTCAGTTTCTATCACATAATAAATGGAAATACATACGCGGTTCACAAACTCTCTCCCTTGGTCTGAGAGAATTCTCTGGGGAACCTCAAACTGGTAAATAAATTTCATTATGCACTCAGTGACCTCTGCTGCTGACTTTGATTTTAAGGTATATGCCTGGGCCCATCTTGTGCAATAATCCACAATGACGCAGATGTACTGGTTTCCACGGTCTGTTTTGACCAGTTTACCTATCAGGTCCATACCAACCAGTTCAAATGGCTTCTTGGTCTGTTAAAAAGAACAACAAGCACGTCATTTAGACTGGACAATTGTTAAAAAAAAATCCAGACTGATATTTACAACCTTGAAACAACGTATACTTGGCCAGGGTATTTAATCATAAATTTAAAAAATATCAGAAATAAAGGGTATGGGTTCATATCAGAGTTGCACTCATTCTTGAGAAATAGGAGATATAATCATTAAGAGATTAGAGATCAAATTTAAAGTAAGAAACATGCAAAACTCATACATTCTACTACCTTATAATACACTGTTCGTCCAAAAGAAATCACAAAAGACATGCAATATTACAAAGAAAAATCGAAACATAAATAGAAGTGAATTCAAATCTTTTTTAGTGAACTCAGGTGTGAGTGTGAGTGCTATTTGTATTCAAGGTGAAATATTCCATGATTTGTGATATTAATTCCAATTTTTATCACCCAGCCCTTCCTTTTATTGCAGCACAACTAAGACAATGCAGTGCACTGTGGAACAGTTATAATGATAATCTTCTTTGGGAATAAAGTGAGTAAATGAAACATAAAAGGAAATGTTTACCTTGATAGGCCTGTAATCCGTCCCAGCCTTTATTGCAGTCCTGTTCTGCTGGCATACAGTGCATTCAGATACCTGTGAGTAATAACATATGGATTTGATTTTAAATTTTTAAGTGCAAAAGTATGTCATTGTTTCTGCAACACAAAATGACGAAATTTTATTATACAACTTTTTGAAATAATGTCTATGAAGTGTGTATGGGCAACACCGTTTTAATATTAATGTGCTAAAATACTGGTATTAAGCTGATTAATTTTAAGAGATGGCTGCCAAAAATAGAGCACTGGGTTCAGTTTTTGTAACGGTGCACAAATTTACTTGCTCAGTTGATAGAACCCTAAGGTAAGTATATATTTCAAGAAATCATTTATTTCCTGACTTATTCTGGAGTTGTATCAATACCCTGTGCTTTATAAAGTATAAAAAAAATCTAACAAATAACAACAAAATACATGTAGCACAAGTAAAAAAAAAAAAAAAACATCCTACCCATCTGTCGATATCGGATGTCATGGACGGCCAATAATATCGTTGACTGATGGCATCCCTAGTTTTAATTTGTCCACAGTGTGCTCCAATTGCACTAGCATGAAATTCGCAGAAAATCACGTCTGCATCTGCTGCTCCACAGACCACTTTGACCCTGGTTTCCTTCTCAGAGCCTTTGTGTCTTACGTAATATAACAGGTCATCTAGGAGAGAGAATCACGCTCATTAAAATTTAATTTGTCAATATCAAAAGCCATGTAATAACACTTAACGATAACAATTGAAGCTTGCCTTCCACACAGAAGTTAGAAGCTCGACGTCGAATGACGTAGCGCTGGTGTTTATCTGATATTTCAGGGTATTCTCCTTTAGTAAGAAAGTTTACCAACTCCTCGTATCGCGACCTCTCCATGGTCAGTCAGTAACAAACTTTGTTGAATTTGGAAGGAAATTGAACGTCGAAGTCCGCGACAATATGGCGATTGTACATATATTCATTACTTTGGATAGGCCAAACGTTTACCTGTTAATTGACAGCTTAAAGAAGAGATGTGATTGGAAGACAGTAAAATCCTGTATTATAATTGGAGCCTATTCAAAAGGGGACGTGACCCCTGTTTCTCACTCACGTGACTATCAAAGATAGGAATAATTGAGTCCAGATCCATGTGAGGAGATGACAAAGACCCATCACAAAGTTATTTATGTGTTTTAAAGTGTTATTATGCAAAAACAGTGAGGTCACAGATTCTGACGGCTGCTACTGCCATCAGAATCTGTGACCCCTGTGTTTCTGACTTCGAGATGATCCTATATCGGAATATTTGAGTTCAGATCCATGTGAGGGGATGACAAAGACCTTTTAATTATTAGTTTATGTGGTTTGAAGTGTTATTGTGCACGTACAGTGAGGTCACAGATTCTGATGGCTTCAGCTGCCATCAGAATCTGTGACCCCTGTGTTTTTGACAGTGTTATGATTCAGTTTGGGAATATTTGAGTTCAGATCCATGTGAGGGGATGACAAAGACCCATCACAAAGTTATTAATGTGTTTTAAAGTTTTATCATGCACATACAGTGGGGTCACAGATTCTGACGGCTGCAACTGCCATCAGAATCTGTGACCCCTGTGTTTCTTACAGTGTAATGATTCAGTTTGGGAATACTTGAGTTCAGATCAATGTTAGGGGATGACAAAGACCCATCACAAAGTTATTAATGTGTTTTAAAGTTTTATCATGCACATACAGTGGGGTCACAGATTCTGCTGGCTGCTACTGCCATCAGAATCTGTGACCCCTGTGTTTCTGACTTCGAGATGATCCTATATCGGAATATTTGAGTTCAGATCCATGTGAGGGGATGACAAAGACCTTTTAATTATTAGTTTATGTGGTTTGAAGTGTTATTGTGCACGTACAGTGAGGTCACAGATTCTGATGGCTTCAGCTGCCATCAGAATCTGTGACCCCTGTGTTTTTGACAGTGTTATGATTCAGTTTGGGTATATTTGAGTTCAGATCCATGTGAGGGGATGACAAAGACCCATAACAAATGGGGCGACGCCTGCGAGCTACTTCAGGCAGACAACTCGAGCTGAGCTGCTACTCACGTCACAAGTCCCACTCGTCATTACCTTCTTCCAATCATGTCCTCTGTCTCTCAATTCTGCGGTCTATTTAAACTGGGGAAAATCTCCCATCTCTCCCTCTGCCTTTCAATGCCACTGTTGCCCTGCATTGTGTTGCTGCATGTTCTTTCGCCCCAAAGCTACCCCAGCATCTAACTGCAGGCTCCGGGGGGTTATGTTCTGTATGTTTTACTCATCACTCCTTAATGTTACCATGTAAACCTTTCTGCAAGGAGTGATGAGATTGGAGCCTGGCGCCAAACATGAAAATATATTTGCTGTTGCAATAAACCATTTAAAACGTGAGTTGACTGACTGAAAGTTATTTATGTGTTTAAATGCCTAATTATACACGTACAGTGAGGTCACAGATTCTGATGGCTGCTTTCAGCATATGTGACCCCAGTGTTTCTCATTCATGTGATGATCCTTTATAGGACTACTTGAGTCCAGATCATTGTGAGAGGATGACAAAGACCTTAATATTAGTTATTGATGTGTTTTAATGTGTTATCATGCACATACAGTGGAGGTCACAAATTGCATGTCACATATGGCACACTTTTTTCTCTTTTAATTGGGTTGACAGAGGATTGATGTGTAAATTTACTCATTATCGAACGTGTGCTGTGGGGTTACATTTATTTGACGATTTTAAAGTAAAAATAAAATAAAACGTTTATTAGAAAGATTTTTTTTTTGTTGCAAATGTGTCTCGTGCAAGCAGGCACAAAGAACTACAGGTTCAAACCAATTTGCAGTCTCTCATTGCTTGTTATAATCTAGGTTATCCAGTTCCCTCTGGCGCGTCGCGTTACTAGAACTAGGATTATTTCTTCTTTATCAGTGGGAAGTCATAACAAACGGCATTTACTCGTGGGGTACAGACAAAGCAACTACAATCGAACGCTTTGAATGAATTACAGATAATACCGGACGAGCGTTTACTCCGATGAGTGATCTTGGAGTACGCAGTAAGCGTAACTCCTCTTCTTCTCCACTTTTTCTCGACAAAGCTCAGACAGACAATGCCAACTATCGCCCCCTGCGGTCACAGATTCCGATGGTCACAGATTTCGGTGCAACACCGGTATGAGTACCTGCGAAGTGAGAGATATTGGTCACGAACAATCAGATGAATAATAAGCATATTTGTGGGATTAAAATGGGTTTGTTTATAATGATGTTTTATTTCAGAATTCGTTTGCTATTAAGTTGTACTTTTCCTTTTTCACTTTTGCTATTTTCCTCATTTTTTTCTTTTTAAACTCATTGTTTTGTTTACTGTTTAAATTCAGTTTAAGAACAGTTTGCTAAATGGACAATCATAAATCTGGGATTTTGCCAAGTAGCCTACTTTTAGACTATCTGGGGGGAAATAAATAATGTACAGAGGCTTTGGCAGACTGATTTGGTTATGTAGCCATACCAATTAATGCCTACCATAATGTGGAAAGTACAGAAAATATTGGCCTTTTAAAATAAGGTTTGGGTATTATGTCATGTGAAATGAATCTTCTTTTTAATTTGAAGTTTTTGGCTCAAAGACTTCAGACTCAAAGACATGTCTGTGACTTGAGTTAAAATTAACTGTTGCAATAAACTAACAGTCACTTTCTTTGCATTTACTAAAAGCAACAATTTCTTCTGCCAATACTTTTAAGAAAAATAGTTCACACATTTACATTAGTACACAGGTTTATTTCAGAGTTGTCATTTCACACTGCAGGATACTGCATACTGAAAAGTACAATTATTGCCAATGTGCACTAAAAAGTTGCCAACAAATGAGTTATTTGCTGCCTACATTTCTAAAGTTTTGTTGGCTGTGTGTGTATTTTTCTAAATACCAATGACTAAAGTTTAGAAAATGTGTATGTTACCTTTTTGTTATCCTATTCTTCAGTCTAAAAACAGTAAATAGAGAAGAATAACATATTTATAATGAGTAATTGTTTGTTGTTGAAGTAGATATTATTGGAAACAGAAATTGAAAATAAATTATTAATTTGTGCATGTTCACCCTGTCATGTGCAAACACAACATAATTTAAGGCCACCTATAGTCAGAAAGACTTAATAGGCCCTGTTCTGACTGAATTTATGAGCAAACCAGTTATTATTGAAAATCTTTACTTTGTATGTTGCAAGAACAATTATTTTCAGTTCAAAATGTTCCCGGTTAATAAACTTTGACTGTCATGCATAGCAGAAATTGCAAATCTCCTTGGGCTTTTTTATATGCAGTATTTTCCATTTGACATAAATATTGATTGAATGTTTATTTACCAAACACTTTAGTTTTCTACTTTTGGTTTAAACCCAAACGGTTTTATCAAATATGTAAATTATGTTTCTGTTAATTAAATTCAAGTACCCACACGTTTCCACATAGCCTGACTTCCAACAGTATTGATTACTCTTTCTATTTGATTAATGGATTATCTCAAGCTGTGGAGGGCTGCTCATGTTTCTGTGCCTTTGAATGACAGATCAGTGTGATGAATACTTCAGACCCTGCTGCTCTGACTGAGGAAGGCCTTAAGTTTCACCTCTGTAAAATCATCTTCGAACAGGTGCCTCCTGGTGCTTATTTTCATCACATGACTTAGCCTTCTGCAGCAGTTCTTCAGGGTAAAACTTCAGGGATCATAATGCTGAATCGTCGACGAGCACCCTCAGGAAACAAAACACTCCTGGCCACTGAGGCCAATTCCACTTGATACTCAGTGATACATATTCTTACTGTTTTGTGGGTTCTCAATGTAGCCCTGTGATGTAAGCAGCAACAAGTTTCAGCATGAAGCTATAAAGAAATCCAACAGTTAAAGGCCAACTTGTTTTTCTTGAAAGGTGAGACGCCAACAAGCTTTGATTGTCAAAATAAAACCTATAAATTATCCACACTTGATCACTGAACAGGGCTGGGCAAAAGTTTGACCAGCTGAACCCATTTCAGTCCATCTGAATCAGTTTGTAAACCAACATTAGATGTGCAGGATTATAAATCCAATGAATGACATGGGTTATTAACGTCAAAGAGATTATGAGCCTTTGGATAACTCATCAACTCTGAATGAAAGGCTGACCAGATTCAACTTCAGCAAGAGGAAGGAAGAAAAAACTCAACCATCAAAGTGTGTCAGGAAGTTGTTATTTCATACAGTAATCACACCAAATCACTGGGAGGAGTTTTTTTTAATAAAACGTAAAAATGTAAAATATACAGTAAATATACAGAAAAACACATATGAGAGTTTAATAAAGTGTGACAAATATTTAAATTACATTGAAGATGCAAGACCGCTATGGGTGACAGTAAAATTAGACCAAAGAATGACTGAGGTGAATATCAACTGTAGTAAGAAAAAAAAACTCATTCACTCAAACTTTTTCTCCTGAATAACAGAGGAAGAAGTTTGTGAATTCATCTTTTTTTATAACTGTCTTCAAGAACAGTGCCATCTGCTGTCTCAGAGATAGAGAGAGCTCACACACACACACAGACGTGCACTGGACACACGCACGGGAATGGAGAGTGGTCTCCACTACAGCTCACTGCAATGCAGCATAAAATCTCCAGGACGATGTTCATCACAGCAGTAACACTGAGTGACTCCAGGTCACCAAGTTAATGGAACAAATCAGCAAAGCTATGCCTCACTCATAAGGAAGCTACATCTTAGATCTGGATGAACTTGGATGTCACACATCAGGACTTCATGATAAGTGAATGGGAACATTTTGGAGCTCAGATTTATGACACTTTTGACACATATTTTTGTGGTGAAAACACAAAGAAACAGTTATTTTGTTTGCTTACTCTGCTATTGCGAAATGCCAGTGAGGCTTGTTATGTCACTTCCATCCATGTGTTGATGCCTTTAGTAAACACTGTGTTCTCATCTTGATTTCATATTCTCACACACAGCACTGTGTTTAGTTGGAAAGCTGTAGCTTGACTGTGCACGCAGTCAAGCTACAGAGGACTGGAACACTTGCAACACTGTCGGATGATACCATGATGTCATAAAACTCTGTCACCAGAACCGCACCCTGGAGGCTTCAAATGATAATTGCAGCAGCTGCTTTGGTGAGCCAGTGTATCCAGTCTTCAACACATGAAACATTTGAGGGTGTAAAAATAACAATGCATCAGATGTCTTTACTTGTTTAAATAAAATGCTTTGCACCTATGTTGTGAGTGCTGTAACGCTTTAATACTTCAGGGGGCTACTTCATTAGACTTCTGCAAAGTTAGTTTGCAACAATTTCCAATTCCAGTTGAAATGAATGTGATGATTTGGGTCTTCTAGTTCTTTGAGGTGAGCGTTAAGGTTGAGGAGACACGGAAGATCTGAGGCAGCATGTTGCTCAGCTGGTAGAACATCTCCTCTGAGATACTCTGTCAATACAAAGGAAGACAAACGCTGTTATGGAGCAACATCAAAATCAAATATAAACCTCTTGGTTAAACATGTTAAGTCCAAAGGTAGTCAATGAAACAAAAATACATCTGGACTGTGTACAGCTGAGTGTTAACAGGTCCTGTGGTGCCCTTTAGTTCAACATCACAGGGTCTTTTACTCCCCAGGAAACAGCAGTCAAGATGCTGAAAGGATGTGAGCTCCGGCAGCTGCGACTTTAGCGAAGGAACATACCATGTCACTCTAAGCATCGCCACCCGTCAAATAAGAATGTTAAGTATTAATCTTTAAGCTGAAAAGCAGGCGCAGATTCAGGCACACAAACACTGAGCGTATATTTAGCCCCCGTGTCTCTTTGAGCAGAAGACAACAATGTTGTTTCAGAAGTGCTATTTTAATGGTGTCTGAGCATGTAGCTGACAGGAACCCATGCAGCCGGAGTCCTTTGATGCTGCTTGTTTAATCTTAACCTGTCAACGTGAGATCGCTCCATAGGCTCTGCTGCCTTCCTGTCAAACCACAAACGTTTGAGATGCACAGCATCCAGCTAAACCCTAAATCAAACAGCAGTTATGCTTCATCCTGTAGTCAGCACTACTTTGAGAATCAGACTGAAGGAAAAAAAAATGATGTTTCTGCTCCTTTAATTGTGGAGCATCTTCTGTAAACTAGTTGACTTATTTATAGATGTAACAAAGACATGAAATCACACCTGTACAAAGATGTACCATAAGATGATGCTTCACATGTAGAGCTGCATGTTAATCTCACTGCTTACCCGACTATAACACAGATTAATCTTTTAGCTTTCTTTTATCACAGCAGTTTAAACACGGGTCAGGAGAACAATAAGCTGTATAATCTATGATTTATGGCCATCTTTTCTCTTTCCTGCTGCCTTCAAAAGGTGTGCGCTGCATGGCCAGGTGTTTCTTTGTGATGTTATGTGCTAGCAAAGCCTTGAGCATACATTTTTTTGTTAACAAAGAGCTTTACTGGTGAGCAATTACTCAAAGGTAGATTAACTCAATGTTGTGTGACCATAACTATGTGCAGCACATTTCGTTCTTACCTTCGGTACCAGAAATTGGACTGTGCGTGAAATACCTCCATCCCATGAAGCCATCTCCATCATAAAGCCTGCAAACAACACATACTTAAGGTAGGGCACATTTTAACTAATTCAATTTTAATTCAGAGGCACGTCTGACCTGTCTGGCAGGCCGGCACTCTGTAGCACGCCTATTTACCTCAAACTACCTCACTAAGTATCATTCCCATTATGGCACCTGATGACTCACCTTTCACACATTTGAAAACCAGCTCCGCTCTCTTCAGACACCACGGGATGGTCATTTCCTGTAGAAATGGCATGAAAAGTGAGGGCACTGGTTTGTTTTCTGCAGCAAATGAGTAAAAACATGATAAAAACATCTTCTTCTTTTGTGTGTGTGTGTAGGGATGACATTATTACGAGCGAGGAATAACAGGTTGGATCTGTATCATGTGCTTTATGTGCTATGGCCTCACATATGGGGCTGTAATTTGACACCTGAGCTAAACCAATAGCCTATAAAAGTGCATTTTTAACTTAACTATGTGCAGAAGATCAGATTATTTGAAGTAACTGTTAGATTTATGGAGTTATATTTAAGGCACTGTAGGGAGTTTGCATGTTTTGTTGGTTCTGGGTGACTTGGAGGGGATTTCGACTGGATTTCCCATGGGCACCATCATTTAGTGTAGGAGAGATGTTGCTCTTAGTTGAGTGTGATTTGTTGTGTTGAATCAGAACACGTTAGCTTACAAACGTGAGCACAGTTTAATGTTAACCCTCACAGCTCAAGTGTCATTTTTGCATCAAAGTTACAATAAATGTCAGGATACATTTGAACACATTTTGACTCTTAAGTCCTCAAAGAGTCATGAGGCATTCACACGCCAGCACAAACATTAAAATCCATTCCATAGACGTTAACTCTTTAGTTAGCAACGCCCTGGTTGTCGAGTTTCCCCGTCCGAAGCTTCAGCAGGAAATCTTTCTGATAATCCTAATTTGACATCAGGCATGAGGAGAATACATTAAGACAAATTGAAGAAATAAACTCCTCCTCCTCAGTAACTGACTGATCTTTACCAGCAGAGCTCTAAACAGAGGCACTTTAGGGTGAGAGAGAAAGAACAACTTGATTTTTCTCATGGAAAATCTGACCAGAACACAGGAACTAAAAGTCATTTTTCCATTTGAGTCATGAGAGGCATCAGTATGAGTGACACTATTTCAAAACTTCTCACACTGTCTTTAAATAAACCAAGACGAGAGTATTCCATGTTATATTTTTATCTTCAATACACTGAAGCTTTTTACTTACTGCTTATCTGTTCAACTGTGTCTATGAATTTAAACTTTCCTCACACCGTGCTGTCTCATTTAAAAAAATAGTGCAAAGTGAAAGAAAAGCTGGTAATGTTGGAGCTCAATGGTAAAAGTAAACACTGAATGATTCTTTCTTAGATACAGTATGTTTCAGCAATCTAACACAGGTATGCAAATTAAATTCATTAATTCATCTTCTGTATCACTTATCCTGTTCAGGGTCGCGGGTGGCTGGAGCCGATCCCAGCTGTCTTAGGGTGAGAGGCAGGGTACATCCTTGACTGGTCGCCAGCCAATCACAGGACTGACACACAGAGACAGACAACCTTTCACGCACACACTCATGGACGATTTAGAATCACTAATTGACCTGATGAGCGTGTTTCTGGACTGTGGGAGGAAGCCGGAGAGAACCTACAAATGCACAGGGAGAACATGCAAACTCCACACAGAAAGGCACACTGTGCCCGAACCGGGATTCAAACCGGCGACCTTCTTGCTGTGAGGCAACAGCACTAACAGCTGCACCACCGTGCCAATTAAATATTCAATAAAACATTAACTATGTGACAAGCAAACTTTCCTGTCATGTGACAGACTGTGACAGAAACTCACCAGTCACTTTAGGTACTCCTGCTCAAGTACTCATTAACACAAATGTCTAATCAGCCAATCACATGGCAGCAACTCAGTGCATTTAGACGTGTAGACATGGTGAAGACAAGCTGCGGAAGATCAAACTGAGCAACAGAATGGAGAGGAAAGGTGACTTTGAACGTGTCATGGTTGTCAGTCTGCGTATTTGACAAACTGGTGATCTACTGGAATTTTTACACACGACCATCTCTAGGGTTTACAGAGAATGGTCCAGAAAGAGAAAATATCCAGTGAGCTGCAGTTCTCTGGCCTTGTTGATGCCAGATGTCAGAGGAGAATGGACAGACTGGTTGATAATAGAAAGAAAACAGAACTCAAATAACCACTCCTTACAACCAAGGTCTGCAGACCACACTGGGCGACTGAGGCTACATTTCACACAGGCTCACCAAAACTGGACCAAAGAAGATTGGAAAAACGTTGGCTGGTCTGATGAGTCTGGATTTCTTCTCCACATTCGGATGGTAGGGTCAGAATTTGGGGTAAACAACATGAAAGCATGGATCCATCCTGCCTTGTATCAACGGTTCAGGCTGCTGGTGGTGGTGTCATGGTGTGGGGGAGATTCTCTTGGCTCACTTTGGGCCCCTTAGTACCAACCTATCCTGGTTTAAAGTCCACAGCCTACCTGAGTATTGTTGCTAACCATGTCCATCCCTTTATGAGCACAGTGTACCCATCTTCTAAAGGAGACTTCCAGCAGGATAACACACCATCATCTGCACCTGTTTTTTTAACATGACAATGAGTTCACTGGACTCCAGCGGCCTCCACAGTCACCAGATCTCATTCCAATAAAGCACCTTTGGGATGTAATGGAACGGGAGATTCACATCATGGATGTGCAGCTGACAAATCTGCAGCAACTGCGTGATGCAGTCATGTCAATATGGACCAAACTCTCTGAGGAATGTTTCCAGTACTTTGTTGAATCTATGCCACTAAAAATTAAGGCAGTTCTGAAGTAAAAAGGGACCCAACCTTCTACTAGTGAGGTGTACCTGATAAAGTGGCCGGTGAGTGTATAATGCAGTACATCAGACCTCTGTACACCTTAACTCTCATCTCCCTTCAGTTTAGTTTGAATGAGGCTGCTCTCAGTGACTTCGGCAAGAGGCAAGATCTGCAATCAAACTTACTTACAGTAAGTGTCAGATAGGTAGAGCCTCTTGTAACCCCCCCACACACACACACACACACACACACACACACAAACACACACACCTAACACATATCTTTCACCCTCAAGTCAACAAACCGGATCCATGAACCGAAGTCAGGGGTGTCATAGAGGCCCATGTGAATTGTGCCTTGAGATAACCTGTACAGGCTTGAGCAATTGCTCTGTGATGCATCAACAACAAGACAGCACACCCAGAAGTCTATCTGCTGAACCAGCTGAGGCTGGTTCAATTGAGGAGTCGAGCTGCCTGATATTATACAGAGGAATCTTTGGTCTTGCAAAGTAATTTAGGTAATAAAAGCTTTGTAGCAACCAAAATTAGAAACAGGACAGTTCTGACAAGTCTATTTCCTTTTAATTGTCCCTCTAAAGTGGTTGAAAAAAGCTTAAATATTCTTTCCTAAACACTTTAAAACATGTATTATAGTGATATGAAGCACAACATAACGTCTGTGCTTCCCTTTCAGCAAACTCTTAAAAGTTTACAAGAAAAAACACTGACTAAAAATAAAAATAAGAGCCACAGCCCTGTTGTATTTATAGTGCAGTCTGCAGCTCCTGCAGACAAACTTCTTTCCAAACCAAAACACAAGAATAAGGCTTGTACAAACACGCAAACTCTACATCTATATGGCAAACAAGTCCAAAGAAAATATGACAGGCGGAAAGTTTTGATTTGAAACCAGAAGCTATCAATTAAATGTCCTGTGGCTTCCAAGGCTTCAAAGGTCTTTGGTTATATAAACAAAGACTCTTGATTAGACATGAGAAGAAAAACTGCACACAGCATGTTGTAGCATGAGTGCCCCCCTCACAGAGGCTTGTTGAGAATTTACTTTCCATCTTAAGGGATTCAGAGTTTATTGGGTCTTAATTTATACTCACAGGGATCTGCGAGTCAGGTTCAAAGAAAACCCACACTGAGCTTTTCTCATTTGCAAAAAAATTAATTTCAAAACATGACAGAAAAATCCTCCATCCAGTGAAGAGATTTCGCCCCTTCGGTTTTACTTGGGTTCGGTTCATCAGTCACTGAAAGCTCTCTCTGTTTCTCGCCTCTGCTGTGTGAGTACAGGAGTGCTGCTGTACACACACTCTGAGGCACTGAGTAAACACACAAGTTCACGACTCTCTACTTTGCCCTCTTGTTTTGAACCTGGGAAATGTTGGGCCTCGTAAGTCAGACCACAGCTGGGAATGAAGTGCATTCAGGCTGGGGGAATGAAGGGGAAGAAAATGTGATGCTGACAGTTTGGACTCAGATTTTCCTCACCTTCCTTCACAAAGAAGAACTAACTATTACAACTTAACGGGTAGAAGCAGATGGGTTAAAGGGATTTTCCGATCCTTGCTAATGGACATACAGCATGAAAGCATTGAGCAGTGCCAGTGTTTCTGAATAGTTATGTACATTTAATAATCCCCTGTCCTTTACTGCACTTTTCTAATTCACAAAAAAATGCATTTTAAATTGTTGTTATGTTTTATACTGTTTCTCTGTAATTTGTATTTACCATGACGTGTGTCGCTGACCTCTTGGCCAGGTCACCCTTGTAAAAGAGATCTTGATCTCAATGGGATATTTTTACCTGGTTAAATAAAGGTTAAATTAAAAAAATTAAATTAATCAGTATAATTACGAGCTGAATAAACAGCTGAAAGGTCAACAAGCAGCACAGAATCCTCATTAGCTCCTGCCAATATTTACTGCCAACTACTTCAAACAACACTACAGCTATTTTAAGACATTTGTTCATTACAATTTACCGGCTAATGGAACTATCTATCCACCCCTTATAGCTCACTGCCTAAACCATTACTCAAGCTACTCAAACCATTAACCACTCACAGCTACTTATCCCAACTTTGACTCTATTATTTAAAGACAACTATTCAGAGATTCACTTTAACTACTACACAAGACATTTATTCATCACTATTGGCCATCTAACTGCAGTGATGATGGACCAATCACATGAGGTATGAAATTAAAGAAGGTGTAGAGTGATTGGCTTTGGGGGAAAAGCATCAAATCAAATCATTTGACTTGGATAGGTAACAGCTTCTCTTACTGGTCACAGCAGTTGTCCTTTAGACACCATCAAGGTTAGAGCTGTTACTGTACACTAGGGCCCGACCAATATAGGCCAATTATAGCCCTTTTCAAGATAATGATCATCTGCCAAAGTGAGCTACAGCCAGTCAACATTACAGGAGTGGGCTTAGCAAAGCTTGCAGACAGATAAGTTTATAACGACATGGTGAAGTTAACAATGACTCAACATGTCTCCTGCTTAAGTTAAGGGCTCTTTCCCATGTGTCATGAAGAGTGAAGCACATCATCAAAAAATGAAGATAACAGATTTTTCAAATTTTGTTTTCAATACAAATGAATGAGATCGACCTTAAAATGCAGATAATATTTTTGTTGTCTATTTGTGGATAATCACTTAATACCTAGTATCATCAAGCACCAGAATCTCATTTTGCTTCCTTCCCCTATGTTTCTGAAAACTCTTTTTGCCAAATGTTTTACTTAAATATGTGCGTATACAAACTGGAATGTTTACATCTAATATTCTGTCGTGCCTGGATCCTTTTTTCGAAAAAGCAGATTTTGGACCCCAAACATAAGTGAAAAAAGGTAACTAAAACCATCCTGAAGGCTGGGCCTGGCTCCAGGCTGAAACCCTGACCTGCATTGTTGGTAGAAATTCCTCTGAGTAACAAAATCCCCTCACCTTCTTTTTATAGACTTTAAAGTCTGCGTAAAGCAAAAGCAGTCATCTTCTTCTAAACACATCAAATAATTCACAAATGTATTTCCTTAAAACATGTAAAAGCCTTTCAGCCATTTAGGATTTAAGTGTGGGGCTAGGCTTCACAGACTGTTTCAGATTTCTGTGTTTGGGATTTAATGGGCAGGTCTGAAACCATAGCCAAGTTACTTCATCATTAGCATTACTCTTCTCCTGCTGCTGCCGCCAGCAGTCAGCCGAGAAGTTGCACGGCAACTGGGAAGGACTATCAATGACTCAGAGTCAGTTTCTGGTTCTCATGGCTCAAACAGGTAGGGCTGGCTCTGTCCGATGATGCTGCTAGCGCTAGCTTCCATTGTTACTGTATGTAACATCTTTGTACAGTACATGGAGGTGGCTCCCCTTCTGCCTCTAACTGACACGCCCCCAGCGCTCCACAGCAGAGGGAGGTGCTTATTTTTCCATGATATTGAGACCTAATTTTATATACTTCGCAATTTTTTTAATCTTTCAAATTTGGCTCAGTGGTCAATGACACATTTCTGTGGTGTGACAAACTAATAACACAAATTTATTTCTGCTTTACAAGGACTTTAAGTAAAAGTCCACCAACTAAATCACTGTGTGCAAATAATGGTTTTACAGAAACCCCTTTCACAATCTGTTCAAGTTATTTGTTTTGTTCGTCAAACAAAGACTGCTCTGTCAAACTCAAACTTTCATCCTTTTCCTTGCTGTATCTGCTCCCTGACTGAGTTCTATTTTGAGAAATCTCATTAACTACAAACTGATTTGAGTAAGTCATCTTGTTACCCTGTGGAGTTCAGGAGAAAGGAAAAGTAAGAACTAATCCCTGTTTGTCACAACAGTGACTAACATGTGTGGAGTCCAGTGCTTTACAGCATTATCCACACACAGCGCTCACTGTGCTCTCAGGTGCTCTCAGGTGCTCTTACCTCTGACATGTCATGGACCAGCAGCAGAGGAACAGTCACTGTGGTGATGTCATGTGTGCAGCAGACTTTCAGGATGTTTCTCAAACCCATGATGGCCGGGTCTCTGGCTGTGATGTTTCCTGAACGCACATTATCATCCACACACAGGTGGAAGACAACATGGCACTCTGACAGGTTGGAGTGTCGTGAGATATAAAATTCACCTTGAGGGAGAAATGCAAGAGCTGGATTATATATAGATATATATATAAAAAAAAAAACATGCACATAAAGAAATCTGTATCAAATCGAGTCTGCTTCACAACCGGATAAAAACTCCTCACCAAACATTTACTGTGATGGTCATTACCTGGTAGGATGTTGGAGGGATTTCTTTCCATGTTCTTGCTCTTATCATCTCCCCCATTCCTTGGAACTTCTGATAAGACACAGAAGGAAAAAACATGAATAAAGTTTGTATTGACAAAAGATGACTGAAGCTACAGAGACAGCACTTTACTTCACTTTAAGAAGCACTCAAGTCAAGCTGTATATTTGTTCTGAACAAGCTTTCCCCTCAACAACGTGGCAGAGTTAAATGTTGTCTCATCACTCGCACACTGCTGGCATTAATCTCTTAAAAAAAGTTTGTAGTGTAAAATTTTCACAGGACATAAAAGGTAACGTCAACATCAAATTCACATTGTAAAATCCTTCGTCCTGCTTTAGAACAATGTTCTAGTCACAGCAATTAATACATAACAAGAAGCTTAACAGTAAGACATGAGATAAATCAGAGAATGAACGCAAAGTGAACGTGTTCCATTTTTTAAGATGAAACAGCAACTTGTACAAGTTGAAGCTTTATGTCTGTGACACTAGAAAGCACAGCATGTATAAAAGTATTAGTTGTGCATTTTTTATGCATAGCTGGCTATGGTTTCTTTAGTAGCATGCATTTAGTTCATCATCTTTATCTTTAGTGAAATGTTAATCCAGAAAGAGATTAACGACAGCTTTATCATCAGCAGCAGAATTTCCATCTGTCTATTGTATTTCTATGTTTCAGTTATGCTGCTATAGAAACTCAGTGTGAAGCCAAATACTGACCAGGTAAGTCTTTCTGCTTGTGGCTCCGCTGGGCTCTGGCATATAGCACCACCTGCTGCACCTCCTCCAGCTGCTGCTCCAGAGACTTAAAATGAAAGTCTGTGCACTCCTTTGCCACAGTGGCAAAGTCTGTGGATCAACAGAGAGAGACAAAGGCTGAAATGATGCATTAAAACAAAACAGAATATACCTTTATTTTCCTCATTGTATCATTACTTTAAAGAGGGGGTATTATACTTTCACATTACACATGAATATAAGGTTACAATGCTGGATTATAAATGTGTGCAGATTCTCAAACTGCTACATGTTAATATGGTCAGGAAATCCCTGAATCTGTTTGTAAACTGATCAAAACAGTCCATTATAAAAAATATCCTGAGATCTTTAGGAGGCTTGCTGAAATGATGAGGTCATCACAAGGATCTCCAGACTGGATCATGACTCGTTGGAGAGACGGACCTCGAATACCAAAGTATGCTACTAGCTCTGCCACTAACAGGCCTCCAGAGGGCTGACGAATCAGAGGGAAGGGGTTTTTAAGAGTAGGGTGCCTTAAAGAGACAGCAGCTTAACGAAGAAGAAATAGGGTATTTCTCTGAGCAATAGACAGAAGCTGAAATAAGAGTTTTCTAAAACACCAGCATGGGAAAATCAGGGACTGTTTTGACTCATGTAAAGCTACTGCGGAGACACCAGAGGGATGAAATAAGGCCTATAAAAAACACAATACCTCATCTTTAAGAAAACAGGGTGGGTGAGGAGGGGAAGCTGTTATTTGCACAGATAAAGATAATCAAACTGACTTATTACTAAGAAAAAATTTAGTTCATTTATTGATGCAAAATGGATCAAATATTACAGAGAAACATTTAAGATGTTCATCTTTTAACAACAACGTGGTAGTTTGTCCCCCTGACCTCTCTTGATGCCACTATAGGAGTTGACCCTGTTGTCGACCAGCAGCACCAGACCACAGAGTGAGGAGGAGTAGAGAGAGAGGGCGGTCTGCAGCCGCTTCAGCTTTGCTCCGCCGCTGCCGTACCGCCGGTGCTTACAGAAGTCCAACACATCTGCCCGCACTAGCCGGAGGTTGTGCATTGTTTTCAATTGTGCTCCTGATCAAGAAACATACATGTTATAAAAACTACACTCAAAGATTGATAAGAAAATAAATCATATCCTGTAGTTTACATGCGCTGCTTTCCACAAATACAGGCACTCTGACACGACAGAAAGTACAATGCAGGAAAGCTGATTTGATGAAGATGGTAACAGAGGCGTAGAAACAGAACAGTGTTGAAAGCTGCCTGTAAATCAGATCACAGGACACGCACCTAAGTGAATGGTGAAACTCTCCTCCAGCTGAGGCTGCTCCTCAAACAGTCTGGCTCCTGAATCTGCGATTTCTGACAGCTGACTGGGCTGCACCTTGATCTCCTCACTGAAAACCAATTAAAACAAACAAAAAAGTAGTTATTTAGGTGACGATTCAAAACTCATGAGAAGAACTGATGAAACCCATAGAGATTATTAAACATATGAGGCACTAAAGACATATTAAAAAGATGGGTTGCAGTATTTTTGTGGCTGTACCTTGACAAACGTTTATAAAAGCAGACTGGACAGTACACGCCTCAGGTCCAGGGATATTTCAGTTAAATCACTCAGTTTTCTATAAGAAGGAAAATGCACTCAAACGATGCACTGACTAAAAAGTTTTCTTTCACTTTCTCAAGGCTGCAGCTTTAAAAGTGCATAACTGTAAAGTGCTTATGTAGAAGTTTTAAGTTCCACCCACACAGAGGAGTTTAATGATATTCATTATGAAGAAAAACTGATGCAGGGTCAGCACATTGTCTGAGAAGCTCCTCGTATACATGTCCTGGCTGGTATCTGTATTTTGATCCAATATCTGATATATGCAGAGGAGTCTAAAGCCTGACCACCACTCTCTTGCACCTCATTACTATCATATTACATTTTCCCCCCTAACTTTTTATCCCAAGATTCCTGTCATTACTGACGCTGCAAAGCCAAACATCAGTCAAACTGAGATGATATTCTGACTCTTTGTAATCCCTCTGATTACCATGTAAATGGACCTCAAGCTTCAGAGGTCCAGCAGAGGACATGTTTCAGATTAGAGCTGCTGTCAAAGAGTCAGTGCTGGGATGCTGTCAGGGGTTTGGTTTGACCTCTGGATCTGATTCTTAGAGTAACACGCAGGTCATTCCCAACATTTGACCAGCTGAACGCTGTATTTGATTCAAATTATTTTTCAGGTAGATTCAGTCATTCAGAGTTTTTTGGGAGAATTCACAAAGAATGCCACCAGAAGCACCAAAGGTCGCAGGACAGTGACAAATAAGGATTGGTACCAAAACTATGATTTAAAACAACATGTTACATGTTTCTTTAAATGTGTAGTTTGCATTTCTGTTGGTGTCATAATATTTGATATAACATTTCTACCATTTTTAACCAATCAAAGAATCATTCCCATTAAATTGTCAAATGGTGTAACCACTAAAAGCCTGACAAATATTAAATAAATAACTCACCTAATGCAAGTGCACTGATAAAATAAGTTATTTGTTGTGAAAAATCATGTCAAAGAAGATTTAAAATATTCCATTTTCTAAAGGCATACTGAGTGAGTCAGTATGAAGCAGACATCAATGTTTTCTCTATTTTTGGGTCAGTTGGTTTAAAATTATTTTAAATTTCTTTTTTTTTTTCACCCTTGCGCATTATTTCTTCCACATATACTACTAAATCTGAAGGTCTAATTCACAAAGCAAACCTCTAAAATGATATCCAAGCATAAAAGCCAACAAAGTTCTCACATGTGTCATATTGAAGGTGCCAAATTTTATCCATGTGTATGATGAGATGGATGGATTAAGGAAGTCCATCGATTCACAACAAATGTAACACAAATACCACATCTTTTGTCCAGCCAGGGTCTCTGCAGGTTTCAACAAGCCAAATTTAAGACTTTTTAAGACGATGATGAATACAATTTCACATACTAGCAAAAAAGTACATGACAAAAAAATCCGAGCAGCACAGAATTACTTGCAAAGTATTTGAATTCATTCATAGCTCCGCTGTAACTATAGACTGTAACACACTGCAGTGCATGCACAGACTACACTAGCTGGTTGTGTTCGATAAATTCTGAGCGGGATACACAGATGTGTTTTCTCCATTTTACAGTTACGTTATACCGTCCACAAAAAAAAAAAGTGAGACTGAAATTTACGCATTTGTTTTAAATAAAAGAAACATTAATACGTTTTAAAAACCACTGAAGATCATATTTAAGACATTTTTTGAGATTTTAAGGCCTTAAATTCAAATCATTGGATGTTAGACATCTTAAGACTTTTTATGAGCCTAGAGATACTCTGCCAGCTCACTTCCTGGCACAAGTTTACAAACGCAGCTCCTTCAAATTGAAAATAATTAAATTGTTATGCATTATGGCAAGTTGTTTTGGATCAACTACATGGGCTCAACTGCAGCATTCATAAAAGGGAGTTTGTCTCTGAAGTGGCAGGGCCTGTTCAGGTCAGTTTTGTGTGATATCAGATGTGTTTTGGCAGCAAAGACTAAGAAACACAAAATGAATACAGACAGTTTGTCCAAGGGTACAACACTTCCTGTACTATCAGACTTACTTTATTTGGCTGCTGTTGGTGGATTTCTGCAAATCCTGATGCAGTTTGATGACCCATTCCTGGTACTCCTGCTTCTGAATGCCCGTAACTTGTTTGAGTTCACTGGCCCACTTGTTTTCCAGCACCTTTGCCAAAAAAAGGAAAAAGTAGAACATCAAGTAATGCTCAAAAAAACACATCACAATAAGTTGGGGAATCTAACATAGCTAACATCTAAAGAGAGCACCCCAGCTGCTTCACCTGCTGTGCATCAAAATGCTGAGAGGCGACTGTGTTCACATCATGATCGGTCAAAGTGTTCCCCAGCTCCTGCATCACTTGGTCCATTTCTGATGCTTGCCTGCCAGACAGACATAAGAAGACTGCTGGGTAAATAAAATCATCATTAATAGAGCTCATGAACATGTTATCAGATTAAAGAAACTTTTATGTCGCTCTCCTTTGTGTCTGTTTGCTCTGCTGTCAGTTAAACTATGATGAGGATGGACTGAGAATGTATCACAAAATAGTTTTGCTGCATCTGTCACATGAAAGCGAACAGATCACCAGATTTGAAGCTGGTGAATATTTTAGCAACGAACAAGAACTGCTGGTGACACTGCTTTTCATTTATAAAGAAAACACATCAAAGGCTTTTTTCTCAGAGAATTTAAAAAAGTGCCAAGGTGCCAAAAAAAAGGGCTATTCCGAAAAATGATGGGAAAAACTTAAAGAGGCTGTGAGGACTATCTGTTTAAAGTGGACTCCAGTGACATCTTTTGGCTGGAATCACGCACACACTGTGATGACTTGACTCTTAACAAGGTGTGTTTGTTTTGGAAATTAATGGAGATTGGACCTTGTTTTTAACACTACTTTTCTTTGTTCAAGACAATTTTTTACTGGATACAACGCAATGAGGTAAGGTATTTATCAACAGTTACGTAGAGCTGTTGTTTGAAACGTGACAACAAGTAAACTTTGTCAGTTAGTACTGAAGTTTAGTAGCCGGCTATATTTAGCGCTACTGGCAGCCTGGTGGTCTGAGATGTATCCGTAGGTTAACGTGTAACATTTGCAAATCCTTATGTCCTGCTCATCTACCAATCAGAGCTAACAGACTTTCAAGTTTGATCAGATCACTGCAGAATAACTGCTGCATGTTGTTGGAACGAACATTATCATAAACAGTTTAGCCTGTGTTTTTAGCCCAAGAGCAATCACTCTCCGCTTTAGCTTTCTTCTTCTCTGATGTCCGTCTTCTGTCAGACAGTTCCGCTCCGGCGTCCACCATAACTACAAAATTAATTGAAGAAATCATTTTCAGCAGTGAAAAACACAGATCTCTCCTCTCACTACTAAACTTCGTCAGCCAGCGTGGTGTTGTCATAGAGACTTCAATCTGCTGTAAATCAGTCCACTCCTGCCTGACCTGATCAGGAAGCTAAGAAATAACCTATATTGGCGCTGATAATCTCATTTTAAATTGTGGATTATGATCAGGCAGATATCTAGAAGTGAGACTTTTTCAAGATCACTTAGAAAGTCCTCACAGTCCCTTTAACATATAATAGAAATGTGAGTGATTCATGCAATCCAGAATGAGGCAACAATCTTGGACACAGACCTCTCCTGCAGCTTCTTAATCTCCATGTCTCTTTCACTGATGAGCTCAGAAATGCTAACAAAGTAGTTGTGCTCGAGGTTGAGGAGCGTATCTGAGGCGGGGGAGTGGATCAGCTCATGATACACATCAGCAAAGTCCTCATCCCAGCTGGGCTCTTCAGGACGAGCATGCTCCAGAGTAGTCTGTAGAAGTCAAACGTCAGAATATAGACAGACAACAACTTTTTTAGAAAGGTCGAGGGCAGAGAAAAATGACTGCTGTGCATTAAGCTCTACAGGGTTTCTGAGCTGTTTACAGCACATGTGGGTGATGAACGGCTGTGACTGCAAGATGCTGACTTTCAGTAAAAGTGTGAAATTTACATTTTCTGTCAAACAAAACACAAGACAAAATGTAAAATCAACACAGTTTGAATGTTTTGCTGTGCTACATAAACCAGGGCAGTCAATGTGCCATTTCCATAATTAGAGAAGCAACATAACAGCGTCAAGAATGTGAAACTCCTCTATTTATACAGGGTCAGGAATCTCCAGACCACAAACATGACGCTGGTGCTGGAAGGGTCCACGTGTATTTCTGTGTGACTGCAGTAAACAGTTAACAAGTAGCTGGTCCTACGTGTCTGAGCACAGTGGGCTCATGACATGAGTACAAACAGGCCTTTTCTTTTTATAAACCCCATCTGGGCAAGGGAGAGCAGAAATAAGACTCGTGAACTTTAAAGAATGTAACTAAATGATCTCATTGACATTTTTAAGTCTTAAATTAGCAACCTTTAAACATGTCAGTAGGAAGACCACGCTCCATTTAGTTTGTTTGCTTTGTATTGATCCTTGGTCTGAAAATGATGACTCTATTCTCAAATATGTACACATAGCTGCAGTCACATATTGGACCTCTGGGAGAAAAACGCATCAAAGTGTAATCGAGTGCAGTGAAAAGACATTAAACAGTGTGCGGCTCATTTAATGGGATTTTTCTTGGGAACTCATGAATAATCAATTTGCAGATGCACTGCACTGGTTCTGTTTAAATTACTTAAATGATCCATGACTGCACAGAAATAAAGTGGTGTGTTCAGGGACAGTCCCGAAACCCTGCTGCAGTGCTACAGAGAGATGAAGCGGAGAATTTATTACCTAAAAAACACATTTAGGAACATTTAGGAGAAAGAGCTTGCATAACTTAACTTTATGGATAGAATAAAATATGATGATGGGCCCAAAATATTAACTACAAAACTGCATTTTAAAGTGGCTCAATAAACATTTGTAGGGCTTGATTGTTTGCTTTTGAAGTACAAGTGATGTGGATAATTTAATTCATTCCAGCAGTAAATTACCAATCATGTTTATGGCCTTACTCTTAAATTTGTCATCTTAAAAATAAAGAAGATCTAAGCCAATTAAAGAAAGATGTGCATGAAAATTCAAAGTGACAGTGTACTACTGTGACATGCAATAAGATAACTTTGTTCAGATGACGTCAACCTGCACTGTTTGAGTCATTAATGTGTGAAATCTGCAAGACTGCAAACCCAGATCTTAACTGAAACTAAGTTTGCTAGCGTTGATCATTACTATAAATATCTAAATATATATGACAGCTTGTGCTGTTAGGAACTACCTGCTTTAAAAAAAAAAGTGTTATCACCTCCACATAAGACCTGGTCCATGCGTTGGTGAGCTGATTCACATCTACATCTCCCGCTGTGAGTCTCTGCAGGGCCAGCTCTGCCTCTCTGTCAAAATCCAGGATGGTCTCCGTCTCAATGAAGTTGGAAAGTGAGTTTTTTAGCTCTGTGGGAGAGATGCAAACAAATGAAAAAATAATAGTAATAATATATTACATTTCTTGGAGAGTTGAATGACACTTTACTGAACCCCTGGATCTGTTCCATTTTCAAACCAACAGCATGCAGGCTGACAGGTGCACCTCCACCTTAGGGAGACACGTAAAGGGTTACCATTTGGATACAGTCATCTGCATTTCAGAGGGGTTGTTACAGAGTAAGTATATGGATGTGCCAAGTTCAAAACAGCAATAATTATAACATAAGTATAATAAACCTTGCCTATATACTTTCTTGAGGATTTGTTTCAGGACATTTCACACGGTGCTTCAAGGCGGATTGTTACGGGGTGTAATTTTGTAAAATTCATTTGAATGTCATGGAAATGTAAATTTATTTCAATGGTTGAAATCAAAAAGTGGAACTCTTGTACAATACAGATTCAGAACACACAAAGTGAAATATTTCAAGAAATTGTTTCCTTGAATTGTGATGATAAAGGCTTACAGTTAACAAAACTGCAAAATTCAGTATCTCATAAAATCAGAATATTGTGCAAAAGTTGAATATTACATTGATAATGGGATCACACTCTCAGTTAGTTCAGTTGGTTACAGCCTGATGCTAATAATGCCTTGGTCACAAGTTCGACCCCTGTATGGTCACAACATCTTCAAGCTATAATAGCTCAGTCCACTGGGCCACGGCTTGCTGGTTCAAGTCCCAGTAAGGACAAATAATGGAAATTTGGCTGACAGCTGTAGAGATTTCAGCATATTTACCTAGGCACTAATGAGGTGCCCTCCAGCAAGGCACCGAACCCCCAACTGCTAAATGTGCAGCCCCTTCACTCTGCACTGGTGCATTTTTCTGTGTGCAAAAGTGCTGTTTGTGCACCTGTATGTATATAATAGCAAGAATCATTCAGAGTGGAAAAAAAAATAATTTTCCCCAAGGGCTCAATAAAGTATGTCTTCTTCTTCTTCTTCTTCTTCTTCTTCTTCTTCTTCTTCTCAGCTGATTAACTGAAAACACCTGCAAAGGTTTCCTGACACTTTAAGTGGTCTTAGTCTGGTTCAGTCAGTGACAAAATCATGGGAAGACTGCTGACCTGACAGTTTTTCAGAAGACTTCAGTCACACCCTCCACAAGAAGGGAAGACACTAAAGACACAAAAAGTTATTGCTAAAGAAGCCGGCTGTTTGCAGAGTGCTGGATCCCAGAATACAATTAGACCATTGAGTGGAAGGAAAAGATGCACAAGCAATAGGGATAAGGGAAGCCCTGAGAGGACTATCATGAAAAAAACTTTTTGAGAATTTGTAGGAAGTTCACCAGGAGTGGACTGAGGTTTCTTAAACTGATTTTCTTACAGATGCACTCCTATCTCACCGTTTTCTATGTAGCAGGGGATTTTATGTAGCAGCATCAGGCGTCCATGGAGGTCACTGATGTTTTCTTGAACAGGGAACTGCAGAGGCACTTTGAGGACACAGTTGTGTTTCCCTGCCTTGAATTCAAACACAAACTCCTTCCCTGTTGTAGTGCTGACTTTGCCTTTGTTCTTCTTCATTGCTGCGGCTGGAAAACAGAAGCGGAAAGGAAATCATGAATAAAAAATGCGTATAGGTCTATGACAATCTTACAGTCTGCTATAGAAAGGAGAAATTGGAGAAATGTGAAAAATATGCAGACAGTGATCCATCTCATATTCTGCATCTGTAGTAGTCACTACACATCGTTAATTCGTTATTTATGAAATTAGGAAGAAAGTACCATCGTTAAGTCATAAAAGTGACAAAAGGACCTCAAAAATGTCTTTCAAATGTTGATACTCATGCCGATATAACTGTCAATATAAAGGTAAGCCAGGCTCTGTTTACTGTAATGTATGGTTAGCTACACGTTAGCTAGCAGCAGAGCTAATATTTCAATAGACGAGTCAAATATTTTGGAAAAAATGGAGAAAGTTAACCGATGAAATGTCTAGCTGTGTTGCAGCTTAAGCTTAAAGTTATTGATTTTGTAAACCTTTAAAATGCATATTTACCTGAGCTACAGTTACTCCAATAGAAGCGAGTGATGAGCGTTTGGTTCAGTCAGCTGACCGTTTGAATGGAGCGTCGTGACAGCAGCAGCACTTTCGACGTATCAGGGCTCAGTCGCTCATGGGTTATGAGAATATTTTTGATTAAACAATATTAAGTCCATGGTTTGTATTGGTGTGCTTAGGAAAATCAATGAGGTTTTTTGCACTGTTTCCGTTCTTTATGTACAAATGGATGAACCAAGTTACGAAACAGCGGACACAAATCTGAATTTACCTGACCGTTTTCCCTTTTCGTTGTGCATTAGCTCCCTCTGCTGGCAAAAGATGGTTAGTTACTGTTTCTAACTAATAGTTGTTCATACAGACATGAAATCTAAATATTTTAAGACATACATACAGACATCTAATATCTTCGAATACATACATGAATTATGCAATCTATGTTTGTACACTGAAACTAAACAATATGAGCACTGTCATTAAATAAGAATTAAATATCCAAATAAAGGAGCAGAGGTTCTTGATAATATATCACTTTGATACATTATGTCACTTATCGTTTGCCTTATGGCATTATCGTCTAAGTCATATTTCAAAGTTTCCAGAAAATAAAAAAACAAACAAACAAAAAATTAAAATCTATGTTAATTTTTTTGATTACTATTATATTATATTGTGTTTATATTATCTTTATTACTATTTCAACTTGTTTATTTTATTTAACTTTGCCTGACTTAATTTGTATAATTTTTGAATTAGGAAATTATGCTAAGAGGCTAGCATTTTAATACATGTGAATATGAAAACAATATAAGGAAATAAAATTATAATTTCTTATTTGTAAAGCACCTTTTCAGAAGCGTTCAGCATTAAGTGCTTTACAAAAAGACAGCCACAATTAAAACAATGAAAAATAAAAAGAGCTGAATTAATAAAATAATTTTAAAAATAAAGATGTAAAAGGCTTAATCTATTTAAAACACTTAAATTTGAATAAAATAGACACCAGAAAGTTGAAATATATCAATAAAAACTTGGACTCGACCTTTATTTCACTTTGACTATAGCTCTTGTTTACAACAAATCATGTAACACTGGACGTACAAAATTAAACTGACATTGATTGCTGACTTAAAGCTAAACTGTTATAACCCAGTGTTTTGCATGTGTTAATGTGAATGTGGGCTTTCAACCGTTTCAACTAGCATTTCACAATCTTCCCTTGAAGACAGTTTTTTCCTGCTGTTTAAAATGATAAACGATATCATATGATACGTAGAAAGCAATTACTAATGCCTGAGTCTGAAATCATAAAACATTACTGACAGTGGTTAAATATTTGGTTCTACTTTAATATTCTTTCAAAAAATATTCTCAGCAGTGCATGTGTGTTGCGTACGGGCTTGTGCACGCTCATGAACGTGTGCGTGTGTTTTCTTTAAGTTTGAGTAGGCCAGGAATCGTGTAAAAATAGCACCTCATCACGGATACGAAAATATAGTTTACAGCCTCAAAAAATAAATAGAAAGAAACTCTGTTGAGATTAGATTGTAGCTAATCAATTTACAGAAGACACGTGTGATATGAAATGACATAAAAACCAAACAAAGGCGCATTTATTTTTTAAATACGCGTTTGAATCGGTGTGAGTATTTTTTGACGCTCCCTCAAAATTTAACCGTCCCGTCATACCTCGCGTGGCCAACGGCTCTCTTCACCGAGTGCTGGCTGGCTCATTGAATTATCTGACCGAGCCTGTTCAGCGCGATTTAGAGAAATAATTTAGAACAAGCCGGATCAGAGGCGCCGATTTAACACCTGTTTGCATCTATACACTTCGTCGGCCTTCTGTCTATCTGGCTGCGGCGGTGGGTCGTGCTTTCCTTGGCTCGCTGGCTGGGTTTGGTCGGGGAGGCAGGGGGAAGTACGGAGCTGGTCCCCAATGATGGAGCTGGAGACGGCCAGTAACAGGAGCGAACTGGGAGCTGTGGGGGACTCGCTGCAGCCACAGACTCCCAGCAGGCACGAAAAAAGTCTGGGGCTGCTAACGACTAAGTTTGTTACTTTATTACAGGAGGCAAAGGACGGAGTGTTGGATCTGAAAGCGGTGAGCATGCAGCCCAGCCTTTGTTGTTAGCTAGCACATGTCATTTTGAGCCTGCCTGCTGTTGTTCAGTTCAATGTATTTGAGCTAGCATATTAGCTTAGCTTAGCTGAGTGACAGGCTAATTTGAATGGGTGCTATATCTTTCCTTATGGCTCTGTAGGTTTTACCGTTGTCTTTTGGTTCATGTAATACTGTAATTTAAGATAATTTATCATGTTAAAACATTCCAAACAAATTTAATTATTCTGATAAGAAACTTACTCGTATTATACTCTTATAACAAAACTCTGAACACAGGTAAACCTGCTAGATCAATTCAAATCAAACCCATTGTTTTCAAACCTTGGCATATGCTTCGTGTTATGTTGTAGGTAATGTTTAAAGGGGTCAACGCAGAGTTATGAGCTGCGTTTTATGCTGTAACACTCAACTCAACTTTTACTCAACTTTCCAGACTCTGCCCCCTGCAGATTCTGAGTTAAAAAACTGGGTCAGCTTTTGTCGTTCCCTTCTGAGCAAGTGCTTCTGCATCTTCACACATGAACAATAATTCCCGACTGACGGTCTTTGTCCCTTAACGACAAGTATTCACCCAGATATGCTTTGAAAGTTTGTTTAGAAGGCCAATGCATGAGCTATCGATTATATAAATGTTAGCCAAGCTTACACTTACCAACCCTTACCAAATAATACTGTTTGCAGAGCATTCTGTTATTCTTAGAGGTACTTTGGTTACTTGAAGAAATAGTGTTTGCTTTGATAAGTTAAAGGTTGAAAACAAAGTTATATATATATATATATATATATATATATATATATATATATATATATATATAGCTAAGATGTATGGACCTTATGGATCTACACATGTCAAATTCAGTTTAAACAGATAAAATACAGCTGTTATTTGTCTTGCCCACTCCAGTAAACCAGATGGCAGTTTGATCAGCCATGCAATACTCTTTTTTTTTATAATAATACAGTTTGTCTTTCGCTTTCACCTCAGTAACTTGACATTGAGAGGCTCTACACCTGCTATCATTCATGTTTGCATTTTGCTCTGAGCATCAGGCTGTCGTGCTTTTTTCCAATGTCTCACCTGTCCACAATGATGCTCTGCATTTTTAGAAATGAAACCAACTCTTGATTCCTTTCTTTTTAAAGATGCGTCTATCCTTCAAAGAAGAAGAATAACTCTGCAGCTTGTTCTTCTGTTGTCAGATATTAGCTCAAATGCCCGATTCAAGAACAGCATTAAGTGTATTATAACTCCTTCCTGGTTTTATATAGCTGTGTTTCAGCAGGCCTCAATTGCCCCTAAAGGGCCTTGTGCCAAATCTATTCTTATCTGCACCAGCCATATGGTTATCATAAGTTTGTTGAACCAAGAAGCAGGAGTGGGAACGAAGTATGAATGACACTGTGGTACTTACTGTGTGGTGAAATTTCATGGCGCTTTTTTTTTTTTTTCCGGGTTGTGTTGCATTGATACACAGATACAACAGCATACTCTGTCTGTGTTCTTAGCTGTGAGTGCACTGAAGGGTCATTCATCTCTGTTGCTCTGTGTTTTTGTCCTGTTGTTCAGGCTGCAGACACACTGGCAGTGCGGCAGAAACGGCGAATCTACGATATCACTAATGTTTTGGAGGGGATCGGTCTGATAGAGAAGAAATCCAAAAACAGCATTCAGTGGAAGTAAGTCAAAGTTAATATTTTCACAAAAGATTCTTTGCAGTTTCTGTTCTGGGAAAAAGATCATTTCAATCACTTACTACATATATTCTCATTTTTCTCTTGGTCTGACATGGCGTCCATTCATGGTCACAAAAAAGGCTTAAATGTTTAACCAAGTGGTTCTCTTTGGGGCCCTCTTTTTACTCGTGTCTAAGAAAAGCTTACCCTCATTATCCCCTCCCAACTCCTGAGACCCTTGCAGAAAAAAAAGTGATGCACTGTCGAAAACAAACATTCATTTGAAATATTTTTTTGTAAGGGCTCTTACTATCTGTAAATTTCTCTTTATTGGTAAGTATAGCATTTTTTCTCCCAGTATCTCACCAGATTAGACCTACACATGATTTTAGAAAAAAAAAATATCATTAGGGATGCAATGAAATTTCAGCCACTGAAAATTTTGAGCCGAAAACAAAAGTGCCCAAAAGTGCATTTTTGGTTTTCGGCCAATAGACTTTTATCACCAAAACAGAACAGCATGTTGTGATGACACAAGCAAAAACCACAACCAGCACACTATTGTCTGGATAAAAGCCGACGTATTACAAGATGCCTGAGAAAGACCCACAGATAGTGATTTGCAAAGCACATAATGCGCGCATGAGAAAAGATGCAGGTTGGGTGGATGTAGAGGGAGACGCACAGAAGAAGGAGAGCAAAGTGCAGAAAAAAGGACGTATCACTCTGAACCAAATTAGGGGCATACCAGATGAGGTCTAAACCTTTTTCTTTTATTTAACAAACTAAATAGCTTTATTGTTGTTATTTATCTTTTTTACAGGACAAGATGGTCATGAGTTCTTAACTGTCCTCTGTTCTCTATATCGCGCATGGCAGAGTTCTGCTCTGATGCACACAGACACATGAGTGCACATACACACACAGAAACAAGCACACTCTGTAAAGTAGACAGAGAGTCCAGAAAATGTCTAAACCATCACAGGAGATGCTGAAAAAAAGCACTCCCAGTAATTTCAGTGAAAGCGGCATTATTCTTCAAAGCATTATATTAATTTATGAGATGTTACTAATAACTGGCATAATAATTTCTTTTGGCATTTCAGTTTTCGGCCTCCGTTTCTTCATTTTCAGTTTTTGGTTTCAGCCAAGAATTTTCCTTTTGGTGCATCCTTAGTTATCATCATGATTGTAGTTCATACGGCCAAATGTCATTTTGACATCTTCAGAGCAGAGAAAGCTTTGCGGCCAGAACCGATCATAACAAAATAATCACATCAGCCCTGTACATGCTCATGATGGCCTGTGTGTTAAGCGGTGTGACCAGGTCAGCAATAACTGTAACAACTGCGTGACAGGAAGGTTTGAATCCTCTTGAAACATTTGATTCCTACTTGGCGAGATGCTCACATTCAGGGGGAAGCCACAAAAAACACTGTATTTGTCATCTGCCTCTACTTATTTAAGATTCTGTCATTAGCTGTGGATTGTGACATTGTAGTGTTTTTTCTTGCTTCCTTAGTCAAAAACTTTGCATTTACAAGAATAACTTTGAAGATTGTTAACTAGCTCAATCTTGCAGGTGTTTGTATCCACATCAAAAGAACTGTGTCATATCCGTTGCAATTTTATTTAAAGCCATTTTTAGCAGAAGATGTATTTGGGTTTTCAAATTAGATAAAGCACAGGTGTTAGTTATAACATTGGGGTTAGTGCTGCTGTATTTTATTATTCTGGTAGGCCATAGAGAGTATGACAGTGAACACAAAGGCAGCCTAAAGAAATTCATCCTTCCAAATGAGCCTTTCACACAGATCAGAGTGTGTGATGTGTAAAGCCTTTGTTTGAGTGTGTTTGGTCCTGCTCAGAGAGTAATGTTCAGTAATAAACAGTGACATGTGAAATCTCTCCAGTATGTCTTCTTGTGAGCACGCGAGGCTGTTGTGACTCACTGAACTTTCATAACCATATCCTCCTTTGTGTTTCAGAGGTGTAGGTCCAGGCTGTAACACCAGAGAGATCGCTGACAAGCTGATTGATCTGAAGGCTGAGCTGGATGATCTTGCTATCAGGGAACATGAGCTAGACCAGCAGAAGGTCTGGGTCCAACAGAGCATCAAGAATGTCACGGATGACTCAAACAACAGCCCATATCCTTCAGTGCACAGTGTGTTACATGTGTGTCTCGTTGACGGGGTTAGATTTTTATAAATCTGTAAAAAGCTATCTCCATGCAAGTGAAGCTAAAATTTGCTCAACATGCTACTAGATCCAATCAGTGTTGGATTGCCTTGCTTCCTAATTCAACCTCCACTTAAAAGATGAGCCTGATGTCTGATGTGGCAGTTATCAGCCTTTGCAACACTTGACATTTTACTAACAAGCAAACAAGCCACTGTGAAGTACTTGGGATACAAACATTACTATGGTACAAATACATGTTGTGATCAGTTGTAGGTGTCGTCTGTACATGTGGCACTGAGTTGCATGGCTCTAGTTATAGATAGTTGTACAGAGCAGTAAAATATATCCAATCACACCACCATCTGGCATTTTTTTGAGGATAATCCTGGGTACACGCCCCAACAAATTCTGTCTGCCCTGTCAGCAGCTCATATAACTGCTCTCTGTTCTGGTCTCTAAAGCTGCGTCACACTGTTTGTACGGCTAAAAAGCAGACAGTATTACTCAGAGTGTATGAGTAGTTCTGAAAAGCTTTCTTTGGCTCTGGAGGGAGTCTGAGGGAAGAGCCCTTATTATGTCATTAAAAGGGCATGAAACAAAAGAGGGAGGGTCGAATGTGAGTTGCTATCAAGTGTCTTTTGAATTACTGGATCAATCTCTTTCAACTACAAGTCGCAGCTGTTTTAATTCGGCTATTTCTGCTGTTTTTAAAATGTCCATTTAACTTCAGAGCAAAAATGTGGTTCTCCAATATTTGGTGAACAGTCACATCCTTGGTATCTTGTGTTCCAGCATGTCTTCTTATTTAATTGTCACAGTGCTTTTTTTTTGGACTTGGATCCTTAACTCTGCGCACTGTGGCCTATGTAAAACATGAAGACCTGTGTGGAGCTTTCAAAGGTAATTGTTGCAGCTGATCTATTTTCCGGGACATTTTTCTTTCTCAGCTCAAACACAGTGTCCATCACTCATTACACACCTTTCGTTCCTTCTCAGGTGACACACTCCTGGCAATCCGTGCTCCCATTGGCACACAGCTAGAGGTCCCAATACCAGAATCTGTAAGTTATCTGTCTGCTTTGTGTTTTGGTGTCCTATGTGTGTTCTGCCTCGTCTCAGGTCGGTTTTCATGATCTTTCTAACTCAGATCCTCAATGGACAGAGGAAATACCAGATCCGCCTCAAGAGCACATCTGGTCCTATTGAGGTTCTGCTTGTCAACAAGGACCCGTCCAGTGCCTCTCCTGTTGTTTTGCCCGTCCCTCCACCAGATGATGTCCTTCAAAGCCTCCCAGCACCAACACCTACCTCTCAGCCACCTGCTGCTGCTGCTCCCCAGGTCACACAGATCAGACAGACTTTGATTAAATTGCTTTATCAACTTGAATAACGTACTGATTCCATTTTTACTTTGTCCATTTTTACATCAAGCAATGTGATAACTTTCTTTTTTTCCTCATTACCTTATCTTTTGGTGCTTCAGGTCCCCAAAGCAGCTCCAGCAGGTTCTATAAAACCTGGTCCTACCACAACAGCAGCCAACCAGGCTGCCTCAGTGACAGGTAAGTTGAGATGCGTACCTTTCACATTTGAAATTTTCCATGGGAATTTATGGAAATTAATGACAATTAATGTGAATTATCTGGGAAATTATATTAACTAACTACATTTACCTGGTTATACATATGTATAAATATTAAACATACTGTTTTGTCGTAGGCAGACATGCATGCAAACATTTACAGTGCAATAATTTTTAATTACGTTGATATTGGAAAAAAAATAATCAAAATTTCAAAGACAATTTTTTTTTTTTTAAATAAAGAAAAATTCATTACAGTTGACCACAACAAAATCCTTAATATTTCCAATATTCTTGAGCTAAAATTCCCATGGAAACTTTCAGGCAACTTTCCAGAAGTTGACCAGAAATTTTCCACCCCCTGTCATTAACCCATAGCAACAAAAGTGTTATCAATTTCCTTTTTGATGCTGTATTTTACTCAATATCATACTTTTATTTTCACAGAAGTGACGAGCACAACACCACTCACCCCAACGACAGACCCAGCTGCAACAATCACCCAGCAGCTACAGTCCTCGGCCTCGTTGGACGGATCAGTGTCCTCTTCTGCCTCTGCAGTATTTGAACCAATTAAGTCAGATCCTTCTGAATGTAAGTATTGATAAATTGTCAACTACCTCTTGACCATATGAAAAGGCAAGGCAAGTTTATTTGTAGAGCACAATTCATACACAAGGCAACTCAAAGTGCTTTACAGCAACATAAAATCACAAGATTAGAAAAGAAATGAAAGGATAAAATAAAACATTAAAACAATAAAACAATTCATTTAAAAATGAGGAGTGCAGATAAAATACTTTCAGTTGTATGCAAAGCTAAACAACTGTTTTCAGCCTGGATTTGAAAATCAGTTGGTCCCTTATTACTGACCCACTGCCAAACCGGTCATGCTGGAGGATGTTGCCGGCAGTTGAACGTTCTCCACGGCATCTCCAGACTCTTACACGTCTGTCACATGTGCTCAGTGTGAACCTGCTTTCATCTGTGAAGAGCACAGGGCGCCAGTGGCGAATTTGCCAATCTTGGTGTTCTCTGGCAAATGCCAGACGTCCTGCACTGTGCTGGGCTGCAGTTTCAGCAATAAGACTATGAGTGCTATACTCATAGTCTACTATAGGGTCGCCGCGTTTATACGGTCTGAGGCTCCAATACAACAAACAAACACCATGACACATACATAAATAAAAACATGAAGAGCTACAGCTGCATCCATCTCAGCCATCAATGTTAGAATGTTGAACTGAAACTAGTTTGATACACACGCAGCTTCACTCATCAAAAAAGGACGCAGTGCCGCCTATCGAAGAGGAGTGAGACATTCTCGGGCAGAAGTCTGATTCTCTTTTCTGCATGTAAACACAGACAAGACTAGACTAGACCCTGAGGCTTTACCATTGAGCTATGACCTTAGCTGGGCTACTGTGTGCATGTAAATGTACTGATTGATGTATTACTTGGGCATATGTAGATATTTTTTTTTCCAAAGTGTGAAAACTTTTGTGCTTAATTAAACTTTACACTGGATCTCCTTAATTTTCTTTAGATTTTGGTACCTATGTAACTCATATGAATTTTTGAAACTACTACTGTACTGTTTCAAACTGTAATTCAGAAGATACATGCAATATATTAAGACAGTGTGTAAGCCATGTAAAAAATATTACTCTTTACTTTCTTACCTTTTAGTCTAGTCAACCACTGCACTATTATACATTATAGTGTTGTGACTGTATGTAACGATGCTGTTGTTTTCTTCTAGTGTTGGACTTTCCCAAAGAGCTCTCTGACATGTTTGATCCAACAAAAGGTACATTTTTATTTTATTTTATTTTGCTTTATTGAAAACATCCCTGTCTGTGTTCTGAGTTGTAGACGGTTATAAAACATTCAAATCACCTTTTCTTCTTTTTCTGACAGAGATCATGAGTGGAGACCTGCTGGAGGACTTGATGTCATCAGAGGGTGAGTTTATTCAAAAACAGACTGTTCTGGTATTGAATTCTACATTTAATACAAGATCTAACGACCTAGCTTCTAACTAATCACCTGGTTGTGATTGGTCGTAAACTTCTGACAGTGTGCCAAAAACGTTTCCATGATAAGGAGGGTATGTTTAGTGTAAATCTGAATTTATACAGAGAGCATAACAACTTGAATAATCTCTAAAACCAATATTTAGTTTCATGTTGTTCTCTATCTTTAGTAGCAGGGTAATGTGCCGGATGTTTACATGAAATAGAGCTCCGTCAGGCTTCTGTTTTGCAGAACCATCCGCTCACTTTACATCATCCATGTAAAAATGTTCTGTTACCTTTATTTTCTTCTTTACAATTCTGTAAATAAGCTCTAAATACTCAGCCTGTAAGGATGTGGTGTTACTGCCTGAAACATATGAATTAAAGCTTAGGCAAACAAATGCAACACCACTTCTTTGTATTGAGTTTTAAATCAGAAAGGCTGAGAAAATAAAGCTAACAGAAACCAGAGGCCGTTAACACCAGCTGGACGTGTCTGTTTTGAAAATTAAACCTGACTTAAAGTTGAGCGCTGTGGACCAGTTAGAGCTGCCTGCAGCGGGGTCTTTCATCTGTTACACACACACACAGGGACGGACATGAAACACTCGCTGAAGCAGTCAATAAATAAGTGATCTCACACTGATCACTGATGAAACAAAAGTATGCTATCGTTTGAAAATGTGATTATGTTTGTTTTTAAAGGCTTTATTTAAGTGGCTCAAGCCGGCCAGTGGAGTGCACAGTCAGCTGGCCCGGAGCCTTTCAGTTGCGCATCTGGGCCAGCAGGCTAGTTATAATGTCAAGCTATGCTAAGCTAATGTAGTGATGTAGCCTCCATTTCTCTTGATAGGCTCAGCACTTGAAGCAGATGCACCTCTGGTGTAAATTTGTTTTCATTCCATGCAGGTTGCGATAAAAATAATGCTCCAGTTCGATGTCTGTTTTGTGCGAGTAAGAACAGAAACACTTGTTGTAGTGGAGCCTTTGGGATTAAATAATCGTGACACTTTATATTGCGGTTAATTGTGAAATTGGTTAATCATCCATAATCCTGTGTGAGGTATTGTTTTATAAATACTGCTCATCGCGGCTGTGCTTTTTTTTTTTTTTTTTACCTGTAAAGCAGTTAGCTTTTCATTGTTTGAGTTCCTGTTGGAAATGACAAGAAAAGCGGCCACTTTGGAGCTTCCACTCTGATTCATGCTTTTCTTTTTGCTGCTTTGTTTCCCTTCCAGTGTTTTCTCCTCTCCTCCGCCTGTCACCTCCACCGAGTGACCATGACTACATTTACAACCTGGACGAAACAGAAGGCCTGTGTGACCTCTTTGACGTCCCCATCCTGAACCTCTGACCTCTGACGTTGTCAGAGTGTGAAGCAGTTTTCCATCATACTCGAGAGTTTCCCCTCGCTGACAGTGAAGGTGAGAGGAGGTGCGGGAAAGCCGACATAATGCGAGGAGCATTTCAGGACGCCTCTGCACCGACACAGTGAGCTCATGCTGAGCCCTTTCAGATGGTAGCTTGATGTACAGCCTTGTGAAGACATAGATGCAAGAACGAAACCTTCTACTTACTGCTTTTCAGAGGAAAAATATCCATGGAATAAATAATTATATTTTTGGATTGTTATGAATGAGGAATCATGTTTGTGTATCAGCTTTCTAGAGAGTTGATGAGCGTGTGTGTGTGTGTGCCCGTGTGCCTGCACCTGTATGTGAGACCGTATGTATGTGTGTGTGCGTGTGTGTGTGTCAGAGTTTTGTACTGGACATTCTTGACTTGAATCAGATCTTTAAACAAACGAAAACAAAAGCCTTTCCTATCAGGTGACGAGTCATTGCAGACTAATAGAGCAAAGCTTCCATCCGCAGCATGTCCTCACACATCGCTGAAAGAATCCAAACACAGCTGGTTAAATATGCACTGTCCTCATGTACATAGAGAATATATATTTTGTATTACCAGCACACAAAACTATTACGTAACGATGAACTACATTTGTACTGCATGCAGGGCGATAGTTTGCAAATCCATGAAAGTACCAGACAGATATTCATTCTTTAGATATGAATTATTTTGCTGTTGTTTATTATCAACAGAGGGCTGAAATATGTTTAAATCAAACCTCTCTGTGTGTGTGTTTGAGGTGGAGGATGTGACAGAAGTTTGTACTTTTGGACATGAAGAGCTGGTAACCCACGCAGGGATTAGAGGAGCATTAAAATGCTCAACAAGTCTACATTGACGCCTTTTAGTGTTTCTTCTGGCGTCCAGATTAAGCTCATAGACTTTTACATAGAGAGGTTGGATTATAAACAAAACAAGCTTTATTCTGCTTTCATTCTGCATCTGGACTTTTGAACTTTGCAGATTTATTGCCTGTGATTTATATTTAACTCGTATGTATGACCTGTATGTCAGACGAATCTCCTTTTCTTTCTCTCGCCAAAACTGCTTCTGTCTTTGATTATAATTTATGTGTATGAAAACCTCTCGCTTCATTTGTATGTAAAACAACGTATGTATTTCTGGTGTAATTTTACTCATGACCCATGTCGTATAAACGCTCCTGTTGTGTATATTTGGCACAGATCCCTATTCAGTCTTCTTTACTTTATGTTTTAAGGAAAAGTCGCCCATCAGTCAACATTTAAATTTCCAACATTAGTTGTTCTCTCTGCTCAGAGGAAGGTGGCTTCAGGTCAGGATGGGCTCTCTCTAGTTTTGCCTTTCTGTGTAACAATATTCTGTTTTGCCCTGAATTACATGTATGTAAGTACTGTGTATATCCCTCTTCACAGCTTGTATAGAATAGCATTTATTTTTTATACCTGATAGATATATTATTACAGCAACTAATGTGGGCCCTCTACACGTCATCCTTTCAACAAATTCTCCACCAAACCTCTCATTTCCTGTCATCAACTTAGCATCCTGTCTCATTGTTGCACTTTACTTCACTGTGGACAGATTGGTTGCTACTCATCCTCTTCTTGATTAGTAGCCAGTCTTTGTGTTTGGACAGTGTTGTGAGTTCACCTAATGCTTCGATGGAGCAGCCGTGGAGTTTGACACTGCTGGGCGGGGGGGATGGTGTCCGTTTGTGTTGGCTCGTGACACTCAATCCAACAAACTGTTTTTTAACCATTGCAAAGCTGTAGTTGCATCAAATGACACAAAATAAATACTTTGGTATTCTTTGTATTATGTGTGGTTTCTTTGGTTTCCAGTTTAAGAAGCTAACTTCATACAAAAGAGGCCCAAACCACATAATGAGTCATTTTTAATGAACACACTTTTCTGTTTTCCATATTATCATCATTGTGTCTGCTGCAGTTTATGTGGTATTTACCTTTAAAGATAATTTCCACTACAAGTCAATTTTGCCATCGCTTTTGTGCTTGGCTTATTTATTTATTTATTTATTTAGCTGAACTCATGCACATTACATCTTTGCATTTCTCCTATACTACATGAAACGCTTTGTTTCTGTTTAAGTTTGGGGTTGTTTGCACTGTATTGTTTGAGTAAACTGCAGTATACATTTTCTGCAGGATAATTGAAACCCTTTTTCTATCTTTTTGTTATTTGCTCTGATGCGGTGAGTCTCAGTGGTGTTCATCTCATCCAAGAACAACTGCAGATATTTGTAAGAACATATTCTGCTTTTACACACAGACTGTCATCTTTTAACTTAACAACTTTAACACCAGTAGCTAAGTACAGCTAATAGATCTAATTAATTAAACACATGAAAATAAAATTTATTATTTCCACCACATTATCTCCAGCACCTAGATGCTTGAACTTTCTTTATGCTGTAAACGGTTTCAGATGTCAGGAAGTATTTCATATTATTTTCCCAGCGAATGCCTCCAGAACAAGGAACTGATTGTTTTTCACTGAACATCTGTTTCTAATCTTCAGCTGTTGTTTATGATCTCTTCTTTTCATTTCAGTTTTTAAGTTCTTTATTTTTTTTCCCCTTCATGTCAGCAGTGTTCAAGTTACAATTTAAGTCCAACAGACTTATTAAAGCAATTTTTTGTATACAAACTGACATTTTTCATGTACTCATCTACATAGATGTATTAAATATGGCAGTAACAGGATTTTCAGATTAGGGTGTATTATCTCTCTAGCTCCATGGGTCAACCATGAATAGCTGTGCCATCTGCATGAAGTAGGCCTGTGCTGTTACATGTTTTAATGGCTTTATCATCTAATGATGTCATTGAAATGACTCAGTAAATGTGCAAGATAGTTTGTAAACGTTTGTGTAAAAATGTAGCCTACTTGAGAGCCAGATTACACAATGATGCAGGGTTTCCCAGTGACCTCAGGATCTTGATTATAAGCTTGTGGGTGTGTAATAAGCTTAAACTACACAAGAACTCAATATCTTCCTCCCTTTACAGCCTGTTGGCTGCTTGAAAGTTTATATGATAATGTATCTGTTATTTGCTGGATCCTCATGACTGTTTGGTCTGAGAGGCATTAGGGATGGTATTTAAGTATAAGGTGGGTCAGGCTTACAGGGAACCCGGAGCCAATTTGTACTCTAAGACTTAAAGCAGGAGGGGCAGCAGGAAGGGCAGCAGGGGGCGGCTGATACCAGTCATATCCGATCCGGAACTTTGAATTAGTTCGTCTAAAACTTCTTTGAAATTTTAAAGGAAAACTGTCTTTGCCCAGCATGAAAGGCGGCAGCATTTCCGGAATCAGTACTATATTTTTCAAAATAAAAGTACAGTACTACTTAGGGAATACACTTTACTGTTTCATGTAAAACAAGCTAAGAGGGTGAATCATTCATGGATACATGAACATACAGTACATATGAGATAAAGAAATACTGTGAAATAAATCAATAAATATTTATCTCCACAATCAATCAGGGGCAACCTTTTTTAAATGGGGTGGCCCACTGATAGGGTGGCAACATGCATGTACACAGAAAATGACTTTTATCTATTTCCTATTTATCTCTTCACCTCAGCTACTTACATTACAGAATCATTCAAGTATTATATATCTGAGTGTGGATTTTTAGTTAAAAACAGTAACACAACAGAGTGAGAGTAGATACATCTTCTTAAAGAGTCAAAAACAAGAAGTTTGATTAGATTTAAAGTTTTTTTAAAATGCAAGAAAACTCCTGTATGTTTACTGAAGGAGTAAATACCCTAATGCATAAAGATTTAAAGCCAGAGAAAATGTGCTGGTGTTGGCATGGTATGATTCCTATTGTAAGCCTCTGTCGCACTATGAGGCATATTAAAAGATACAAGCAGCTCACCAAAACATGGTTCAAACAGTTGATTTCAACATAAATGTAGCTTTTAACAAGGCCAATAGCCAATCATACTCAGGGATTTTGAGGCGGTACTTGAACTGATCATTCATTTTTTAAGGGGGTCAGTGACACCAAAGGAAACATATATAAATATATAAGTTGTGTCTCAAATCGCTCACTTCTGTACTTGCGCTTACGTACTATTTTTGAGTGCAGAGGTGTGTTTACACTGACAGTATGGGAAAATTTACCGAACTTTTGATTTCTTGGCTGGTCCTTTCAGAATGGATCAAACCATGGATGGAGTTAACAAACAGCATAAGAACACCTGTAGGGGTTGTGAAATGTCTTTTCCACTTCTGGAAAGTGGGATATAGCAGTGTCTGATTTAAGACAACACTACTCTGCGGTACATATTATAGGGAGGAACGGGATTTGTTGTCACACTTTGTACTCTAGTGTGAACTGCTCCTAATCAAAACATCTTTCAACAGTCATTCCTACATTAAATTGAAGCATAAGGTGCAGGCTTGAAATGTGTATCCCTCTCATTTTCCAACTCATTGCAACAAAGAGGTAATTAAAGACACTGACACACTGTGACATCCAACCCCATAACAGGGACAGTTGTCACACTATGGGGTTGTTTGTAACAATGTTATTTTAATGGTAAGAATCTTTTTAAAAGGCAAGAAGGCAGAACTAAATTTGACAGTTTAACTGCAATGACAAGTTGACAAATCCATAACACAAAATGAGTAAAGAACATGAACAGGAATCACATCTTTAGACCAGCCCACTGTGTATAACATCAAGGCTAACAACCATGTAACAACTTGCTTGCTAATAATCTAAATGATATCTTTTTCCCTTCACAGTTTTTAAAGGTAACAGTTGTTTTATTATAAACCCACTGTGTGAAAGCCTAGAGGAAAACAAGGAACATTCACAGATGAGAAACACAAAAAGTCATCTTACCTCAAGTTTGTAATTCCAGAGAAGACCATGTTTGTCAGCTCTGACCAATTCTGTAAATTTTCATTACACAGTTTGAGAGACAACGCCCCCTTGGTGCAATATAATGAATGTGAGAACCAACCCATGTGACCACTAACCCCATTTTCCCCTTACTCTGTTTACTTTAAGTTAGTGTACTAACAGTATGCCATTTGAGACTCAGTCTTGGTTAAGTTTTAAAGCAACTTGTCTGCGAACAAAGTTCTGTTTGAGTTTGGATGAAGTTAATCACTCAAGACCTTATATGGGCATAACTTGTTAGTTTTTAACTTAAAAAATACAGTTTGTGCTGATGGAAATAAACCAATTTTTTAAACAAGCCTTTTCTTTTTTTTGTAAAGATAGTCTCTTTTGAACATGTCTGGGTGTTTCTGCAGCAAGCCTCAAGCGGACGCTCGATGAACTGCAGTTTTTAACGCTTTAGCCGCTTGCTGTGGACGCGTCTTTGCTATACACGCCTACTTTAACTCAACAGATAAGCTTTTATTCTGAAAGTCGTAACCGGAAGACGTCGTGTGAATCCGTCTCACTTCACACAAAACCTTCGACTGAACGACTCAAACCAACCCGGAACTTTTAACTCAACTTAAAAAATACTTTACACTCAAACAAAGAGTTTCCTTTGGTTATCGAGCAGCTCGCATGGTTTCATCAGGAAAAAGTTTCTCTACGGCCTGACTTTGTCAGCGTTGAGGAGGGAAAAGGACTCCTGCAAATGTTTCTCGGTTCGACTGCGGCGGTTCCTGCAGGACGGTAACCCTCGACTTCTTTACAAACCAGGTAGGACGCAGACAGAAAAAGCTCTGCAGCTGACTCTCACACTTCTTTCACAGCTCTGCCTGGTTCATTTTCACTCCTCTGTGGAATCTATACACGACTTCTGAACGGGTACTATTAGTTTAGACACTGTTTTGTTGTTAGAATGCTGGATGAGTCTCTGAAGTCGGTTCAAACTTGAGTTTCTTGCTGATAGAGTCAGAATCAGTGTCTAAGATACTTTAATCTAGTTAGCAATTAAAAACTCAAGAATATAAGACAAAATAAAATAAAATAAAATAAGACAAATAAGGAAAAATTACTTGGATTGTACGTCACAGCACTTATACAATATTATGAAAGATCTTAAACTATTTACCAGTAGCGCCCTGTAAGTTACACCTGTGAATCATTTTAACAAAGAGGTTTCATAATCGAGTAAAATAGATATGCTACATGTATCTTTGTAATTACGAATAAAAATATATATTTTTGATATTTGATATTTTTGAAATTTTATTCCCAGAAGGAGTTTCAGGACAGGTTTAATACCCAATTACCAAATAGCTCAGTATTAATCCAGTATTAGACATGCATTAACTCTGTGTGTGTGTGTGTGTGTGTGTGTGTGTGTGTGTGTGTGTGTGTGTGTGTGTGTGTGTGTTTTAGGGGATGTACCCTGTCAGGTTAGGAATTCCAGGCAGCTGAGAGCTCCCCCCTGCACTCACACACACACACACACACACACACACACACACACACACACACACACACACACACACACACACACACACACAGACATGTAGAGAGGGTGGGGGTCTGTCAGTCCAGGGGGTCTGAGACACACCGAGAGTCTGCAGGCGAACAAAAGGTCTGTGCATGCTGCTGGTTTAAAGCTTAATGAAGCAAAGTGTTCACAGGAGAACACAGGCAGTGACAGCTGTTGAACACGGGGGACACATTAATCTGGTTTCTTCTTCCAGTGTCTGCATCGAGCTGTGCGATTTGCATTTATCTGTGGAAGAAGTTATTCAACGTGAAAGGGAAACAAGTGTTTCCACTACATTATGACAGCTTTATGTTTTATTTATACACACATTTCCCTGTACTAAAACGGAACTCCCCATTTTATTAATGCGTAAACAGTTTGTGGCCAGTCTGTTTACAGTGTGTGTGTGGCCTGATTATCACTTCTGTCATTTTCCATGAGATTCAAAATGTTACACATCGAGTTAAACACACATGCAACAGTATCCAGAGGCTTTACCTGAATAAATATGTTTGTGTACAGTATATTTCCAATGTTTTTACTGTTGTTATTATTATTATTACATGTATCACCTAAATACTACTTAACTGATTAATAGATGAATTGCTATGTCTTCAAAAAGTAAAATACTGACATTTAAGCAGTGGTGGAGGAAACAAATCATATTCACACACATTGATTTAATTGAGTTATTTGTATTTTTTCATAGAGCTTTTAAATTCAGTCATTTTGCTTATAGTATTACACTGTGCCACATTTTAGGTAGCATCACTGAGTAAGATATTAGAGGAAAAAAAACAAACATGTTAGTTCAGCCTCAGGTTAACTAACATGTAGCAGAGGAGAAAAGCAAAATGTCAGCCTCTGTCCAACATGCTTTTCTTTAGCTGCTGTCTCTTTAAGGATCCTCGTTCCACAAACCTTCTTCCCTCTGATTGGCCAGCCCTCTGGAGGCCTGTTGAGGACAGGGATATAGGCAGGTCTTGGTGTTTGAGGCCCACTTCTCCAGTGTGTTATAACCAGTTAAGAAGTCCTTATGTGACCTCATCATTTCAGTCTTGTAAAGGTCTCATGGTGTTTTTATAACGGATCGTTTAGTGCGGTTTGCAGACAGATTCAGGGATTTTTACAACATATGAACATGTCGCAGTTTAAATATCTGCACACATTTAGTATGGACTTCCAGCATCGTTACTTTATATCTATGTTTAAAAAATGTAATACCTACTCTTTAAACAGGTTAACAAGGACAGCAGAGTATGGTTACTGACACACCTTTAAAACAGTAGACGTCATCAGTCATTAGTGCTTGTTTTTACCTGGACAGTGAAGTGTTTGTGGCTGTCAGCAGCACTGCAGATTAAAACACATGAAGTTGGTATTTCAGGACTATAATACTATTAATAACCATTAAGTAAATCTAGTGCTGGCTCGTGAAGGTGATTTGTTTACTTATCTTGCACACCCTCTTACCTCAAAGCCCAGCTGAGGGTTTGAACCAGGATCCTTCTTGCTGTGAGTCACAGCACTTCACCACCATGCAGCCCTCTTACTGCATTTAAGAAATCCATCATATTTGTGGCATTCTTCTGTTTTAAACTCAAACTTAGAGACGGACTGAATTGTTGTGGTCATGTTTGATTTTGTTAAACAGAGTCATATTTTGAGGTCAGTGCACCGACCCCTTCACTTGACTTGTGTTAAAGAGCAGACAGACACACAGAGAAGGTGCAGTTTCAACCCTCAGTGGGGGACATCACGGACAGGCACAGACAGGCACACACTCACTGGTAGTTAAACTGAAAAAGAAACACACTCATCACCTCCCCTCTTTCCTCTGCTGAGCTAAGAAAAGGAAACACTGAGCACTGTTCAAATTCAGACCCATCAGCACTTTCTACTCATGCTGTGTGCACCCACCTCAGGATTACTCTGACAGCCTTTGAAAACATTTGAGAAAAATCCCTTCATGGAAATGTAAAAAAAAAGTCACTTCTCTTATTTCTCCTCACATTCATACTTAACTCAACCGTCCAACCAAGAAGCCAGAATATGTGTGAGACATAACTGACTACTGGTTTTGTCTTGTTGCAGTAATGAGAAGCTCAGATCCTGCTGAGCTCTGTGCTGCTCTACCTGAGGTCTGAAACATGTGCAGACAGGTCAGGATGAATGTAGACTGTTAGTGCCCTGTCACCAGCATGAACAGGTTAACCTGTAGTGCTTCAAGTTCAAATTTTCTGTTCTGACATGGCTACTTTCTCTGTAAAATCAGCTGAAATGTCTTTTTCGAGAAGTGTAAGAGGCTTCAGTAGTTACATATCTCCATGAATCATGGTCCCTGCTGAAGGATCCAGTTGTGAAAAGTCAAATATCAAAAACACATTCTGTCATCCTAGATGGATGAAAGCCACAAAAATATTTACAAGAAGGAAAAAAGTACTCATGCCCCAAACTATTATGATATTAAAGAGCGGGTACTCTGCTTTCCCACATTATAAATGGATATAAAGTAACAATTCTAGATGTTCCATTAAACGAGTGCAGATGTTCAAACTGCTTCATTTGTTGTAGAATCCCAGAATCTGTCTGTAAACAGATCAAAACAGTCTAAAAATAGCACAAATATCTTGAAAAAATGATGAGGTCATAGCCTAAGGATTTTCTCACTCAGGGGTGTCAAACATACAGCCTGCGGGCCAAAACAGGCCCACCAGGAGATCTAATCAGGCCCGTGGAATAAATGCAGAGGTGAATGGGAAACCTGGGTGCTTGGTGTGTATGCAGCAAGTGTCACTGCTCAAGGAATATAATTAGGTGCCACTTTGAGACTCAGCATGGCGAAAAATGCAACAGCTTGCAACAAGAGAGAAGAGAGAAGCTATTTAAATTGGATCTGAGGAAGCAGCAGGCTGATTTCATTCAGAGTCAAGAGGTCAGCGATGCAGCGGTGAAAGCCAGCTACCTAACTGCTAATGTTAGCATCAAAGCTGGACTATCAGGGGGAGTTCATATAAACACACATGCTGAAGGCTGCAGAGGTTGTGTATCCTGAGGAGCGACAAACTTTTGCCAACATTAGCCTGATGAGGAATACTGTGGCAGAGAGGATTTAAGAACTATTTGTGATAGGTGTTAACCCTTTACAGGGCAGGGGATGATGTCACTGTGTTACATTGTTATCTGGTTAGAATCCCACTTCAGTTTGTAAGGTGTGGAGAGTCTATTCATGTGTTCAAAATAACTACACAAATGTGGAAAACAGAGTTAAAATAATTTGTCAACTTGATAAGTTGATTTAATTTTTAAGTGCAGTACTATATTTTTCAGTTCCAAATACCTGTGATTTAATGTTTTGTGCCTTTGCACAATCACTGTGATCAGTTACAAAGCACATGGTAAACCAAGGCTAAGTACTGTTGAAATTGCTGTTATTTTTCTTGAGAAATCTGAGGCTATTCATGAAATGTTTTGTGGAAGGATAGTTCAGTAAATATAAAGATATTTATAATATACTACTATTTATTTGCACTCAAACAAAGGGGGAACTTGGACTTGTTGTTTAAAGGTAATTGTGCTATGATTTTACTGGTCTGGCCCACTTCAAATGAAATTGTGCTGTATGTGGCCCTCAAGCCAAATGAGTTTGACACCCCTGATCTAACTGGTTCATGCCATGTTGAAGAGTGGGGCCTCAAACACTGAGGTCTGCCCATAGCTCTGCCCCCCACAGGCCTCGTAGGTTTGTTATTTAGGGAGCCTTAAAGAGACAGCAGCTAATAAGAAATGTTTAAGACAGAGGCTGAAAAATACGGACTTTTTTCAGAGATAGACTAATATGGTTTTTTCAGGGACGATACCGATAGCAACTGGTAGCAGTTAAGGAGGCTTATAACCGAAATTTGGAACCAATATTCATTTGCAGTAAAAGTGTAAATATTGGTCTTAAAGTTTTAATTAGTACAAAGTTCAACACTTGATTTTATTTAAATGCCTTTATATGCTAATTTCAGCTCCTAGGCTCAGCAGCATGTCTAATACAGTTAACTGAACTTTTATGAATAAATGAATGCCATCGCTCTGCATGACAGCGCTGTGGGTGTGACAGAGCTGAAGACAGATAAGTGCCTGCATCAGAGCCAAAATAACCCAGTTTTAAGTTGACCTTTTATTGGCTGTTGGATTAAAAAAAGGGCTGATGCTGATAAGGGTCAAAATGCTGAATATCTGCACCAATAACCGACCTGGCTGCTAAGTGGTCTATCCCTGTAGACACAACACAACTACACACTACACAATACCCCCCTTTAAGTTTGGTATTACTGAATTTACAATTATCATGAAGTATTTTATCCTCCAGAGTGTTTCCTTCTTTGTGTTGATATGCTGTGTATCCACTTCTTGTCTAGGCCCAGCCAATCCAGCCAATTATTTAGGATCTGCTGCAGGTTCATTTCTGGCTACACCACTGATGTAGATTGCTCAGGTTATTTGTTATGGAGACCCAGAAGCAGGCTGAAGAGAGTTAGGTGACTAAAAGGTGATTTTTTGTTACTTGAAGAGGACAGAGAAATGGCTTGAAAGGTGGCAAGACAGGCTGCCAGGGATGATGGTTGTGAAGACAGAAAACAGGAGTGTCTCAGTGGGTGGTGCAGAGTTTTTGTAGAGTGTCTGTGATCGCTTGACTGGCAGGCAGGTGTGTTGGCTGTAGATCCAGAGCAGGTGAACAGAGACTGGAAATGACAAATGAGAGGCTGTGTCACATACAAGACACATCTCCTTGAAGTCTTTATCATGCAAAGAAGAGAATGATGTGTTTTAAAGCTGATGGACTCATGGATTTTTCACAGTGATGGTTGGAGCTCAGACTGATACTCAGCTTAAAGCCAACAGAGGGTCTTTGTTTCTGCATAGACATGATGTGCCATTAGCCAGAGTTTGTACTTGAATTTGCTGACTCATAAGCTGCCCCAGGACAACCCACATTCCCTTAAATCTCTTTAAGATTGAGGCCGCACACACTTGTTGTTTTGTGCTGTTGAGAAGTTCAAATCTTCAGCAATGAGCTCCAACATCCATGATTATTAAGCAGGAACAAGGTTAATATGATTGTGTTTGCACAGTCATGTAAAAAATCAGCCGCTGCTGCAGAAAACCAGGCTCCTCCCTGAGTTTATTCTTGCTTTAGAGTCGCCCTACATCAGTAAAGACGCTGCCTCAGGGTGAGAGGTGTGAAGACAGAGAGGGCGTGTGGTTGTTGTGACAGGACTATTGCTTTGAAACCTGCTGTAAATGGTGAGAGCATACTTTCAGAGACTACAGTGATGGTATGTCAACTATCCAAGAGTTATTACACACGGTGAACACAAGCAGATACAAGCTCTGCTCTTTTTCTTTCACCGTGAGCTCATAAATGTACAGAAGAGCTCCCATCCCCATCCAGCTGTATTGTTTCCATGAGCTGACAGCGAGGGAAAGATGAAGGACGAGGAGGAGGAAGGGGGAGGGTTGGGAGCACAAGAGCTTCTTCTGTACCCTCTGGGAATGCTGTCTGAAGGCCGAGGAGGAAGTGTGTGTTGCTGTGCGTGTGAAAAAGGAGTGAACAATCCACAGTGTGTGTACAGTTAGTAATTAGCTCGCTCAGCTTTACTCAGTGCGCCATGATCACACAGAGGAAGAGGAACATTGCTGAACAGCTTCATTTTGAAAACGAGACTGAAACAGCTGCCGTGAGTCATTTATGAGTCATTCAGAAGATATCAGCTCTCAGATTCACTGCTGCTCTCTGGAAGGTTAACTTTCACTCTATCACTGTCTCAATCACTGAAGTGCTGTTCACTTTGGCAGCATATGGACTGTCTTTGTTGTTAAAAATAACCCCACAGAATTCACTAAAAGGTTGTGCAACTTTGTACCTGATCATATGAGCCAAAAAATCATCATGTAATTCACAAAGCACACACAAAGGGCAAACTGCAATGCAAAGCAAACAACATCTCTGTGCTTCAGTTTTTTGAATTTTTTTTTTTAATGAGATGTTTTGCACTCAGAGCAAAACTATCCAAGTGAGCCTTATTACAAATAACAGCTAATTCCCTAGTTCGCTAACACTAAAGCTAACAGTGCTCTGTGTTTTGAATGTGGTTTTCTTGCATCCTTGAGATTGTTTTTGTGGTTTTTTTTGTTTTTTTCCATTTTTGATAATTTCAATGAGTTCCTGTGACAAATACAGCATTCATCGCAGCTCATTACGTACACACACGACCAATAGACAGAACAGGGAAGAAGAAAATGAGGATGTGGATCTTATGGAATGCATTATAACTCATCACGTCACTCCTGTGTCAATTCCTCTTTGTTTTTCATTCTAAAAATGGCGTTCATTTTTCTCTGTTTGGATCCTAACCTTTAAAAGCCCGACCCATTAAAAATAGTCAGGAAACGTTTGGAACAGAGATGTTTATTGACCCTTTTAACAAATTCCACAAAAAAATGTTGCTACATCATTTTGTTTATGATATATTTTTGTATCACATTTGATGAATTTGGCGGATTTGGGAACACTTTTAATACAGTTTTACATTTAGTGCAGAAAATTCTTATTTTCAAAAATGAGTTACAATTTAGATGTTATTCTTACTGCAACTGCTTGAAAATTAGCAATTATTTTCCTGAGGAAAAAAAAAAGAAAAAGATGTGTGGATGATTTCCCGAGAGCAGCAGTTTTGAAAAGGGACAAAATATAACTTCAGCTTCCTGTGGAATACTAATCCTCAAATTTTTTTTACATATTTTCAATGAAAATATTTATTGTGTTTATAAGATAGGGGTCTTTAAACTTATGTATCAAATGTAATACTTTCGACAATAAAGGGTTTAAAAAGTGCACTGCAGCCCTACATACACGGATTGGATTGATAGTTCAGTGTTATTGGTACAATAAAGGTAAAATCAGACATCTGAAGTTATTTTTAAGATACTCATTCTAATAAATTGGTGTATATTTTGTTTCTATAATAAATGAATCAAGCTTAAGTTCCTCTCTGGCTGCTGCACTTGCTGATCTTGGTACACCCAGAGACCACAGCAGTGACGAAAAACCCAAACCTTGAAGGGAGTTGAGTAGTTTGGGAAATCCCTGAAAAAAAAGGGCCAAACCACAATTTTTTTTTTTTAAAGCTATTTTTTGGGGCTTTTTATGCCTTTAATGTGAGAGGACAGAACAGTAGATAGCATATGAAACAGGTTGAGAGTGGGGAGTGACATGCAGGAAAGTCACCACAGGCTGGACTTGAACCCAGGCTGCCCACTCAAGGACTTTTGTCATATGGAGCGTGATCTAAACCACCAGTTCATCTGTGCTCCCACACAACACACATTTTAACCCATCTGCAACACATGACCTGATTATACCTGAGAGACAAGAAAGCATGTTATCGTTCTGAACCAATCAAATCACAATCAGGACTTTGGCTCTCTGAACATCTCTTTTAAACATCATGCACCTGTAAGCTTCATGCAACCAGGTGAAAATGATTCATATTTCATATGTCAGCTTACTGTTTTGTGTAGGATCATTGGATCTTTATACAGGAATATGCTGATGCATGTGACTTTGTTTGTTTTGACTCTTTTCTTTTTTTCACAGCTAGAGAGTGGTGGACTCACGAGGGGCCAACATGCCTCAACAGAAGGACATAGTGAAGATAGCCATCCAGATGCCGGGGGCTTACCCCCAGCTTATACAGCTGGACCAGGTGATACACACACACACTCACACATTAATACATAACAAGGCACTCAATCAATCACAAACTCATTTTAACCCATTTCGATCAGATAAGACATGTATTTACATATTGTACATGTTGATACCTTTTAGACCAAAGGTGCATGTGGGTCATTTCAGATGATTCGCTAAAAACACAGATTTTGGGGGTGGGAAGTTTGTGCTGTTTTTTATTTCTTTTTATGGCCAGCTTTTTAGCAACTGAGGTGGATGACATCATTTTCCCTGATGTTTAAATGACCTGCATGTCTCATCCAGCCTTAAAGGTGTGCACATGTAAAGACTGCATCTGGTCTAAATGGATTAAACCTATAGACTAGAAAAAAATGGACGTCATCTGGTTCGGCTCGAAGTGAGGTCCCCCCAAAAACTGCTCCCCCTGCTGGCTGGCTGCGGTACAAGTCTCTCCTCTCTCGCCTCTCTATTCATTCCAGATGGGCTGTGGTCAAACTTTAGATAATTAATACACATCTCAGAAATGTTTCTCACATCCATATGCTGTGGTTATATTTAGGTACTATTAGGCTGCATTGTGTTTAAGTGTTTATGTTTCTTTTTCATTAGTTATTAGAGGTTTTTAACAGGGTTTTACGTCTCATTTAACGGTGATTGACAGCTGCCGTTCTTCTGTAGCTTTTTCGTGGAAGGTAAAATATGTCAGGAAGAAGAGTTAAGAAGAGATTAGACTGCTGAAAGAGAAAAATCTGCTCTCCGATTTTCTCAGAGTCCCTCATAGTCTCTACTGTGCAGATTCTGGCTGCACAATTTGGCACCTGTGATGTTTTTCTTTTTTTTTTGCTTGAAAACCTTACAGTGGTAAAAGGTGGAGCCATGCTGTCCATTCTATATACAGTCTATGGTTAAACCAAGTACAAAGAAATCAACATGTGTGGCAATGCCATGTATAACATATTTTAATTTACCAGTGAAAACTTGTAAGATTAATAACTTAAAAAACATGAACTATGTTAAAATTACATCTACATGGCTGTAGATAGCTTACCTTTGAGCTGTTCAGAGAATCTTAACTTCACAGGACAGGCCAAACACAGTAAAGGGGAGTTTCATGTTTCATGGTTTTCGTCTCTTTGAATTCAATGTGGTATGGACCACAACAACACTAAACACCACAACTGTGTCCAAACCACAGGACCTAGACTTATCAGAGTGTTAATGGAGAATTTAGAGCTTTAGATAAACAACATACAGTATTTAAAGGCAACACAATGATGAAGGTGACAAATAGCATTTTAAACACAGTCCTCATGGTGTCCGCTAATGTCCTGTCACAGCACCTTTCTTTCTCAGACTTTGCTGTTGCTGGCATGTATATCATCTTATTCTGAGCCTCCATGGGAAACTCATGTCCTGAGCTGGGCCTCCTCAAGCAGCACTTCCTCTCCGACTGCTGCCCAGAGACCACAGTAGTGACCAAACCTCTAACCTTGAAGGGAGCTGTGTAGTTTGGGAAATCCCTGAGGCTGGTCAGAAAAAAAGCAACCGATGCAACAAAACAGGCCACACCACAAAACACGGTTTAACCCATCCACTACAAATGAGCCGTCTGTACCTGAGAGACCAAGCTCTGCCGCCCTCACCACCTGTTGGAGGTCTCTCTTGTTCACTGCTGTGAAGCAGCCGAACCACTCTGTGCCGCAGGAGGTCAGGTCAGGAGGCGCTGTGTCAATGACCTGTAGGAGTTGGTCAGCTGGGGGATGAGATATAATCTCCCATCCTGACACGCTGGGGTCTGTCTTTCAGGAAGTCGAGTACCAAAGTGCACAGTGAACTGTTGAATTGTCTGGGACATGTGAGCCTTATCTGAGACAGGTCGTCTCCCTGCATCACAGATGTTAGAAAGATAAACATTACATGGCCTTTTAAAAAAAAATGACCAGCTGACCATATTTTATTGACCATGTGAATTAAGTGATATTTATCACAGGCATTACACCAAACAAAGATTACACATAATCCGAGGACCACTCTACCGTATCGTATGCCGTACATACTGAAGAAATCTGCATAATGTAAACAAACCTTTACTGTGTTTTCAATTGTTGGCATGCCAGAGTCACAGAGCCTGTGATAGGATGATATCTGTGCGGGATGTGGGGCTCTAAATTTGTCAGGCCTGAATGTTGCTACTCTAACTTCAGATAAAATCAGCCCGGAAAATATTTTACTCTTAATCACTGTGAGGTGAAAATCCTCTGACTATGAACCCGCTGAAAAAAAACAGGGATGGGGGAAGGGAGACTCGCTTACTTTCGATGATATCAGTGAGCAGACTGAAGCTACTCAAGGACCCAGACAGCAACAACGCGATACAGATCATGTGACTACAGTCTTGTAGGTGAAAATCCATCAATGTTTGTGTTCTAGGGCCTAAACTTATTTTACACTCTTTGAATGATACAAATTTGTTGTACTTCAGTAACAACGAACTGCCCCTTTAACTCAAAGTCCATTCTGAACTCAAGGTATTTTTATTTTAAATCTCCACCAATCCTGACCCAGCAGTCTCTCTTTAACCCATCTGACTGGTCGACCTTATTGACTGCCACTAATAACAGAGCAGCCTGTGGGTCTACCGCAGAAGCCAGAGACATTTTGATTGGTTGACCGCAGGGCTGGCCACTAATGTGCAGGATGGCTGAGAGTCAGACATGGAAGTAGTCTGGCTTTTATTTACGTACAAAGAGGCATCCAGGCACCGAGTGGAACATTGTTCAGAAAGCGTTGGGGAGCTCTAGGATTTCCTTCTCTCAGCAAACAGGGTTTGCAGCCAGACAGAATAGCTGCGGTACCATAATCCCATAACAGCCAGTCATTACTCAAGCATGAGTCCAGCTCCAAGACTGGGAAAGTGCTCTGACTCTGAGTCTGCTGAGTCCGGTGTTTATGAGCCACATGTATGCAGCAGGTGTGCGTTTTTCAATGAGTAACATGGTGCCGTTTTGTTGTGTCTCTGCAGAAAAAGCCTCTGTCTGCTGTGATAAAGGAGGTGTGTGATGGGTGAGTTCATGATGAGGGATCATTGATGATGCATTATTTAGCCGTGTGTGAATAATGAAGCCTAAACTTTGTGCACATTACAGCTGGAATCTCCCAGGTCCTGACAACTACGCTCTGCAGTACGCTGATGGGGTTCAGACATACATCACTGAATCTGTGAGTGATATCTCCGCACAAATCATCGTAAATGCAAAGTTTTGTATTCTCCAGGTAAGAGGTCTAACAGATGCTGGTGCACATCTTGAGGAGACAGAGCGGAGTCACTGCTGTGTGTTTGTGGGACCTCTGCATGAATCACAACTTTCTGATGATTCATATGATCTCTGTTTTATTTCTTGAGAACAAAAGTACCGTCTTGACTTCAGATGAAGCCTGTGTTAATCATTAATGATACTGAAGTGTAGGAGTGACTGAAAAAACAAAGGACAGGATGTGAAGAAGAGGAGATGGACAGCTGGAGCTTCACTCAGCTCTTTGGTGTCAGGTGACTTCTATAGAGGTTGCCACTCATAACCCCCCCCCCCCCCCCCCCCCCCAGCTGAAGTCAGGGCTGCAGAAGTCATTACGTTTCTATCAGACAGAGCAATACATCCCAGAGAGAGAAGTTCTCCTTTTTTAATAAACAGGTGCAGACAGTGTCTGAAAAATAAGCTGCTGTTTGCAGGGTGAAAAACTACTCAAGCTCTAATTTTATCAGTTGGTACAAAAATGCTCACTGGTAGATTTTTAGCTAAGGAGTGATTATCTTCGGCTATCAGCAGTGGTCGGTTTCAGAATAAATCCAGACCACAGACCAGGGATTTGGCAACTAAGTTTGGCCTCAGGCAATTTTTTTTTTCTGACCAACTCAATGGCAGGCCAAAATTACATCATCATCAGGCAAAACCTCTTTCCTACTAAAAAAATAAACTTTTTGTCACCTATAACTATTACACTTACACAAAGCCACAAACTGACAGTTATTTATTTGAATTTGTTACAGAGCACTGATTTGGCTCCACACTGTGTCTGCGTTAGGAAACAGAACAGTAACCTGCTGATAATAACTGCTGAAATACACTACGTTTCAAAGGTCCGGCTCCGCTTCAAACAGGACAGGAAGTTTTGCATGGAAACTACCTAAAAACACCCAGTGACTTTCAAAATAAAACAAAACATGTCAAAATCTGATCGTATTTAGCTTGACGACAACAAAACAGACTGACATAATGAGCAGAGCCAAGAAATTGAGCTGTTAGACTGTTGTCTTTAACCCCCCCCCAAACACACGCACACACACACACGCACTGTCTTTTAAGACTTAATGGTTAAATAATGACCATTTTAAATAATCAACACTTCTCTGAGGCTAACTCACATATTTATCATTTTAAGGACATTTTACTGTAATGATTTGTTTATCCGTTAGTAACACAGCTTATTCTCACACGACTTCCTGATGCTGTTGTTGTTTTTATGCTGAGACATTAACAAGAGATCGCCATCTAGCAGAACAAAAAGTCCCTGTCCAAAGCAATGAAAAGGAAAGTTGACAGCAAAGGACGTAAGAGTCATCCTACCTGATTTTATAAATTCCAAGTCAGTCTGTCTCATCTGCAAAAGGTTGTTGCAGTTTGCAAGGAATGAGCCTCAAAACAAAGCATATTTAAAGAAACATATCCACTCCAGACAGAGGTGTGAAAACAGAAATCCAAAAGTCAAACAGATTCTGCTTTATTTCATTTTATTTTATCATTTTTTTTGAATAAATGTTCTGTGTAGAATCATCGTTTTTGTGATAGAAAAAATATATATTTGATATTTTTAATCTTTTTTTTTTAATCTGACGGCTTCTGGGGAGCCAGGCAGTATTGGCTGGCTGCCAGTTTTCGGACCATATTCCAGCTAAAGGATGTGATTCAGCAATTTCCCTTTTAGACCTAATTCAGAAAACCTGCTGAGACAAGCTGCAAGAGTTAGTATCAGGATCGTCTTTTTCTTCATTGAGTTTATCATGATGAAGAATAAAAGGAACTTTGATCACTAACTTGTTTTATCTCACTGTTAATTTTAATCTGATTTTTTTCCCGTTTAATAAAAAGAAACAAACTCAGGCTGAAGTGGGGGGAGTCCTGCTTCAGTTTCTTATTTCAGGAAACGGTTCATTTAAAGGAGGTGGGCGGCCTCAGTTTGTCTGTTTTGATTTTACTCACAGCACAGTTTACACACTTTTTATTATCTCGTCAGCCTTCCCTGCTGTGTATATGAGGTTATGTCATACGTGTCAGACTGTGAGTATAGAGTGTTTTATATGTTGTGCAAAGCTCCATTTATAAACATACAGTTTGTTGTCTGTGCGTGTGGTGACTTCCTCCTGTCCTGGTCTGTCACTCTACATGTTATTTTAAATACTTTTCTCTGTGCTGACGTGTCTTTGTGCGTCCGTCTGTTTTCTTTTTTCTTTTTTTTTTAGAACCGTCTGGACATCAAGAACGGCTGCATTCTGCGTTTGACCAAGGCACCGGTGAGTCTGCATCAGCTGGGCTCCAAGCCATGATGGTTCTTCACCTCATTCCCCACAAATTCCTTTGTTTATGTGGATCCTTCACTGTTTGATTTCCTTTCTGCAGTTTACAAAGAATCTGCTGAATGCAAACATGCAATGAAATCATTTAAAGAGGGCGTATTCTGCTTTCCCATGATGTGAACTTGGATTTAAAATGCACAGTGCCAGATGATCGTACCAATCCTGTGCAGATTTTCAAACTGCTAAAGATTCGTGTGTTGTGAAAATCCCTGAATGTGTCTGTAAACTGCTCAAAATGATCGATTCTTTAAATAGTGAGAAAAATTCACAAGATCTTCATGAGACTTGCTGAAATGATGAGGTCACAGCAGATGGATTACTCAACTGGTTCATGATGTGCTGGAGGGATGGGCCTCAAACACCAAGGCCCTGACAGGCTTCCAGAGGGCTAGCCAATCAGAGAGAAGGGTGTTTGTGGAGCAGGAAACCTCAAAGTTACAGCAGCTAAAATGAAATGTTTCAGACAGAGGCTGAAGTAAGTGGGCTTTTTGAGCAGTAAGTCAGGACTACAATATATGTAGTAATACAATACCACAGGAGAACCAAAGGGACAGTTCAAAGCCTAAAAAATGCACAATACCCCCCCTTTAAAAGACTGTAGATGCATGCTGCAAAAACTGCATTTTAAAGCAGAGAAACTGCAACGTGAACAACTATAAAAGTAGAAACTGTCAAGTCTTTTGTATGTTAATCTCTGTTCCTTGTTTTGTGTGTGTTATTGCTGTTGGTGTGTGCAGGGTCGGTGTGCAGAGGACCTGTTCAAAGGCATCCAGAGCACAGATAATGGCGTGCGATGTGATTCGCTGAAGGAGTTGGCAAGCGTGTCAACAGACGTCACATTTGCTCAAGAGTTCATCAGCCGGGACGGACATCTCTTATTGGTCAAGATTGTAGAGGACTCTAAAGAGTTAGTACTCTGTGCGTGTGTGTGTGTGTGTGTGTGTTTTTAATCTATGGTGGAAAGCTTTTCCTCTAAAGGATATCAGCGGTCTCCACACATGTAGCAGCATACTCTCCAGATCTAAATGTCAAGTAAAAAGCAAATGGTTAGAGTATTCAGTGCTACAAGTATAACTGACCAAAGATTAGAGGAATGAAAGTGTTTTCTTCCATTTGACACAGACTTTCTCTTCCTGTTTCATTTTAACTGTTCAAGTTTGCTTATTCAAAGCTTTTCTTGTGATCAGAAGTAACACCGACTAACTTCCCTGCAGAGAGGTGAGCTGAATCCTCAGAGCTCTGTCTGATTACAGAAATATTAGAGGTTACTTTAGTATAAAAATAAAGACTAATACTTGAATCACTGAAAGGATACCACATTAAGGTTATGAGGTGAGGTTAGTTACGCTCTGTTGTCTCAGGTGGTAAAGTTCTCTGGACACTTTAAAGTAAGTCTCAGTTTACTCATAATCCATTTATCTAGAGCTCTCTCCAAAGTAAAGCTACTGCTTTATCTCTGGTAAGGTTTCTTCTTTTCTCTGTTTCTTCTTTGTTGTATCATACCCTTGTTCAGCATGTTTCATATGTAAAGTAAGGTAAGGCTTATTAAAGTGGTAAATGAAAAATAAAAGCAAATAGAAAGATAGCAAGGGGCATTCAAACTTCTTTCTAAAAAAAACCCTAATTTCATTTTTTAAAAATATTAATTAGCGGTGAAAGTAACACATGGATGCTGTGTTTGTTTACTGTTTCTTTTATTAATTTATAGTAAAAAAAACATTCTAAGCCACATTATAAGATTCACCCAGCAGCCGTTTTATGTGATACACCTTGCTAGTACCGTGTTTGACCCTTTGCTTTTGGAGCTGCCTTAATTCATCACAGCTCTCTCATGGACAGCTCTGTCAGTTAATTCCCTCATGAAAAGTTTTTGTTGTTTGTCAATGCTTGTGTGCTTTAATGTACTAAATGTCTGTTTGTGTGTCATTTAGGAGTAACGAGATCATGACCCACACGCTGACAGGCTTCATGGAACTGATGGATCATGGGATAGTTTCCTGGGAGAACCTCTCAACAGTCTTCATCAAGAAGGTGCTGACCTGCTGAAGCTGCGGCTCAGAGGCTGTTTCACTTTCACTTGTAACGCCTGCACTTTTAACCTCCCTGACCTTCTTTCTCCTCTTTCTGTTCCTCTAGATCGCCAGCTTTGTCAACGCCAAGCCGACCGATGCATCGATACAGCAGGTGTCCTTGGACATCCTGGAGAACATGGTACTGAGCAGTTACAGCCTCTTCCTGCAGGTCAAACATGAAATCACAATGGAGAGGCTCATCGCTCACCTTCAGGTGTAAGTACACATAAATGAGAGAAGTGATCATATGGCACTCGGGTAGAAGAACTGAAATCTGTGTGGCTGCATTTTCCTTTTACCTCACTTAATAAACCAAAACCAAACCAAATGATTGATTGAAAAGCAAAACAACAATTCTACTTTCTGTTACTTTAAAAGCTAGCTTCAAACCACTGAAACTTTGATAAAAAAAAGTGCAAACTAGTTTTAAGGAGAATTTGTTGGCGCTCTTAATCAGCTTTCAGCAGTTCTGTTTGTCTGTTTAGCTGGTTTCCTGTCTACAGTGGAATCCTCTGTTGTGTCTTTAAACATATGAACTGCAAAAACTAAAATCTAAGCGAGCACTTATTTTATAAAAGTTAGCTTTTTTAGACTTAATTTGATCCACATTCACCTGACAAGTCCAGAAAAAAATCTTATTTCAAGGTTTCATAAGACACCTGAATTGCTTAAAAATGTGTCAGTAGGGTAAGAAAAGTACACTTGTCAAGTTTCTTAAAATATGAATAATATCAAAATTCAAACAACTAAACAAGTAAACCTTCTTACCCAATTTGCAGATTATTTTCCCCATCTACATAATCTACTTAATTTTTAAAGACATCTCTGGAATTTCTTTTTATTTAAATAAAACTAACACTTGCTTAGATTTCAGTTTTTGCAGTGTAGTCCTTGTTGAAGTGGTTGCGAGTTTGACCCCCAGCTCAACCCTTTGCTGTATGTCATCCAGTTTCTCCTCCCCACATCCCTCTCCAGCTGTCCTGTCTGATTAAGGTAAAAAAAGTCCCTGCAAAATAACTTAAAAACAAAGCTGAGAAGCTTCAAATACTGGAGCAAAATAAGAATAATCAATAATTCCCCTTTGACCTTTGGTCGAGCTTGAATTTTAAAAGCCAAAAAATGTAAAACAAGAAAAAGTACAAGTATTAGTTTGAAAGTTATAGAGAAATAATGTAAAAATAGGAGAATTTACATCATATAAATTCAAAGTTTAAGTGTTTGTACTGAGTTTTTAGCACTTCTGGAACTAACATATAGACTTAGTCTGATTCTAAATGGTTTGAATCCTCATGTGTTGCATGAATATTTTCCTTCCCATGTGCTTTGTTTTCAAACTTTGATTTTGATGTGAAAGATATCAAAGTAAAACTTCAACATTACTTTAATTAATGTTTAAACCAAAGAGGAAGACTGCAGCTCCTGTCAGCTTCTTTGTTGCATTTGAAATGAACATGATTTCCTCCTGTGGTGACCGCCCTGAGAGTTTCTCTCCGAGGCAGAAAGAGGAAGGAAAAAAAGAACTGGTGGGAAAAAATAAAGAAGACAGACAGACAGACTGAGCCTGTGTGTGGGGTGGGTGAGACTGAGTAGTGTATGAACTGTTTCTGTAACAGCGTCTAAAACTCTGACTGCTGACAGAATCACTGCCTGCCGTCTCTCAGGGCGAGATTTCACAGAAACATCTCAGCCGTCGTCACACCTTTTCATGCATCTGTGGGGGACATAAACTTTGTTTCTCTTTCTCTTTTCTGATCTCTTTCAGGACAAACCAGCAGATTCAGACCAAAGCCATGGCCCTGCTCATGGCTCTACTGCAAACAGCTGGAGACTCAGACAGACAGGTGCGGCTGTCGGCTGTCCAGGGCCCGAGCACAGAGGGCCTGACCTTAATCCCACAGACATCTCTGTGATTATTATTCTGTGTAAAAAAAAAAAAAAAAAAGTCAGAAAAATATGCATGAGCATCAGGTCTGGAGTAAATTTGTTTGTTTTACAGGTGTCCAATGTGGGCGGGGTGAAATGGCTCATTTGCACCCCCTAGCAGTTTTTAATAGTTGAGCCTGTGGGGAAAGTTTTATCAAGATTCTTGTTTTTCCAGGAAAATTTTCTGGTAATCTAAAAGTCAGATCAGGAGTCTGATTCATTGTCCATCTCTTGCTTTTTCAATTTTATGAAAAGCACATAGAAACTCAGAAATATGCTTCACTTATCTCAATCGTGTGGGCAGCGGCAGATAAACAGCTCAGCACGCCTAAGGATGAGCCGAAGGAGCTCAACCTGCTGATTTGATTCCTGGATCGGCAGAAAATTTCTATTATTTTAGGAAAACAAGCTTAGATATATTATCCTGTTAACTTGAGAAAACACTATCAGTTTATCTGGAGAGAAATAATAAAATAAGCATGACCTTTTACGGCTTCCTCAGTGAATTATGTTAAGTAGCTTTTCTCTCTTTTCTTTAGTGAGGTTTAATTTTGAATCCTGGCCTTGATTTGGAGCTACAGCAACAAAAATAGAACAAGCAATAAAAATTGAAAATTTCTTATCCTGAGCATCAGAATCTATTGAATCAGTTTATCGTGAGCAGTCCATCATCAACCTTGTGAGCCAGACTCCCACAGACGTCACGTCTGCAGACGGCCGGGAAGAACTAATATTACTCTTTCTGTCTGCTCGTCTCAGCTTCTCTGCAGACAGTCAGCTCTTTCTGCCTTTGTTCTGGTCCTGCTCCTCTCTCTCATTGTACGGAAACAGTTCCTTTATTCAGCCCCCAGTCTCTTCTCTTCTGTCAGCCTCTATACTGCACACACACACACACACACACACACACAGATACACACACTTCCTCACGTTACAGTGGGTCAACAAACCCACCCTGTTTTTTCCAGCTGATGGCTCTTCACTGAGCGTGGTTGGGTTAGACGAGCATGTACCAGCAAGAGATGATTTCACCACAGAGGTCGAAGTCCATCACGCTAATCTGTCCCACCCACTCATCAGTGACTGACACTATAACGCCACCCCATGTCAGAAACATGTCATTGCACCTCAGTGACACTTTTTATCACCTCTGATGCTCTTCTCATGTGTCCTCTCTTCTGTTTTCCAGGATATGTTTGCGTTCCTGAATAAGAAGAATCTCCGTCAGTACATCTATAAAGTAAATCTTCCTTTTTCTGTGTGATTCTGTAAATACCTGCATGTAAATAATCAAACACGCTGGCTCACTGGATAGAAATGTGCTTTTGTTGCAGAACATCATCCACAGTTCTGGTGCAGTCCAGGACGAGATGGCTCACTACCTCTACGTGCTGCAGTCAGTCACTTTGAATCACCTGGAGCCTCGAATGAGGACGCCTCTGGACTCTTACAACCAGGTCAGCTCAAACCCGCTTCTGAGGATCGGTTCATGACAAAGAAAGGAAACATTTAAAAACAGACTTATTGTTCGTCTTTAAAACTTATCTGAAATTTTAAAAGATCCTTCAGATTTGTCCGCTCAACCCTTTAATTTCTTTGTTCTGTGTCCTCTTCCCTCCCTCCAGGAGCAGAGAGATATCCTTCATGGGTTGCGTCAGGCTGCTTTTGAGACAGAAAGTGAGAACAGCCTGAGCCACGAGCGACGACGCTCTCTCTGCGCTAAAGAGTTCAAGAAGCTAGGCTTCTCTGTGAGTGTAACTTCCTGTTCGTTATGATCAGTTCCTGAAGTTTTGTTGCTTTTCATCTTCACGTTAATGCTGATCTTTTACTTTCAGAATAATAGTAATCCTGGACAGGACTTGGTGCGGACGCCGCCTGGTCTGTTAGCGTTGGACACTATGAATTATTTTGCTGCTCGTTATCCAGACGCATACAGCAGGGTGAGAAGATTTAATCTGTTGTTATTCTGTAGCTCTCCTTAAGAAATTATTTGTTGCAGAGTAAAAAAAAGTAATGCTAATTTCTGTAACAGAGACTTCACTTGTTTTGTTTCTCTCTCTCTCTCTCTCTCTCTCGCTCTCTCTCTCTCTCTCTCTCTCTCTCTCTCTCTCTCTCTCTCTTTTAGTTTGTCCTGGAGAACAGCAGCAGAGAAGACAAACATGAGTGTCCATTTGCGAGGAGCAGCATTCAACTCACACTCATCCTCTGTGAAATCCTTCGAATCGGAGAGCCTCGTAAGTTGCCCTCTGACCTTTCGATGGCAAAGCTCTGCAAACTTTTGATCTCTCCTGATCCTGAAACTCGATCGATGTCGTGTTTCCGTCCTCTGTGAACAGCCTCGGAGACGGGATCAGACTACCACCCCATCTTCTTCAGCCAGGACCGGCTGATGGAGGAGCTTTTCTGTGTCTGCATTCAGCTGCTCAACAAGACATGGAAGGAGATGAGAGCCACGCAGGAAGACTTTGACAAGGTACAGCTTAGCTTCGTGTTTTAACGTTCACATAAGAGAGGTGGTTGTTTTTTTCTTGTGAGACTCTGTGAACCCTTTAAACCCTGAGGTCCCCCCAATTAGGGGTGTTTGATGTCACTCACCACTCACAGCGTGAAATAATGCATAAATCATGGAAGAATACAATAATGCTGCTCATCAAATTAAACAGCAGAGCCCGGGCTATGAACTATAGAAACCTTTTTTACCTGCCACAAACACAATTCCAGTAACAACTTAATCAATCATGACAAATCAAACTTCATGCTGCTCCACTGTGTCAATCCACTCGCTTATTTCCGGCTCTACGCTCTGCAATCTCTACACTTCTTGAAAACCATAGTTTTGGTAATTTTAGTGCTCGGATGAAAATGTTCTCACAATAAAATATCTGTGGCTGCTTAAAAATAACACATAAATACAAAAGTGATAAAACACAGCAAATTAATCACATTAAATCTCTTATCTTCTACGGCTTGATGAAAAATGTCTTTTTGCCCTTTTTAAAATGTTGATAGAGGATATTTAAAGAGGGAAGCATTACACTCACCCATAATACAAACATGGGTATGAAATTACAATGCTGGATGTAAAACTAAACGTAAGCAGATTTTCAAAGCGCTGTTTGTAGAAATCTCTGAATCTGTATCTCTAAAAAGAATTTAAACAATAAAAAAGTGATGTTATTATTATTATGATTATATTATTGTTATCAGTGTGTTATTAGTACCTTCTGTTTTGTGCTGATTGCCTGTTGGCTGTCAGCATTTTGAAACAGAGGCAGTGATTTTCTCGTTCGTTGATTAAATTTGAATCCGATCAGCTAATGAAACAAACAGAGAGTTTGTGAAATATCTCTGATCTCCCACCTGATCGTGCACCCTGTGGTGAATAAAGTGCTCTTTAGTTCAGGTGCACAGATAGTCTAGCTCAGGGAGGTTTCTCTGTATGAGTTCATTCTTATGCTAAGGCCCCCCACGGTCTGAGCTGGCCCCTTTTTTTGGGACCCACGGTGACTTTAGAGACATAATGTAGTTCTTATATGATGGTAATGGGACTGGCCAAGCCTTCAGCAGCAGGGTCTTATCTGTGTCTTGTCCAACAGTCCTGCTGCAGCTTTTGTCCTGAGCCGCATTTCAACCTCACACACAGCCGCCTGTCATCACCACAGAGCTCTCCTGGTACTCATAAAACTCAGTGACCTTTGACCCTTTGGGCCGGGCCAGTGTTCTGAGCGCCAGGCCAGCAGACCGGCCTTTTGTCTCCATCCACGGCCCCCTACCCAGGGTGCTTTGGGGCAAAGACAAAAGGGCATTAGGTGGACAAAGAGAAGCGTGGTGGGCGGCAGAAACAGAGGGAGATGGAAATGAGGGAAACAAAGTGCCCAGGGCACGAGCAGTAATTACACAACAACAGCAGAGGGAACGTAAAACCTCGAGAAACGGTACGGGAGAGGAGGGTGAGGGGATGGAGGGAAGGAGCGCTGGATCTCCTGAAAAGAAGAAATTTAATATGTGATACTGACAAAAACTCTCACATATGCTTAAACATAATATTTATGTATGTGATCAGACAAAAGAAAAGAAGGAAAGAAAAAGAAAGTTTGCTTGAGTCAGAAAATCTGGTTCCTTAAGTTTCAGATACTTTTTCTCAATCTCATTGAGAAAGTCTGGATGGTAACTGCTTTTGTTGGTTGTAAAATAAAATAATTTAACAGCTGAGTCTAATTCTGTTGTTTTTTTCTAAATTGATTAATTTTGCTTATTATATATAATTTTTTCCCTCTCATTTGTGTCGGGGACCCAAACAAGTTCCTGTATAAAAACATTAGTGAATATCAACATAATTTGTTGTTTTCAATGTCAGCAGGGTTTAAAAGCTGCATTCATTGAAAACAGTGTAACAGAAACAGCAGCAACACAAAAAGTTTCATGAATTATTTCTGTCTGTTTTCATTCAGACGGTTTTCTAGTTTTCAACTTTATAAATTTAGAAAATATTTCCTGCCTTTTCTGTGTAATTGTCATGTTTTACAAATATATAACACAAAATAAGATTTCATTACTTTTATGGGAAATTTGAAGTGTTATTGTCAGCAGCTGTGACTGCTTTAAAAACCAAATCACATCATCTCTGTTTGGTGATGTGAGTTTATTTACATATCTCTTTTTTAATCATTGTGTCAGTGGTCATCCTCAGTACACACACAGATGCATGTTCACATCTATCCATAAACACACACACACACACGCTGCAGGGTTTTCGGGAACAGAGACAGCTGCCAGTTATGGCTCTGATTGGCCAGTCCTGCTCAATGACACAGGGACGGTAAGGGGTGTGTGTGTGTGTGTTTGTGTGTGTGTGAGTATCAGGGTGTCTGTTTACCAAACAGCCACATGCCTGCACCTCTCCTGTCATGTAGGTGATCTCTGTCTCTCTGCTCCTCACTTTCACCGCCTGTCATCCCTGTCACTTTTACTCTTATTCAGTAAGGGATTTAATACTTGTCAAAAAAAATCATCTTAAAGGGAGGAAAAAATGGAGGTAAGGTTAATTTTTTTGCATTCTTTCTTTGCTGAACTGTGCGTTATTTGTTTTTCGTTGGTTCGTTTAAAAGCTGTTCAGTTAAGATGCTTTGATCAGATTTTCTGTTCAGACAGAACAGATTTCCCTTCAGCTCCTGTTTAAATTTGACTCTAGACAACAGAGACGATTTACAGCCAGAGAGTAAAGATGACATAACAGTGTGAAGCAGCCGTCTGAGGCGTGTGTCGTGTGAAACTTTCAGGACAGTGAGGTTATTTTGGCTCGGGGTGTAACAGCAGGGAGGCACAGTGTGAAACTCTAGCTGCTTGTTTTGTGTCTCTGCATGTTCACACAAACTAGGAGGACGGTCTAGATTTCACTGTCTGTACCTTCAGCGCTGCAGGATAAAAAACTCATGTCCTGTGTTCCTGTAAACTGTTTAAACTGTGTCAGCCTTCATCACTTAAGCAGACAGGTATTTTTTTTGTATCATAGCTTATTTACTGTGTTAAGAGAAGCCTGAACAAAGCAGGGCTGAGCAGCTCAAATTACACTTTAGTCAATGATTGTTCAAAATCAGTCAAATTGGGTGTGAACAGGAATGATGTAGGTCAGCAGAGTGTGTCAGAGGAGTGAGAGCAGATAAATAATGCTGCAGTTGGCTCAGTCTCGTATGGATTTTTTGTATAGATTTTCCACTGTTTACAACCAAAGCAGGCATGCAGACAGCAGATATAGATTTTACACACACATTTGACCCACTGCCTTGAGCTGTTGTTTCAGGGTAGCTGGGGTTACCTACTGTCCCTCTGTGTGAGCCTCAGAGCACTTCAGCGATGTATTTAAATGGAGTCAGCTGTAGACTGCAGCACAGAGCATCACATGAAGTCAAACCTGCCTGTAGCCATCGAACGTTCTCCCTCTGAGAATGTTTGATTCTACAATGTTTATGTCTGACCAGTGCCTGATTTACCACCAGAAGCTGTGTACCGCTTCTTTATCATTTTATTTCCCATCTACACTGAATCCGAGCATAGTTGGTGATAATGTGACAGTGCAACACTGAACCTTAAGTGGATCTGTAATTTCTTCATCAGTCCAGCTGCGCTGCATGACTATGTGACTTTCTCACTGAGCCCTTATTCAGATAATTTCCTTGTTTCTATTGAACGCACATGATATCCCTTTTCCAAGCATTTTGATTTACAACCCTAATTCCAGTGAAGTAAGGACGTTGTGTAAAATGTAAATAAAAACAGAATACAATGATTTGCAAAACCTTTATTCAGCTGAATACACAACAAAGGCGAAATATTTATTGTTCAAACTGATAAACTTAACTGTTTGGGGTTTTTTTTTGCAAAAATTTACTCATTTTGAGTTTGATGCCTGCAACACGTTCCAAAAAAGCTGGGACAGGGTCAACAAAAGACTGGTAAAGTTGAAGAATGATCAAAAAATAAAAAAAACCTTCTGTTTGGAACATTCCACAGGTGAACAGGTTAATTGGAAACAGGTGAGTGTCATGATTGGGTATAAAAGCAGCATTTCCGAATGACTCAGTCATTCACAAGCAAGTTCACCACTTTGTGAACAACTGCATGAGCAAACTGTCCAACAGTTTTAGAACGATGTCTCTCAATGTACAGTTGCACAGAATTGATGGATTTCATCATCTACAGTCCATAATATCATCAAAAGATTCAGAGAATCTGGAGAAATCTCTGCACATAAGCAGCAAGACTGAAAACCAACACTGAATGCTCGTGACCTTTGACCCCTCAGGCAGCACTGCATTAAGAACCAACATCATTGTGTAAAGGATATTACCACATGGGCTCAGGAAGACTTCAGAAAACCATTGTCAGTTAACACAGTTCATCACTACATCTACAAGAGCAAGTTCAAACTCTACCATGCAAAGACAAAGACATATATCAACAACACCCAGAAACACCGCCGGCTTCTCTGGACCCGAGCTCATCTGAGATGGACTGACGCAAAGTGGAAAAGTGTGCTGAGGTCTGACGAGTCCACATTTCAAATTGTTTTTGGAAATCATGGACGTGGTGTCCTCCAGGCCAAAGAGGAAAAGAACAATCTGGATTGTTCTCAGGTCAAAGTCTCAAAGCCAGCATCTGTGATGGTATGGGGGTGTGTTAGTGCCCATGGCATGGCTAACTGGACCATCTGTGAAGGCTCCATTAATGCTGAAAGGTACATACAGGTTTTGGAGCAACATATGCTGCCATCCAAGCCACGTCTTTTTCAGGGACGTCCCTGCTTATTTCAGCAAGACAATGACAAGACACATTCTGCACGTGTTACAACGGCGTGGCTTTGTAGTAAAAGAGTGCAGGTACTAGACTGGCCTGCCTGCAGTCCAGACCTGTCTCCCATTGAAAATGTGTGGCACATTATGAAGTGCAAAATACGACAACTGAGCAAGCCTACATAGGACAGTATAGCTACATAATCTCTCTCTCTCTCTCTCTCTCTCTCTCCATCTCTCTCTCTCTCTCTCTCTCTCTCTCTCTCTCTCCTTCCTTATCTCCATGCGCAGGTGATGCAGGTTGTGAGGGAGCAGATCACCAGGACGTTGTCCAGTAAGCCGACCTCTCTGGAGCTCTTTAAGAACAAAGTTAACGCTCTGAACTACAGCGAGATCCTCAAACTGCGGCAGACAGAACGGCTTCATCAGGAAGAGACTCTGGCTCCTCCTGTACTGTAAGTTCAGCGTGATGTTGGCATGTGTACTTTGCTGCTGTATTTGTTTCATCCTTTTTAAGCTGCATGGTAACATACCGTTTTGACCTATATATAGGAGGTGGTTAATTAAAATAATAAATGTAATGTGAAAACATGGGGTAGATTTATAACCAGGGTCTAATCATTGACATATGCTGATAGTTGTCTATGGTCGTTACACGACCACAGAGGGCGCCAGCTTTTTCTAAAGCCAGTAACCTCACTGTGGCAGCGGTGAGCTGTCAGTCAAAGCAGATTTTTGTGTGTGTTTGTAATCAGTCTTTGGAGGTCAATGGTCTCTAGATGCATGATGCTCAGATTTATTTTACTGTTGTTAATTTTGGTATTGATAATCACTGGCAGCGGCTATTTAGGTCCATTACTTGATAGTTTGTTTTTCAGAAAAGAAGAATTTAAGTAAATTTAACAGAAAAAGAACCATAACACAACCGGATTATCTTCTGTATTGACAAATGCTAATAGTTTCCACCCTGATGGAACTAGATCGCAGGTCACCTGAGCTGAACTGTTGTTCTTTATGATCTTATTGTTTGTCACGAAACACTGAGAGCTACAGTGTGCTGCTGTCACATTCATTCCTTGTTTGTTTTTTTTTTGTAGTGAACTCAAAGAGCGTCTGAAGCCAGAGCTGCTCGAATTGATCCGACAGCAGAGACTCAACCGGCTGTGTCAGGGAACAATGTTCAGGAAGATCAGCAGCCGACGCAGACAGGGTGAGAAAAACAACCCTACATATAGACAGAGATAAAGAAAACAGAGTGTATCATCTGTCTGAGCACATTGTCTGTTCTTCATCAGATAAACTGTGGTACTGCCGCTTGTCGCCAAATCACAAAATGCTACACTACGGTGATGTGGAGGAGGACACGGAAAATCCAGCGATTGAGACGCTACAGGAGAAGAGTGAGTTCAAGCTTGATTTAAAGATGATAGGTTGCAGTGTGCAAAAAGGGGTTAAGAAAACTCTCATTCTATCATATTTAACGGACCATCATGACCTTGTTTTATCGTGCTTTTATCGAGTCTGTCTCGACCTTTTCTTTGTTGTCATGGATCAGTAATGCATCTTGAACCAAATAGTAAAATGATCCAGTCAGCTGATTGGTGGGTCACAGCCTTACCCAGCATCCCTGTGCTCCAGACAGGTACAGAGGATAGCTACCTCAGTTTTAAACAATGACTCCCACCCTCTACACAGCGAGTTTCAGCTTCTACCCTCTGTACGGAGGTTCAGGGTCCGAAGGTGCAGGACAAAGATACAAACACAGCTCTGTTCCTGTTCCTGTTGTGATCACTGAACTGAACAAGATGTTGTGATATTTGCACATACCTATTTATTTATTTGGTCTTTATTATTGTTTTTACCGTTTTTACTTGGTTTATTTTTCTATGGTATGATTTTTTTTATAGATGTATCTTTTAATGATATTCTCTCATTTATTATGGTTGGTGGAACTGGAGTTCTTTTTAAATCATGTTTAACTGTCCTTATAGTCTGTCAGTTCTAACTGTTTTTGTAGGGCCTTGTGTTTATGTTTATGTTTGTTATTGTAAATAAATGTCAAAGTGGATGCCATCATCTTGCTGCAAAACAAATCTACCTGCAGGTACAGATATAGTAACCTACCCGTCTCTTATTTATTCATGATGTGTGTTCACTTGTTCGCTCTCTGGTTCTTCAGTTCCTGTAGCAGATATCAAAGCCCTGCTGACGGGGAAAGATTGTCCTCACATGAAGGAGAACAAAGGCAAACAGAACAAGGTGAGCAGCTCTCCATGTTTCTGCCAGGCTGCTGCTGTTTACATGACCAATGATTCATCTCACAGTGTTTGTGTTTGTGCTGCAGGAAGTGCTGGACCTGGCATTTAGCATCACATATGATGTAGAAGAGTACAGCCTGAACTTTATCGCGCCCTCCAGAACTGATGTGAGTCTTTTCCTCCATCATTTTCCTCTTTGACTGTCTCTTTCTTGAAACTTGTAGACTAAACCTGATTTTCACTGCCTGTCAGTTCTGCCTGTGGACAGACGGACTCAGCGTCCTCCTCGGGCGGGAGATGAGCAGTGAAGCCATGCGCAGTGAGTTGGAGATCCTCCTCTCGATGGAGATTAAGCTCCGCCTCCTGGATTTGGAGAACGTTACCATTCCTGACAGCGCACCTGTCATCCCCAAACCACCGAGCAACTACAACTTCTGCTACGACTTTAGCCAGACTGAGCAGTAGAGTGTGTGTTGTCACTTGAGTGCACCAAGGAAGTGTGAATATGTAATTATACTGTGTGTGTGTGTGTGTGTGTGTGTGTCTGAAACGTGAGTATGTGATAAGATCTGACCTGTGCGTACATGCACTTATCCTTAACCCAGATTTATAGCTCCGACATTTATTCTTCTTCTGTGGCTGCGTCCTTTAAACTCGAGTGAAACCACAAAAAGAGGCCATCCTGTGGAAAATGCACATTTATTTCTTATCTAGCTCATCTTGTTTCTCTGTGGTCATAATCAGCTGTCTGGAAACTTCAACACAGCCTCAAACACACTCAGACTCACTCAATGATTTATTCTTACACAGCAGAGTCCCTGACTTGAGTAATGGTACTTTAACTTCAATGATTTTATATTTTTAAATCTGTGTTTGAAACATGGTGTTCTTTAATTTCCTGTTGCTTTTTAAAGCACAAAGTAGAACCCAGTGCTTCCTAAAGATGTGGCACAAAAAAACCCAAAAACATTTCAAAGGTATGAAGGACAGGCGGTTTGTTTTTAGTGTTTAAAATATGAAGCTTGAATGAAAACAGGTAGCAGGTTTAAACCATGCAGGTACTAACCCCGCACAGATCCCAGCGGCTCGTCATGGTTACAGAAACATTTTATCTCTGGGTACCAAAACAATCTTATTATTTTGCTTATAAGTTGGGGCCAGTGTACGTGATCTGTAATAAGTTTTAAATCAGCCAGATGCAATCATGATCCTCAAACAGCTCCATGCTCAGCAGGTACTTCTCTCACAGGAATCGAGCGCTCAGTGTGAACACTACAAGCAGCTCCATGTGATCTGAAACAGCTCGACAGTTAAATCACTGAGTGGTGTTTTTTTTTTTTTTTTTTTTTGTGGTTTTGGGTGATTTCATTTCAGCACAGTCTCGACTGCCCCTGCAGTGCATCTCTGACGTGATGAATCAGATGAATTGTTCCCTTTGGGTGACTTCACATGAATAAACTGACCTTTACTGAGGAAACAAACAAACAAACCTGTGTGGGTCTTTTGCTCATGAATATTGATTTATTTATAAAATCATCAACATAACTGTACCTTTTACAGTGTGCTTCTGTTATAGTGCTTCATACGGTGATAAAAAAACAATCAGCAGTGTACATACAGTTTAAAGGGTTATTACGTCTTCAGTCAGGCTACAGTAAGGGTCCTTCAGATGAATTCAATTACATTTGACGACACACTTTCAGCTATTACATTAAGCTTCATGTAGTATCCAGCAAATAAACAGATTTACACTGACATGAGAGCACTTTGCCTTTTCACATCTTCCATACGTAATAAAACTGAAGGATTCAGTCACTGCAGCAAAGCAGTCAGGCATGTGGCTGGCATGCTGTAAAGGGAAACTTAAACCTGCTCTCCATGCAGACGCTTCAGCTTTGGACTAACTGATTTTATCTCATGATACATGTTAAAGTGCAGGAAAGCATTCAGAAGCCACCGTCTCTGGAGGCCTCAGTCCTCAAGCCCGGGCATAAAAAAGCACACAGAAAGAAAACATGTCTGCTGTATCTATTGAAGAAAATAAAAATGTAGAGAATGTTACATAAGACTCTTTAACACTCTATGAAGAATCTGAAAATTTAAAGGAAGTCTTTTTTTTCCTTTGGATGCTGAAAAAAATAAAAATTTACTTTTGTAAAAGTTGTTTTTTTCTAACATAAGAGGACTAAATTATTTTACTTTAACAGATTGTGCTTTCAAAACTGAGAAGCATTAGTGACATTAAATAAGTTACATTACTGTATATACTATTTATAATTCATAATTTATATACCAGTCAATACACAAGTGCTAAAAATGCTGTTTCGTCAAGAGACAACAAAAATTTGCATGTTTAAAGCCTATTTCAAAAAGTGACTTCAGTCTGAATCGCTAATTTCTCTAACAGCGCACACTGTACAAGGGGTGAAGTTTCCTTCTAATTCAGCAGTTTAGAAGATATGAAGATGAGACACGAAGCCTCTATTTGTGGCCAGTATCTCAGAGACACAGAGGGTGCTATGTTGTTGTGTAAATGTCCTTCTTGCAGAAGCTGTGGTTCAGGTGTACATACTTCTGTTCCTTCAGTGATGTGCTGCATCTGCAAACACTGCAGTCGTTATAACTCAAGTTATAAAACCTCCAACCCTGTCTCTTACTCAGACTTTAAATAAACCACTTTCATACCACAGAAAGGCAAAGTCTTGCTTGTAAAATAAAGATTACATCAAAAGTTCCTCCTTTTGAAACTAACAGTAAATCACCTGTAGATAAGTTGGACAGCTTGTCTGATTGTTTTTGGATGAACTTTCTACACCACTTACAGGATGACACAGGTTCACATTTCCTTCAGTTCTAGGGCAGAACCTCTATCAGAGCGAACTTGAAAAGTCTTTCAGTCGTTCAGTCCAAGTGTGAGGGTCAGATCAGTCCCACCTATAAATTTGTAGTTAATGTTTTCCAGGAACGGCAGCTGTGATTGAAGGAGGTCCACTGTTGTGACGGAGATGTTTTTGCACCTTGAGATGTCGAGTGTTTGCAGACGCTTACAGTGCTGCATCAGGAGGAACAAGGACCTTCAGGGGTAAAGTGTAAAAGTAATCAGACTCCATCCTTCATCAGAGGCTGCAGATAGAGAGAAGGTATGAAACTCACCTGTCTGTGATGTTATTACAGCACGAGAGGTAGAGATGCTGCAGTCGGCAGAGGTACGGTACAGCCTGAGCCATGCCACAGTCAGTGATACCCGGGCAGTGGACGAGTGCCAGGCTGGTGAGGCTGCGGCAGTGCCAGGCCACAGATGCTAAGCTAGCGTCTGTGATTTCTGTCAGCATGGACAGTGACAGATAGTGGAGGTCTGGGTAGCGGACCACCTAAAGAGAGGAGAAAAGGTTGAATCAGTGATTTTCACTTTCTTAATCGTGACAAGAAAACATTTCCCTCTCTTCTCACCTGTGTGATGCTGCTGTCGGTGAGTTTTGGGCAGGAGGAGAGGTCCAGCTCCTGCAGCCTGCTGAGCGCCAACAAAGAGGTTGCAGTCTGCTGTTTGAACTGCTCCAGGTCATTGTTTGTCACCAGCTTGGGTCGCTCCTCAAACGGCAAACGAGGAGGTTTGAAGAAACCCATATTACCAAATGTGCGGGTGAATTTTGGGCCCTTTTCTCCCTGTTGGAATAAAAAAAAAACACTGTAAAGCCAGGGTTATGTGGCCCACTAAACATCAGGCAGGTGCGTCAGGTGTGTGTGTTTCGGTCTTAACTTGATATTCTTTCTCTGGGTCACTCACACCTGACTTTTGTCAGAGAATGATTTACAAATCCAGTCAAACCTATATTCAGTTGAATACACGACAAAGACAAGACATTTATTGTTCAAACTGATAAACTTTTTCTTTTTTTTTCTTTTTTGCAAAACTTCACTCATTTTGAATTTGATGCCTGCAACACATTCCAAAAAAGTTGGAACAGGAGCAACAAAAGTCTGGGAAAGTTGAGGAATGCTCAAAAAACACCTGTTTGGAACATTGAGTATGTTGTATGTTGAGAACAATGTTTCTCAACATACAGTTGCAAAGAATTGATGGATTTCATCATCTACAGTCCATAATATCGTCAAAAGATTCAGAGAATCTGGAGAAATCTCTGCACGTAAGCAGCAAGGCTGAAAACCAACATTGAATGCCTGTGACCTTTGACCCCTCAGGTGGCACTGCATTAAAAACCAACATCATTGTGTAAAGGATATTACCACGTGGGCTCAGGAAGACTTCAGAAAACCATTGTCAGTTAACACAGTTCATCACTACATCTACAAGTGCAAGTTCAAACTCTACCATGCAAAGACAAAGACATACATCAACAACACCCAGAAACACCGCCGGCTTCTCTGGACCCGAGCTCATCTGAGATGGACTGACGCAAAGTGGAAAAGTGTGCTGTGGTCTGACGAGTTCACATTTCAAATTGTTTTTGGAAATCATGGACGTGGTGTCCTCCAGGCCAAAGAGGAAAAGGACAATCTGGATTGTTATCAGGTCAAAGTCTCAAAGCCAGCATCTGTGATGGTATGGGGGTGTGTTAGTGCCCATGGCATGGCTAACTTGACCATCTGTGAAGGCTCCATTAATGCTGAAAGGTACATACAGGTTTGGAGCAACATATGCTGCCATCCAAGCCACGTCTTTTTCAGGGACGTCCCTGCTTATTTCAGCAAGACAATGACAAGACACATTCTGCACCTGTTACAACAGTGTGGCTTCATAGTAAAAGAGTGCGGGTACAAGACTGGCCTGCCTGCAGTCCAGACATGTCTCCCATTGAAAATGTGTGGAGCATTATGAAGCTCAAAATATGACAACGGAGACCCTGGACTGTTGAGCAACTGAAGTTGTTCATCAGTCAAGAATGGTAAAGAATTCCACCTCCAAAGCTTCAACAATTACTGTCCTCAGTTCACAAACACTTATTGAGTGTTGTTAAAATGAAAGGTGATGTAACACAGTGGGAAACATGACCCTGTCCAAGCTTTTTTTGGAACGTGTTGCAGGCAACGAATTCAAAATGGGTAAATATTTGCACAAAAGAAAATTAAGTTTAGTGGTGTTGTATTGTACACGAGATTCAATATTCATTCATTCATAAATTTACAGATATACAGTGATATCATGTGGACCACATATACCAAGCAATCATCTCATTTGGCCTTTCTTCCCCTTAAAGTTGAATGGCCCTGTTTGTAGCGTATAAACAAAATTCTCAGACCATCCACATGTGACCTCCATCAGGTGGAATGTCATTTTGGTGGATGTGGAGCTACATAAAGAAACGGTTTGATTAAAAAGGTTCTCACCGTATCCTGCTCGTGCTCACATTTGGACGTTTCCTCTATTCCCAGCAGACCCCAGTCTGTGACCTCTTTACAACATCCTAACCGCAAAACCACCAGCCCCTGCAGGTAAGTAGCGATGGCGCGCACAGACAGGTTAGTCACATTTACACAGGACGTCAAGTCGAGCTCACGGAGGGAATCCCCAAGAAGCCGGGTGAGAGAGAAAACTGCAAGATCCTGGACACAAAAACCGGAGAAGCAAGATTTTTTTTTTTTTTTTTTCTTACAGGGACAGTTAACCAAATACAGTTTATAGAAACAAATATTGCACAACAATACAAACTGACACTGATGTAGGTGCAGCGCTTGAGGCTAAGTGTCTCCAGCTGCGCTCTAGTAGTCCTGGATCCAGACAGACCTCTCACCATCTCCAAGCCACTTATATGCAGACACTCAGACAGATCCAGACTCTTCAGGGACGACACAGACAGGAGGTCAGCAAGACCTGTGGAGGACAACAGATCATCACCTTCAAGTACTACATATATTCTTAGCAGACTTGAAGTTATTGACACTAAAAATGTGAGGATATATTTCATTTACAAATCTTTAACTCAAAAAAGTCTGATTGTTTGGTTACTTGTTGGAAATAAACTATAAACACAAACTTATCTTTAAACGTTATCAAGTTAAGATAAGCTTGAACACGCTGGATCTGTATGGTACATGATCTCATCCAAAGTCTTCAGCACCAGATTTTAAGTTTTCGTTCTATCCTTCTCACAAAGTGAAAATATAATTCCACGATTCACACAAACAAAACACACATACCCTTTTCAGTGATCCTCCAGCACTGGGACAATGACAGGCGAGTCAGTGACTTCAAGCCTGCAGTGGCCTCTACAGACCTGTTGGTGAGATCTTTGCAGGCACTGATGTCCAGCCTCTGGAGGCTCGGCTGGTGCTTCACCAGAACCTCCACTGAGTAGTCAGTCAGCTCTTTGCAGCCATGCAGACTTAGTTCTTCTAAAGTCAAACCCGGGACCTGGAACAGAGCAAGAATTGGGCAGTGAAGTTGATGCTTGAGTACACAGTAAACTTACGCCCCTTTTCCACCAAGCGGTCTGGTATGGATCAGTACCGTTTGGTATGGGTTGGACTAAAAAAGCCTGATCCTGTTTGCCTTTCCACAACCATGCTGAGTCAGCTACATAATAACGTGACGGTGTGACAGTGCCTCATTAGAAAATTAATGTTATAAAAAAATTAAAGAAAAAAAGAAACATCGGTGGTCAAATCAAAAGGGAGAAATTGATTTGTATGCGATGCTATGATAAAAAAACAACAGTTTTTCCACTATAAAGAATGGGTAAAGGGGTTGTTAAGAGTAATGATATAAAATAATTTCAGAAGTGAGAATAACACAGCAGGAAGGCTAAATGAACCATGTCAGACTTTGTCTGCAGTGATATATGACCCAATGAGTTTAAGTAAAGGAAATTGTGTGTGCGCATATGTAAGGTACAATGGAAACAAAGAACTGAGTTTAAAGATAAAGTTGTCGGGGGATTAACTCTGATCAGCAGGCTGGGTCTTCCTTACACTGGAGCACATCTGCCGGACTCGCCTGGAAAAAATGCAGATTTTCGTGGTTGGGAATGTAACTCAGGGTGAGACCTTTAATTTTGTTTTTTTTGGCCGGCTAATTTCTTTTTCAGCCAATCAGAGGTAGAGAATTAGATTACTTTTTTTTTCTTCTTTCTGGGATTGAGAATTATTGAACATGAGATCAACAAAGTGCGGTCGGGCAAAAGACTCAAACCAAACGGGGACACTTATAGGATGAAAAAGACTGTTGGATGTGAAAGCATCTACCTTCTTTTTTCCTTTGGGAATAATTTTTGTTAATTTTGGATGATACAGGTTGGTTATTTGGGGACCTGTCCAAGTTTTAGTCAACAGAAATGCTACAAAATGTGTGTTGTACTGAGATGAACCGAACTAAACTGCTTGGTGGAAATGAGCCTTTAGGAACTGTTGCAGGGACTTGAGGTTTTCTGACCTGAGCAATGGTGCGCAGTGACTCAGGGGTGATGGAGGTTCTGCTGAGGTCCAGAGCAATCAGAGTGGATTTCTGCTCTGTCAACAACTTCCTCAAGTTTCTCAGCGACAGCAACGCTGACGAGTCTTCAACAGCTCCAACCGGGCAACCTTGATACGGGTCAAACTCAAAAGCAATATGGCAGCCAGCCAGTGAGAGGCGGCGGAGGTGTGGAGTGCAGCCAGTGAGTCGGTTGAAGGTGAGGTCTGAAAGGTAGCGCAGGTCAGACAGGTTGAGCTCTTCCAGACCAGACAGTGCTGACCTGACCTGGAAAAAAAATGGAGATGATTTGACTGTTTGACCTCAAACTGTTTGATCATTACTACTAGTGGAAAAACAATAAAGCTGTGCACACATTACAGCGACAATAAACATTTAATGAAAGGCAGCAGTATAAAAGGTAACATTTTTCCTGTGCCCTGTCTCCACACAGTCTTGTTAATATCCAGTGCCACCACCCTCCTCCTTTTCCCTAGAGGAGTAAAGTAAAGGGGAGACACTACTCCCTGCATAAGACAGCTGTGTAGAAAGAAATGTGGGTAAATGCCACTTAACAGATATAGTCAAGAGAAACTTAGGCTGAAGCTGCAAAGCAAAGAAAACATATTTAACAAGTGAGCCAGAGAAATTCTAATTTCTCCCTCCTCATGTTTTCCAAGTTGCATTATTCCTGTTACATCACTGTTTCCTGTCTGTTTGGTGCCCTCTGGGCAAAACCATAGGTGTGAAACCTCCCCTGGACCTTGGTCAAATCAAACAGTCGGACCTTGGTCCAACCAAAAGTGGTGGTCTTGTTCCGGACCAAACAGGACCACGGTCTGGTACATTATAGACCTCATAAGACGATCTTGGATCAGCGTTATGTACAGTTCTTCAAGTTGTAGCTGTTGGTGGTATAAAACATCAGTAATGTGATGGCGATTTCATTCATTGTTGACAAAAATAAATTCCCGCTCAACATGTTGACGTCAGACGCCCGCGGGCCAAATGACCAATCAATGTAAACTACAGACACGCAAAAGACGGCTGATGACGGTATCGTGTAGGTTCATCGTGTAAGTTCTGTGAGTCTGTTTGCAGTAATGACAGCGTGAAACCATAACAGACCGAACCAAATGTATACAATGTAACAAAAACACAGACTTTCAGGTGTGACTTTCACCTGTCTGTCAGCACCTACAGACAATCAGGCTGAGGCCATTTAGGCAAGGCTTCCTAATTAACCACTCTCTCACCTCTACAGCAGCAACACCTTGTGAGTGTTTTGCCTGGTTTTCAGGTTCTGTATGTTTTCTTTGACAATAAAATAAGAACCTTATTGAGTTTGGTGTCTGAGCCAGCTGTAACATTCCTCAAATTTGTTTTCTGTCAGTGCATCAGTTCTCATCAATTTTGCAGCATGGGTTTGTTTTCTGCTTGGGTTCGAAGTATTTCTTACAACCTAATTTCACAACAAGAAAATCCTAAAACGTTCTCCTCCAGTCAGTCAAAACAAATGTCAAAAGCTTTAATTGTTTTTTGAAATATGAAATTGGAGCATTTATAGGTCAGAGCATGGCAACACATATATGCTGTTTACACTGTGTCCTTACTGTTGAAATGATTCTCATAATTTCTTACTAAAATATGTCTAAAGATACAAAAACAAGCGCTTACAGTCGTCAAAACTTGTGTAAGGAAGGTTAGTTCTTTATTAAAAATGAATTACTTGATCCCACCATCATTTAAAATAGACTACCTGCCGTCTGTGCTCCTCCCTGGAGAGGAAAGCTCCTGACATGAAGAGGCTGTCCAGGCCTCTGAGGTCGAGCCTGCGGAGAGAGGTGAGCCGGGGGAGAAGGTCCAGCAGAGAGGCCTCCGTTATACTGCTACCAGGGAGGGCCAAGCTCTCCAATTTGGGGCCCAAGCACAGGCCCACCTGAAGGCAAGAAAAAGAGCAGCAGAGACAATCACATTAGTATGTTACACGTTTCTTTCATTTTTGAGCTGCTGAATTTTTACAAATACGTAGCAAATAAACCCCCCAGAAGTTTGTAAACTCAGTACTTTCATGTTATATATATATATATATATATATATATATATATATATATATATATATATATATATATATATATATATATATATATATATATAAAACTTTTTAGTTTTGTTGTACATGGCTACAACCATGTAGGCCCTCTCTGTAGGGTATTGTTGCAGATGTGTGTTCTTATAGGTACATTACATCAGGAAAAAATTCACAGCGCTTCACTTTTTCCACATTTTGTTGTTGCAACCTCATTCCATGAGGAATTTTATTTTTCCTCAAAATTCTACACACCTCATAATGACAACATAAAAAAAAAAGTTTTTTGAAATTTTTGCAAATTTATTTAGAATAAAAAACGAAGACAATCACATGTACACAAGTCATCAAAGCCTTTGGCAGCAGTTACAGCCTCAAGTCTTTTCGAATACGAGGCCTCAAGCCTGGCACACCTATCTTTGGGCAGTTTGGTCCGTTCCTCTTTGCAGCACCTCTCAAGCTCCATCAGGTTGGATGTACAGATATTTTTAGATCTCTCTAGAGATGTTTGATCAGATTCAAGTCCGGGCTCTGGCTGGGCCCCTCAAGGTCATCCTGAAGCCACTCCTCTGATATCTTGGGTGTAAATGGTAAATGGTAAATGGACCAGTACTTATATAGTACTTTTCTAGTCTTTCTGACCACTCAAAGCGCATTACACTGCTGGTGTCATTCACCACACACCACATTCACACACTGATGGCAGAACAATCAATAAGGCATCAGTATTATCTAAAACATTCATACTCATTCACACACCACTGAACAACAGTGGGAGCAATTTGGGGTTCAGTGTCTTGCTCAAGGACACTTCGACATGACTGGGAATCGAACCCCCGACCTTCCGATCAAGAGGCGACAACTCTACCACTGATCCACAGTCGCTCCAGGTGTGTGCTTAGAGTTCTGCTGAAAGATGAACCAACGCCCCAGCCTGAGGTCAAAAGCGCTCTGGAGCAGGTTTTCTTCCAGGATGTCTCTGTACATTGCTGTATTCATCTTTCCCTCAATCCTGACTCGTCCCCCCAGTTCCTGCTGCTGAAAAACATCCCCACAGCATGATGCTGCCACCACCATGCTTCACTGTAGGGATGGCATTGTCCAGGTGATGAATGGTGCCTGGTTTCCTACAAACATTACGCCTGGCATTCACACCAAAGAGTTCAATCTTTGTCTCATCAGAGCAGAGAATTTTCTTTCTCCTGGTCTGAGAGTCCTTCAGGAGCCTTTTGTCAAACTCCAGGTGGGCTGTCATGAGCCTTTTACTAAGGAGTGGCTTCTGTCTGGACACTCTACCATACAGGCCTGATTGGTGGATTGCTGGAGAGATGGTTGTCCTTCTGGAAGGTTCTCCTCGCTCTATAGAGGACTGCTGGAGCTCTGACAGAGTGACCATCAGGTTCTTGGTCACCTCCCTGACTAAGGCCCTTCTCCTCTGATGGCTCAGTTTAGACCGGCGTCCAGTTCTAGGAAGAACCTTGGTGGTTCTGAACTTCTTCCATTTACAGATGATGGAGTCCACTGAGCTCATTGGGACCTTCAAAGCAGCAGAAATTCTTCTGGACCCTTCCCCAGATTTCTTAGTATTTTAATTTTAATAAATTGGGAAAAAGATTAAAAAAAAACTTATTCACATAATTAAGGGGTGTTGTGTGTAGAATTTTGATCAAAAAAAACAATTTAAACTTCAATTTTTCTGCGTTAATAATTTTTTAAAAAATATTAATAAAACTTAACATGATATTTGGAAATTGGAAAAATAATACCAAGATAAAAGTCAAATGTTAAACTAAGATGTGTTTCAATGTATTGAGTTCATCTGTGGAATGGATTAGACACAGAAATGAAAAAATGTCAAACACATGGTGGGTGTAAAACATGATTTAAACAAATGACAGTTGTAAGGTATAGAAATGTGGCATGAACACATAATGTGGCTGAGATTTTGGATAGAAAAAAGGGTCTATGTATGATGAACTAGTGTTTATCTATCTTATCGTTTATGTAAATCTAAAGGAAGCTGAGTAAATCATGAATTTGAAAAAGGTTGGTGAAATAAGCCAAAGCTTCAGCCTACACCTTTTTGGTCCCATTTTGTTATTTGTTTCATTAATTAATTTCTGTTGTTGCTTGTTTGTTGTTAATGCAAAAATGGCATCAACGTTACATTTGTTTGTAAATTTTTCACTTTCATTTGTGTAAATCAGCCTTTATGTTGAAAGTGACCAAAATAGACTTAACTAAACTAAAATTTATTCCATTTTGAAAAGAGGCTGTAAGGTTAAACGGGGAAAAGTGAAGCACTGTGAATACTTCCTGGATGCACTGTGTGAGGCTATAAAAAACTCCAACTTGACATAATTGCAGTAGCTGCTCTGAACCTTGGACCTGATGAGGGTTAGTTATGATATCTGACATACCTTTTTGTTTAGGACAACTGGAAATTAAAATAACATGACCGGCACAATTTAGATACTCAAGACAATATCCTCATAGACTTTTGTTTGAAAAAGAAAAACAATTCAGAATTTGTTTCTTTCTAGTGTAAAATTATGTTTACTTCTCAGGAGCAGAGACCTTAAATGATTCTTTGACTCATAAAACTCATCTCAGTTTAGTACAACAGCTTCCTCCAAAAAGCCCCCGAGGTGGGAATATTTTACAGCCTACGCAAAGATGTGTGTGATCTTTTAAAGGTCACAGTAACAAGGCTTTCACATGATAGTGGCGGTATCATTTTTATAAAACAAACAAAGTGTTGTAAAGTAACAAGGGAAGCTAGTTAAACACTGGGAAACAGAAAAGCTCTGACTCCACTCTCAGCCATCCTCATCTGCTCGCTCATATCATGAGTCTTAAATCAAAGTTTTTAAGCCTGTAGAGGACTGTTTTCTCCCCATTTCAATTGTACTGACAATATAAGGAACTAAAGATCTGTTCTGTTGTTTGAGAGTTGTCTTTTTATCCAGCACACTTTGAGTGTGTAAAACCAAAGACAAGGAAATTGAAAATTATTTCTCCGTCTGTTTCTGATCACAAATACAAATATTGCTAAACCCAAACCATAAAAACGGGGCAAAGCCAGTCATGAAATCCCAAAAGGTTTTAGGGGCCATTTACACAACAATGGTTATAGGATGAAATGCAAAGGTATTGTTGCATTTCGGCCTCGTTTACATGGAAACCCGCAAATGAAAACTTAAAAACAGCCTCCAAAGTGGAATTTTTCTGAAACACTGTGGCCACACAACTATAGTGTTTTCAGACCTCAGCGATTCCGTGCAAAGCAGGTCATAAAGCTTTCTTTAATAAATACTGTTACTACTATTCTAAACTAAAAAGATCCTCCAGATTGTGTTGTTTACTTTAATTAACTGTGTTAGTGTTGTTAATTAAAGCAAACAACACAACCTGGAGGAACACAAATTACCTCTGTACAGTTTTATTTTTTTTTGCCTATACAAAGTGAAACTTGGTTGTTTTGGGAGAGCATAAAGACAGGATGTGGTTTTATTTCTAGTCCTCACAGGGGAACTCACACTAACTGATGCATTTGACTCAACTGCTGTATGTAGGAACATATCAGACAGGACATTTGCCTTTATTATTAATGAATTACATTTTTATTAATTGTCCCTATTAAAATCTTGAAAAGGCCAAAACCTTAGAAAACTATAACAAACAACTAAGACAAAACCCCTCTGCTTTGTGTCAGGTTCTGTCCATCCTGTCAATATGCTAACCATCCGCCCCCATTACTGGACTCTATTTGAGGTTTCAAGGCAGCCATTCATCTATATATATATATATATATATATATATATATATATATATATATATATATATATATATATATATATATATATATATATATATATATATATATATATATATATATATATATATATATATAATGTTTATAAACTAAATGTTATACATGGTTCATCCTGTAGAGCCTGACCCATCAAAAAACAGGCAGAAAATTCTATTTTTTTAGAATAGAGATATTTATTAACCCTTTTAACAAAATCCACAAAAAGTATTGCAATATCCTTTTGTTTGTATTTTTTTTTTTTTGCTTTCAATGCAGAAAATATTTATTTGAAAAAAATTAGTGACAATTTAGAAACTATTCTTACTGCAACTTCTTAAAAATGAGCAATTATTTTCCTGAAAAAAGGGTGTGTGGTTGATTTAATGATAGCAGAATTTTTTTAAAAGGGCCACAATGCAACTTCAGCTGCCTGTAGAAGTGTGACAATCCTCAGGGGGTAAAATACAAATATCAGGTCATATGCAACAGTTTTTTAAGGAAACTATGTATCGTGGTGATGAGATAGAGGTCTTTGAAACTTATGTATTGAATATGATCGTTCAGCAACATAAGGTGCATTGTGTAAAGCGTTTTACTTCACCTCAAGAAGCAAAGATCTTGAGATACTGTGTCCATCCAGCTGGCTGATGACCAGGCTGCAGTGTGACTTCCTCCCAAGACCTCTGATCAACTCCAGGGACGAGGCTGAAGCCGGGAAACAGAAGGTGACATTTTTCTGCACAAAGAAAAAAAAAGTAAAGACAAACAAACCCTGAGTTTGACCTCAACATGCAAATTGTCTGCTGAGGGGAAAGTAGGTGTTGTGAAGCGTCAGCGCTTAACTGATTATCATTAATAATTACCTGTTAGGAAAGGTTAATGTAGTAAAATGTTTCAATTAATGAATGGAAGTTTCAGGCATTCATCATTTACAATATTATTTCCCCTTAGGGCTGCACGGTGGCGCAAGAAGGTCACAAGTTCGAATCCCAGTTTGCCTTGTGGCCTTGTATGGAGTTTGCATGTTCTCCCTGTGCATGCATGGGTTCTCTGGCCTTCTTCCACAGTCCAAAAACATGCTCATCAGGTTAAATGGTGATTCTAAATTGCCCTTAGGTGTGAGTGTGTGCATGAGAGAGTCTATGTGTCAGTCCTGTGATTGGCTGGAGACCAGCCCAGGGTGTACCCCGCCACCCATGACCCTGAACAGGATAAGCAGTGTAGAAGATGAATGAATGAATTTTCCCCTAAAGGGGACAATGACAAATTGGTGCATTATAATACACCAGAAGACAAATAAAGTGTTTGGAAATGAGCATTTCCAGGGAACCATTCAATAATGACTCAGACTAGTACTACCACAATCTCCCATCTTTGGCTCATGAGGCAAAAGTTACCTGAAAGCTGAAGTCCTGACTGGCAATGTACCAGCTTCGACACACCAATGAGGATTCTTTTCTGTCTGAAGGGTGAAGAAAGCTCAGGATGTAAACTATGATCTGCGTAAAGAGAGACAGAAATATAAACAGAAATATAAATAACAATTAAAGAGAAAGAGAACAAGAAAGAGAGACTTTGTTACATACAATTTTATTTTAATTTATAATATAATACTAAATCATGATTAGATTAGGTGTTCCGAAATGACTCACAACATCATGTAATGTCACATCGCTATGTATCTTATCGTGTTCAACCGTATGATATCATCCCTTATTGTATCCTTTATACTTCTTCTTATATCATTACAGCAAGAGCAGAAATAACTGACTAAAAAAATCTAAGCCCAGCACTAAGCGACTGAATGAGCCGTTAAAAAACTCGCAAACATATCCACTCCGACAGGTCGTGGACGGTTACTGCCTCTCAAATTTTTATCTAATAAACAAAACATGACTTTACCGACCTCCAAAGGTAGCTCAGGTGTTTCTATAATGTCCTCTCCATTGCAGTTTTCCATCTCAGCTTCTCTGTCGATGTTAAAAAGGACTCCGGACCATCACAGGTATCTTACCTGACCATTCACTAGCTGTACAAGTTAACAAGCTGTTGCGTGAGTTCATCGACGTTAGCTGTTGTGCTAAAAGCATCAATTTTAAAGTGACAATAGCCTGTTTTATTTCATCATTTTGTGTACGTTAACTACTCAAAATAATGCAGATATTTCATGTAAACAGAAACAAATGACGAGCTATGCAGCCTAGAGTCACCCCGCTAAGCTACTTTACAATGAACTGCAGGCTGTACGTTTCCGTCCGCTGTTTGCCTTCAGGTGGATCAGCTGACTGCAGAGAACATCCTGACGTCAGCGAGCGGAGCATTGTGGGTAATGAAGTTTCATATCTAGTACACTAGCAGTGGCGCCAATGCCTACTGATTTGGCTGAAGTTCCATATGTCGGAGGTAATGATTTAGCAGGTAATGTTTTATTTAGCCATGAAAGCCTCTTTATGGTTATATTATTTACAATTACAAAATAAAAGACTTACATTATGACACTTGAAATTATACTTTTTACGAAATTGAAGGGGAAAGGGGTGACTCAAAATTTTTGTTTTACATATGTTCTGGCAGTGGCTGGTGTTAGTGTGTAGAGGATCACTCTGACTACGTACTGACCAAATATCAAGCATTTTTACTGTAGAATTATGGAGATTTTCAAAATTAAACTTATATTTTGACACTGAAATTATTAAGAAATCTAAACTATGGGTGCATGTAAAATTCTTATTTCAGATAAGTTCCAGTAATAGCTGTTATGAGTGTATTCGGGACCATTACTCCCATCAGCCATTGCCAGAACTTAAATTTCGTACTTTTAAGTGTATTATGTTGTCGCTTGTTATCAAGTTTGGAGTTAGCGGGTACTTCAAATTGAGTGGCAGCTGATTTGACTACGGACTTGGCTAGTTTGACCCTGTGGTTTGACCACAGTTACTGAACCGGGAAAATCCTCTCGTGTTTTTGTTAAAAAGGTATGTGAAAATGTAATTTAGTTGATGTCAAGTGTCTGTGATAGCTAACTAACATTAACCTAAAGATAGCATGGTAAGCTAGGTGGCAGTTGCTAGCAGAATCACAGAGTTACCTATCACTAGGAGAACCTGACTGTTGAAATAGTTATCTTTCCAAAGTATTGGATACAGGACATCTTTCTGGTATGTGTTTACATCAAACATTTTTATAAATGAAATTGGGACAATAGCTTCCAGCATTCCTTGTAGCTTACATACGCAAACATCTGTATAATGTTAACTTGTTTTCGCACCGTTGGGCTAAGCAATGCCTGCCTATTTAGAACACTAGCTAGACAGTTCTGGAGTCTTCTGCTTTGAGCAGTCTCGTGTTACTGAGCAGAAAAGCAGTAGAAATAAGAAAGGGAGTACTCCTTGACCCTGGGAACTTTTATTGGACAACAGGTTATCTTTATTGTAACAATTGTATTATTATTGTTCTTAAATGCACCTATTACTGAGGGTCTCTTACTGAGTTTGAAATGTCAGAATTAAAAGGGGATTAATCACAAACCTGTTTGCATATAGGAACATCTTCAGGTGTCTTTAGACAATTTTTCTGTCACTTTGTCACACCTTCCTGCTGCAAAGATACTTTCTATTTCAAAGACGATGGAAAAACTCCCCCTTTGATTTTTTTTTTAAAGAGTTAAAGTGTAAGATGTATTTTATATGAAGTTTAAAAAATGCTGCAAACAAAAAGAGATGTGTTTGGTGAAAAGACCTCTGAGCAGGATCAGGAAAGATTGAGTTACAAGGACCGTTCCTTTTATTTATTTATCTTACTGTTTTCTACATTTTTCTTCTCTCTCTTTCTTTGGGCTGTTACTGCCAGAAAACATGGACACTTGTTACATTTTTGATCCCGATGGAAACAAACTGATGCTGAAATATCTGAATTTTAATACACAGGAAAAAAAGAAACCTTGGAAATCCATGAGGGATTTCAAAATTGTATTCTCAAATCAACTTAAAGCTTACTATTCATCCTGTTTTACGATATCTAAGGAAGTCAATGGATTATTTTCAAAGCCGACTCTTTCAATCAGTATTTTGTGTTACGTTTAAGGACCACGTGTGAAAATGGTACAAAACAAGGGCATGACTTTGCTCAGGGGCACTTTTGTAGTATTTCTAATGACAGACCAGAGGAAAACTTCTGTGCACACCACCGATATCCTCCATGCTGAGTGCGTCCCTTTTTGAGCATTGTCCCAGAGCAGCTTTGGTTGTTTTTATACAGCTTTTCTTTTTATAAATATTGACCTTGGTAAGTGAAGAGATTGTTTTGTACGTGCACAGTTCTATCCAGCTGAGGCGCTGATTTATTATGTTTTAGAATTTCAGTCAGTACCAGGGCCAGTGTGGGGCTCAGCCCTGTAGTTTCATGCCTCAAACCGGCCCACTTTGGATCATGACCTAAGAGCTGCCAGTGCAAGAAGCAGCTTCTGTGATATATTTCATTGTTATGACTGAACACTGGCCCTTGTGACCCCAAATCCAATTCTCTCAATTAACTACTCCAGACCTGGTCAGTACAGTCTGGTTATTATAACTCTGAAAGTACTCCTGACCTGCTCTTTATATTATAGGGACTGACATAAAACTCTGGAAACCAATGTGCTGGTACAGTGATTTATTTAGACAAAATGCACAAAAAGACAGAGCTACAGTAATACAAAATCAAGATTGTAAACACACAAATATGTATGTACATAATTTTTGAGTGCTTCAGAAGCACTCCTGACTCTCACAAACATAAAAAGTCATAAACAAAAAAAAAAAAATAGTTATCCTTTTAACAGATTGTCTGGCAGTATGGTTAGCTGGTCTGTGGGCCCATCTTCTGACGTGTCAATAATTTAACTATTTATACAAAAATGAAAAATTCTACATCACTTCTGGACCCTGGAAAAACATGAACGGCAAACATTAGACAAGAAGCATTATTAGACTGCATGTACACGGTATGACACTGCAGAGAAATGCAGTGACTTTACCTGAAAATGTGCTTCATCTAAAATTCATGAACAAATATATTTACATTATTTTAAAAAGAAGTTAAAATGTAAATGTAAAGTCATGGTTCAATATGTATGAGTGGCTAAATGTGAGTGAGGAGTGAAATGTTGATAAGCATGTAGTCAAGTGCTGAAATCAGTTCTGAGGTATACAAGACTAGATGATGCTTGAGCTGCAGTACATGAAGTAAATGAAGGAAATCTAAATAACTTATCATGAAAACTTCACACTGACATGTCTGTACACACTGAAGTGTTCAAAGTATGGGTAATGATGTTATTACAGCTTTAGGGTAGCTGGTCAAAGTGGGCGCAGTTTTCGATTTAGCTAGTTAAACTGCAACGCAAGCTACTGACACCAACACAACACAAAGCTAAAGAACAAAATAAAAAAAATTGCACTTTTAAGTTTACAAAAAAATGTAAACATTTGGCAGACAACAACAGCAAAAACATTTCTTATGTTAGAAGAGGTTGAGTTTAGTAGAAAATGGTGAGCTAAATTTCATGGCTTCGGTATGCCGCTCGACTCAGAATTCACTCTTCATCATATCTACAGTAATTTAAGGATTACGTTTAAATTATGGAGTGGTAACCTGCTGATACATGGCTTGCTCCTACAAAAGATTATCAAATTTGAAAGGAGTAACGATAAACAACAGAAAGGGTGGACAAATGAGTCTGGAGTGAATGTTAAAACAAAAAGCCCTGAATCAACAGATTACAGGACTACCTGGATAATTTTGCTGATTTATCTTCAGCAGATCAAGCTTACAATAACATTAACTTTCTTCTCCTGCTCCTCTCTTGGTCAGGGACCATTTAGTCTTCATTGAAGCTGCTCTGTAATGCAGACTCATTATCGTGGCAGGCAGAAGCAGATCGAAATGTGGCAGAGACGGGTGATGGTGTGTCAGCATCCCTGTCCGGTCCAGAGCTTGGGGTAGGAGAAGGCGGAGGCAGGGAAGAGGAAATGGAGGGCTGCAAAGAGAAGAAGAGATGAAACCTTTTTATGCATGTGTTCAGTCTTTCATTTGCTCGGTTGGTTGTGTAGTTTACCTGTAACGAGAGGCTGGACTTGTTGGTCTTCTCTTTGACTTTGGCAAGAGCTCCTTTGAGTCCAGACGATCTCTCTGTCATCTCTAGAGCTGCTCTCAGGAGTCTGGGCGTCTCTGGCCTAGTGGGTGCTGCCTGTACCTGAGGAGGATCCTTTGGCTCTTCTTTGGGCTCAGGTTTCTTCCCCTTCGTAAGCATCTTCCTGCAGGTGAGACCGCAGAAAATTCTCAGACATATGAAATAACTTCAAACAAGAAAGTTTAAATTAAATCAGTTGGTCCCTCTTCATCTGTACAGTGCAGAGACAGAAAGGACAGAATCAGAAGGCACAGTCATGAATGGAGCGACCCCTGTGAGCTAGTTCAGGCAGACAACTCGAGCTGCCCTGCTACACATGTCACATCCCACTCATCATTACCATCTTCCAATCATGTTCTCTGCCTCAAAATTCAGCGATCTATTTAAACTGGGAAAAAATCTCCCATCTCTCTCTCACTGCCTTTCAATGCCGCTGCTGTCCTGCATTTGTGTTGCTGCATGTTCTTTCTGCAGGCTCTGAGGGGGGTTATGTTCCGTATGTTTTACTCATCACTCCTCAATGTTGCCATGTAAACTTTTCTGCAAGGAGTGCTGAGGTTGGAGCCTGATGCCAAACATACAAATGTATTTGCTGCTGCAGTAAACTGTTTAAAACTTGAGTTGTCTGATTATGGTTATTGTGAGTGTGTGGTGCTCAAAAGGTTTACCTGGCCTTCTTGCGGAGCAGTTTCTTGGACTCAGGATAGTGAACCAAGATCTCATTCAAGTCTTTCTTGTCCAGGATGAAGAGATTGGCAAAACCATGAGCAATTACATTCGCTGTTCGTCTGTTACCACCGCCCACTGCGAGCAAACTACAATAAGAGAAACCTGGGTTAAACAGGGCACTTTAAAAAACATTTGATATTTGTTTCAGAAAAAGAAGAATACAGATTAAAAAATTATTATTTTTAAATTCCATGCATAAAAATAAAGAAAAGTTTAAAATCAAACTCTAAAAACTTTTTAAAATTATTATTATTTTTGCACATAGTACCACCAATTTTAAATCTCTTTACCTGATCTCTCCAAAGACCGATCCTGCTCTAAGAGTGACAAACACAGTCTTCCCATCCGGTCCTCCAACCACCTGCACCTCTCCTGCCTTTATGATGTACATCTCCCGACCCACTTCACCCTGAGCAGGACATAGAAAGCAGCAGAGGCAGAAATAAGAAGGATGGAGTGATACACATAGAAAAAAAAATACATGTACAGTTTTCCTTTTCAGTAAATTTGCTTGACGTACTTTTTTACAAACATAATCCCCTGGTAGGTAAACAACAGAGCGAAGACTTTTCAGCATGTCAAAGATCATCTGTCTGTCACAACCCTGCAAAGGAGGGGAGTGAAATAATGTCAGACTCAATGCACTTTATGTTTTAGAACACCAGTGTTATTCACTACACATTATTTTAAGTACATTCATGTATGCTAATGTCTTTATTCATAAATGGACTTCCTACCTGAAAAAGTGGGACTTTGCTGACGATGGAGTAGTTGACGTCTATAGCGATGTCAAGACGCATTTTATCTGGAAGTTGAGTCAGCAGCTCCTGCTCATCTGAAAGGTAGATTGTAAGATTTAGTGCAAAACTAAAAAGGTCACAGGTGTGTTGAGTGCATGACAGTATAGTGCTCCCCTTACCCAGCATGCCTTGGGATTGCCAGGTGTAGTTATACCAGGTCTTGACACGGTTTTGGACATCTTTGGGGATGCGATAAGAGGACATGTATTTAATAGTGTTATCCATACATGTGCGGTAGTGGGTCTGACCAGCTGTGGCGGCACCAACCACATCACGCATCTGGAAAGAAGACAAAATACATAAAACATCTCTGCACTGAGATTAACCATGTGGAGTGTTAGAAGCTGCGTTTCCATTACACCTAGAATTGCACAAAACCTAAAAAAAAAGATAATGGAAACACCAAAATTTCAAAAAAACTCTCAAATTTCAATAAAAAGTTTTTATGCTCTCATGAGGTGGTTTTTCAGAAGTTTCAATATTGAAGTTTCATACGTGGCTGCTGCCACACAATTTGTAGTTAAATGCTCTCTGCTTTCATCTGTTGACAAAAACAGTAATGCCCACCAAAATGATAGCTCTGATTCTTAAATGTTTGTGATATCCATGGTTACCCCTGGTTACAGTTCTTCTTCCTTCTTCCACATTTGAATCTTGAGGGACAAGATTTTACTTTTATGCGCAATTCTAGTCATGAGAACACCAGCAAGGCGCAATTTTACTTCATCCAAACTTCAGAAATATGGTTTTCAATTGCAAAAGAGTGTAATGGAAACGCAGCTAATGACTCGTAAGAGTAAGAACACTCTGGAGTTTCAATTCAGCAAACAAAGCGTTAAAAGCCATGACTGACTACATCAATCAATCAATCAATCAATCAATCAATCAATCAATCAATCTTTATTTGTATAGCGCCAATTCATAACAAGTGTTATCTCAAGACATCAGCACACCTGTCCAATCATGATGGAGAATGCAAAGACTCCAACAAAGTAGTTGATGAGCTGGAAGACAATCTCAAACAGGGTAGTTGGATCTGGCAGACCACCAATAGTGATCAGAGTCTTCACTGCAAAGTAGTAACAGCGGATGTAACTGAGGAAGAGACAAAAACAAGGCGGTAAAAAGACACAGAAAAGGAAATTGGCTTTGAACAATGTTTGACCTCTAAGATAGAATTATATACACCTGTGTCCATAACTTTAGCACAAAAACTGCTCTAATTTGTGTGTGTGTGTGTGCATTCCACAGACCTGTTTCCTTCACCGTTGTACACCCACTTTGTTGATCCTAGTCCTTTGAAGGCAGAGCCCCAGTAGTACAGACAGGCATTACAGTGGAGACAGTACAGAAGATAGGTTGTGGTGCGAATCACCCTGAGAGATGAGAAAAAACACATTTTCACAGAGTGAAGTGCAGACTGATTTATTTATTTTTATAAAAAATGACCAAGTATGAATGAGAGATAAAAGAGTGACTGAGGTAAGTGTCAGTGGTAACCATCAGGTAGTGACTGACCTGTAGATGTAAGCTTTGGTCAAAATGGCCTCAAGACGCTCATTAAATTCAAAAAAAGAGTTGATCTAAAGAGGTTTGGTAAAGATCACACAAGTAAGAATGAACACATGAGGTAAATGACATCGCATTACCATGACAAAAACATCTTGGTCAGAGCTCACCTTCAGCAGTCTGGGTAAGCGTAACAGAGGGTTGACACCAGTTTTAAAGTAGAAGATCTCCAGCGGTACAAGGCTGGCCACATCAAACTGAAAAGACAAAACAGCTGACTGAACTGCTTCTATAAGTCGTCCAATCAGAAAGAAAAGCAAATAAGTTAAATTCCGTCCATCATGAGTCACTTACTTTGAAGCGTTTGGTTTTCATGTAATTCTTTCTCATCTCTTGTTTGTCACTCTGTAATAACAAGAAATGAACATGAACTGTGATCCTGGCAGCTGAGTTACTGAATTGACAATAATCTGCTATTGAAAAAATGATTATAAAAGACTGTTTATTGTCATGTCATGTTATTTTATGTTACTTTACGGTACATTACATTGTATTGTGTCAGTTAAAGTAAAGGTCACCAGCGTCACACTCACCACGATGTCTCCTCCACGTACAAACTGCAGGCGAGGCTGGAAGATGGTGATGTCCAGGATGTAAATGAGGTCACACAGGTAGTCAATCAGCAGCCAGTAGTAGATATTATCTGGAGTCTGGTAGGGAAAGGCCCAGCGCACTGGGATGAACCACACATTCCAGTTCCACGCCAGAGAGACCAGTAACATCCACAGCACGTACATAAGATCTGTCAGAGAGGAAACCATGAGAGGATGGAAGTGAGCGAGTCAGCCGAGGACAATATTTCACATAAACAGTCCTTTTTTTCATCAATGGTAAAAAGATTTTCTTGAGTCTTTCCTTTTTTTTCAAAGGTAGTATTCAAAAAGTAGATTCATAGAAACAGGTTTTGACAGAGCAAAACCAAAGTAATATTTTTATTTAGAAAAGTATTAACAGCTAAATTTATTTGGTTCAGGCTGGTCCTTTTTGGTTGAGAGCTTTGTCAGTCATTTCAGAGTAGTTTGGTCAGAGTATATTTATTGTGCAGTAAAGAGCAGAAGAAGGTGAAGTGTGCAGCATGGTTCTCACTGGTGAAAGGATCGATGCTGGCAGGGAAGCGGTAGTGCACACAGGCTTGCATCCAGCGTGGAGCTTTAAAGCAATGCCCAGACTGCGCCTCCTCAGGCCCACCATCAACTCCAACCCCTTCTCCTTCTCCTGACGGACCTTCTTGGGTCTCCTTCTCACCCCCATCTGTGGATTGAGTAGCAGGAGCCTGTTGAGGAGCAGAAGCCTGAGGAGGGGCTTCAGGAAGAAAGACGGGAGACAGAAAAGTAAAAAATCAGAACAGTGCTGTGAGGCAGCTTGGTCTGACTTTAAAAACATTCATGTTTTGTGTTTCTAATACATTGTGAGTGTGGCTATGAGACGCACAGGGAATGATGCTGTCTTCATCTGAGCTGTCGGGGTCAATGAGTTTCTCCTTTGCTTTCTCTGTTCTCTCCTTAAACATCCTGACCAGCTCCTGGAGACGCTCATTAACCACTGTACTGGTCTGACTGGCTGCTGACGCTGGACGTTCTTTGAGTCTTGAAGAGAAGGAAAAAAAATGTACAAAAACTATGTATCCAGAAAACATCTCCTCACCATTTTCTGCCTTAATGTTTGAGTGCCTGTCTGCATGTCTCGTGTGTGTGTGTGCGCTTACATGTCATCTGTGCTGTGCAGGCTGGACTGGCTGGGCCACGCCCTGACAGGAGTGTTTCCTTCATCCTCATCATCTTCACTTTGAGAGCTCAGCCTCTGTCTGACAAATCAAATCAACACAGGCACTTCATTGTTTCAAGTTAGGATATACAGTAAATCTATTGTTACACTGGCTCTACCATTAAATCTGTAAATATTAAAATTAATTAATTAATTATTAATTTTATAAATGCTTTGTTTTAAACAAAGGGCTCCATGCTCCATTTGTAAGTATAATAAAGAGGAATTTAAAAAACAACAACAACAACAACAACAACACTAAGATAATAATAGATGGAGCTATTATAGTTTTGAAAGGATGGATGCTTTGAAAAGGGGAGTACATTATGATTTACAACATGGTTAACTCACATCTTCGTCCAGATAGTCCTACGATTCCTTCCATTACTGCTGATGATGTTTTCATCAGAGCAAGGTTTAAAATTAGAGGTTTGTAATAGAGACAAAGAGAGAGAGAAGTTTAAGATGTGACGTTTGCTGAAGAAATTATACTTATCAAAGAAAACATTACAAACAAATGAAAGTAAAAACAACACCTCTCCTGAGCAGACAGAAGGACTGAAGTTAACTTTATAACAAAGCAGCCTCTGACTAACTTTATGTAGTCATACCATAAAAAAACCCACAAAAAAGATCTACTTTCATTTCACCATATCGCTTGTTAATCACTGTTGACCTTTCTAAAATTGATGTGTCATCATCCTCAAAATCCTATATTAGTCTGGCTCTAGTGAATGTGTGGTGTGCCAGTGTGCCACAGGAAAAAGTAGAACTACTAATTTATAACAATGACTACAGTCCATGCAGCTGCTTCTTCAGGAAGAGAAAAGATCTAAATGTTACAAAACCCATACAAAGAATGAGTCAGAACCAACTTTTGAAAAATGTTATATATCTTTGGTATCACTCTACATTAATCTGTTTTTTAAAAAAATAAAAATTAAAACCAAAAAAAAAAAAAAAATGAAGTCAAGTCATAAAGATATATATAGTGCCACACTCAGGTAGCTTTGATAGACAGTCTAACCTTTGACGACCTCCTGAAGGGGTTACAGGAACAGTCAGGGTTGTGAGTTTGGGGTCCTGGGGGGTTAAGATGTGGGGGATATTTCTGAGTTCCTCCCTTCCTCCTGCTGTTGCTCCCACATCTCGTCCTCTCTCGTGGTCTGAGTCCACATCCTCTACATTGACTGCTGGATGCAGGCTAAGGCTAGAGCTCTCTGAAGAGAGGTGAAATATAAACAGAACAAAATTATCAAAAAACATCTAGTGTAGTGGCAAAGTGTCATAGCAGCAGGTCAGATTTGCCACTTACTTCAGACTAATGCTAAAAGATCCACATTCTAACTGGTCCAAGAATAAGGGAGGCATAACAGCTGATGTTTGTGTAGCAATAGAGGGCGTCTTTAGAAAAATTTCTTTACAATAACTGTTAAATAATCAGCTTGTATCAATATACATGTTTGTCCATGACAGAATAATCATTTTTAGGACAAATGTGTCGCTTTACTAAATACTTTTTGAGTTTGTAGCTGAGATAATTCAAGCTTATTAAGTCTGTAAAGCCTGATTCATCAAAAAATTCATAAAGATATAACTATATCCTTTCATTCATTCATTTTCTACCGCTTATCCTGTTCAGGGCTGCTGGTTGCTGGAGTCTATCCAAGCTGTCTCATGAAGAGACAAAGAAAAAAAAAGCTTCTTTTACTATTTTCAGGCCCAAAATTCAGTCTTGAAAAGAAGTTCATAAAACTTTTAACAACTTGTGAAGTCAGTGAGTCAAGAACTGTTTTGTATGACAATCATTTTTTAAAAAGAGTCAGTGATGCTGCTAGTTATGTGAAAAAGTTTGTTTGACTGAAAGCCTTCATGTTCCTACACATGATCTCATAATAAAACCATCAGTTCACCTGCATGTCTTGAGACCTCTGAGTCATCTTCAATGAAAAATGCTGGGTTGGTGAGACCAGAGAGCTGGCGGCACGGTGAACTCAGCTGCTTTGATGGGGGGCTGACGATTGGAGGCAGGCGAGGGTAGGATGGCACATTGGGCAGTTCAAGAGCACTACCATTGGGGGAGGATGGAGATGGAGAGCGGGACCTGAGCTGAGGATGGTGAGGAGGAGGGAGAGGGGAGTGTCGGACAAGCCGATTCAGCTCGACATCCTGCTGATTGCTGTCTTGGTGTTGTTTTTGCTGTTGTTGTTTTTTCTTAGGCATCTTGTGGCATTAGGCTGTTAAGGCGGTTTTGGATGTTGCTCAAGTACTGCTGCGTTCGCGTGGGGAACTGTGATATCTTTTGGGGGATGGTTGAAAGGCCCTGAGAAAGACTGGACAGACTGGGGCCGACTGAACCGTCTGAGTTCTTGGGTAAGAGCTCTGTGAGAGTAGTGGCAATATTTCGAGGGACCTGTGTGAGTCGGATCTGAGATAGCTCCTGACGCAGTTCAGGGGGCAAAGAGGGTAAGTACTTGGTGACGTCTGAAAGCTGTTTTGGAAACTCAGGCATGGAGGGTAGTTTGGGGGGAGAAATGCCGTTCTCCTTGAAGTACGCGTTGATGTTGCCCAGGCACTCAGAGGTGTGAGGAATGCGCATCAGGCAGCTCTTGAATGCATCACAGCTGACTGGGGCTATAAACAAGAAAGGCAGATTCACAATCAGGAAGAGTTTAATCAAAGCGTCTGATAAAAACTAAAGGTCAAACAGTAACAGGGTCAGCCTTCATAACAGTGCCAAACCTCCTCCAGATGAGAAAGTAATAAATGAAACATAACTGTACATTACTGGATGTAGCCAAGCATTAGAAAGTAAAACAACAGCTAAAAGAGTAGTCACATAAATAATGTGATCCCAAATGAGGGAGAAAATAGATTAGTACTTACCACCACAGCCCTGCTCGGTGCCTTCCTCTTCCTACAAACAACACCAAGCAAATATATGATCAGAGTCTGAAGAGTCTGATGATAGTTACCCAAACAACACTAACATTTTAATGAGCCTGACTTTGAAAAAAATATATTTTTATTTTGCCATTGCATTCATTTACTAAAAAAAAAAGATTCAAGATTCACTCAAGATTCAAGTCAATCCTTTATATCAGTGATCTTATCTCAAAACGACGTGGTGTGAAATTATCTAGACCTAAAACCAAGGTAGAAGAAAAAGAGAGACACATAAAGGAATTCTGTAAAAATGAATCAGCTTCTCAGTCACTTACAATCATTATGTGGCCATTACCTTTTCACTGCCTCTATCAGAGTCGGGGCCTTCACCGTCTTGCTTTGTTTTCTGTGGCTGCTGAGTTACGGGCTCAGCTTCAGAACCTGGCTCCTTGTTGTTGGTTTCTGGTCTTGGCTCAGATGTCAACTCTGCCTCTTGGTTGTTGGTTCCTGAATCAGGACTTACAGGTGGAGAAGTGGAGGTCCTCTGGGGTCCTACATTCATGACAAAAAAAATTGAAAGCCCCCTTGTCATTAACATAAATATTCCTGTATTTATTTAGGTATAAGAGATATAAACTGTGATTAATATAAAGAAGAAAAAAAACCTTTTTACCTGATCTACTGGTGGGAGGCCTCTCGAGCTCTCCCTTCTGTATGGATTCACCACGCTTCTGTTCCTCTCTTAAGGACAAGACAGGTGACAAAATATTTTAAGAATGGATGCTGCAGCAGTCTGGCAGTGTTAAACTATTCTACTGTTCAGCAGACAATGTTGCTTTTCCCAACAAATTAAAGCTACTTAAATGCTACTGCTAAGCTAAGCTTCTCAAAGGTAGTGCTACCTGAAAGCCTGAAAGACTTTCTCATTGTTTACATATATACATCTATGATGGAAAATTATTTAGATCATTTGCCCCAGTCAGGTCCAAAGTCAGATAAGACATATTTTGGGGTTAAAAATTATCTTTGTGTGTAAAAAATACTTTTAAAACATCATTAAAAAACCCAGATCCTTACCCTGACATAAAAAAATCCTGACATGTTTCCCCCATATCGCCCCCTAATGGAGAACATTTTCTTTGAGAAGAAGCAGCTTGCTGACGTTTAAGCAGTTAACGCTGCCGAAAACTGACCACTTATCATCTGGTATCAAGCGGCAACTGAGGAACAGGTGAGGTTTAATTTAATAAGTCTGTAATAATGGCACAAATATGCTTGAACACACTTAGTGACTAATTTTAACAAGAGATAGCTATCAAATGAAGCATTCATCTGATACTTTCACAGTTAATTGATATGCAAGTAATCTGCTGTTGGTCAATTTTACAAAGTGAAATGTAGCTCTTTTTGAAAAAAGTTTGAACACTCCTGACCAAGGAGGAAATTATCACAATAATTTAAAATGAATGAATGAATGAATGATCAAAGGCATGTCATATATGCATTGATCCGATTTTCTCAATCGGTATGTCCCTTGCAAATAATGTAATGTAATGTAATGTAGTTCACGATTTAAAAGTTTAGCTCCTTTTTTGAACTTACATCTGTTTTCTTTTCACCATTTTTTACATTACTATAAGCCTGAAGACACCTGTTGTCTAAAGATAGTACAATATGTTTCCTCTTCGATGTTAGCATACAGTATTACGCCTGACTTGGCTCCCATGTTACAGACAAGCTTGCATAAAATGATCTGTTTTTCAATTATTGTTGTAATAATTAAAAGTCAGAGGTTATATAAACGGTGACAGGAAATTCGTTGTATAACGTAAGCCCGTAAACTATCTTGCAAGAATCTTACGACAAGATAACGTGACTTACTCTCTCTGAAAACAGACACGTACGTCAACCGTTGATATTCCAAACGGAAAACATCCACGAGCGTCGAAACATGTCAAGTTCCGTGAACTCGGTTCACGAGTCGTTTAAAGATTTGAAACGTTTTAGGAAAACAACAGGTAGCAATTTCATCACACCGTATCCTATCATGTGTTTCTGCTTGGTGTGAAGCAGCAGCAGCACGGCAGGTGCACTCTGTTGCCGAAGGAACCGTTGAGAGGGACGGGGGGCGGGGAGAGGTCGGCAGTTGCCAAGGGAAGCTACGGTTGCTATGGCAGGTTAGTGATGCTGAGGCAGCGTGCGGAAAAGATCACGTAACGAGAACCCACGGGATATGGAACCAGCATGAGACCTGAGCTGACCCATTACATGCAGTCTGGGGACCTGAGACCATGGGAGGTCATGACGTTGTTGTGTTAGTGGTACGTGAGAACCAGATACTGCATAATTGAGAATATAGTACATCTACAAAAGGCTGTGTGCAAAAGAAACTTTTTTTAATGCTTTAATTTCACACTACTTAAATCAGACATGATAACTCTCTGCCAAACAGAAATAAAATCATGGATGCCAGACAACTTTTTAAATCTGAATAATGTTTGGGTTGCTGTGTTTACTGGATGACATTTTATGCAGCTTTATGTCACTTTGGGTTATTTCTTTTAATTTCTTGAATTTCTTATTTCTTTTTTGGGGGGAGACTACTGCATTTCAAAACTATTACAAATTTGCATCATATTTGAGAATGGTATGTTTCATGTAGTGAGTTACGTTATTGAAAGGAAATTATGTAGCATTTTAGAAAACAGGCTTGAAGAGTAGGTCCATGTTTGTGCAACAGATTCCCAAAAAATATATTTGCTGTCTTACTCTGTGACATCATCTTGCTCCTCTTCACTTTCTTCTTCTGGTGTCCCTGGCAGCCTGGAGATGGTAAACATGCAGTGTTACAGAAAATAAAGGGATAATGTATAAGCACCTGAAAGGATGGCATTACCATTGCCTCACTATACATTATCCCATTTATTACCCGGCAATCAGCTCAATATAAACTAAGCATGGTAAGTATCCATCCAAAGATGATGATTTTGAATATTTTACAGCCTGTCAGATTGACATTAAACTTACATTTTCATCCGGGGTTAAGTCAAAACATTATCCTTCTGTACTGTGATAAATTAGATTAAACTCTACTTTTTCATTTGGGGTAAGGACAAAACATTCATGTTTCTTTGCTGGTATTTTTTACACCTGTATGAGCTAGGAGCTAAGAGGCAAACATCTCTGAGAGTGCTTCTCTCTCTGGTGTTAGCCTCTCTACAAAGGCTACCCATAAAATCTACAAAAATGATTCAAAATCTGTTTTTCAACCATTAAAAAGGGATTTGGTGCTGTTTATATAAAGACTGAGTGTTTGTTTGTTTGATTGATTGATTGATTGGTCAACACCTCTTTAACACAGTGCCATGTTTTTACATCTCTAAGTCTTCTATTCTCTGCTGCTGCCAGCTCAGTCAGCAACAACCAGTCTAAAGTTTTGTGCTCATAAAATAAAACTGAGAGAATTATTAAAACTTTTTTTCATGTTGTCTACCAGTAATAGCAAAAAGTAACAAGTTTGTCACATACCAACAGGAATAACTGAAAAAGGTTTTGACCAATCAGAATCAAGGATTTAACAAAGCTGGCTGATGAGTAAGAAAGCCGGGTAATAACAACATTTGACAGACATCCTGTTGTTAAAAGTCTTACTCCATTTCAAGGTCTTCCTGGTCTTGACTTCCCAGTGAGAGTTTGACGGACTGCCCCTCACCAGCCATCTGTCTGATGGCCATCTCAGCTGTCTGTCTGGCCACCTCTTCAGCCATACGAACCATCTCCAGGCGCTCAAGCATCAGACTGAAGAAGGGCAGTACATGTTTTAAATGAAACCAGTCCACATTCCTTGTTATTAAAACATTAGATCATGGTTTGTTACATCAATACTGATCTTAAACATGGCATGAAGAGCAGAGAGTCAAAGAATATTCTCTCACCGTTCTTCCATGGTAGCAAGAGCTTCATCTTCTGCCTCCTTCTTAATGCTTTGAATGAACGGCGTCCAGCGTCCAGTCTGAGTCTCAGCATCTTCCACAGAAATTCTCGCCAGCGTCTCTGAAGGTTGTGGTTTTGTTTTCAGGTTGGCGATAAAATTGGACTGGGTCTGCTGTGTTGCAGTCTGCTGGTCATTTGTTTTGTCCTCCTGTGTGGCTTGCACTTCATGTCTCTGCTGGCCCTCGTTGTCTGAATCAACGTCCTCTAGCACCATGTCAGGCTTCAGTTTAGTTGAAACTATGAAGGGGAGATGGTCGATTTGATTGTAAGAAGCAGGAGATGTGAGACCACTAGACATGTTAGTAATTGATCTGATGTTTCAGGACTTTCAGGAAGAGTCAGGACTAAACACGTTGAGGCTGCGTATTAATTTTATGCTCCAAAAATCTGGAACAGTCTTCCAGATGAGACAGTCCTCAACTCTGAAAATGTTCAAATCCAGTCTGAAAACGGTTCTATTTAGCTTTGAATATAACAACTGAAAGTATTTAATCTGCACTACTTCCTTTTTATTTAATTCATTGTTTATTTTGATGTTTACAGAATTATTTTATTCTATTTTTATTTTTGCCTTCTTGTGATTTTATGTAGCTTTCAAATGCCTGTATGAATTGTGCTCTACAAAAAATCAACTTGACTTACCTATATTTGTTTATACTGTTTTCAATAGTGGATGAAATATGCAGTTTTAAATAGTTATATTCTTTTAGAAGCCCTCCCCATAGGGCATCCAAACCCCAACTTTGGCAACCACTGCTATAAAGGGTTTCTGTGAGAGCTGCTTTTATTACAGATATACAACTAAAGATCAGACGTCTATGCTTTAAAATCAATCATGAAGGGTTTGTTTAATATCTTAATATCTGAGAGTGGAAAATTTGAAACACAGACACAGATGGTGAGCGGTACAAACAGTCATTATACAGCTCTAAAAAGCAGAATAGTGATAAAACCACCACATAAATACTTTCACACTGAATCTTTATTGTTCCTGGAGTTTCCTTACATCACAGTATGTTATGATAGTTTCTACCAGCATGACAGTCAGAATTTTTTCTATGTAAGCCAGTTTCTTTACCATCTGAAACAACACCAAGCCATGACCCTTGGGCCACATTTCACAGCTCAAAGCTTTTAGAAAAAAAAAAAATCAAGTGGATCAGTAATGACCTTACAGTGCATGTAGTGTTCACACGTGTTTTTTCAACCTTGATTAAAACTGTGGACAAGCTTTCAGCTGTGTGACCATCAGGCAGATACCAGACTGAACAATCTTCAGCAGACTAACTGGGAGATAGATATGGATGAGTGACACCTTTCTTAAACAGTTTCCCTCTAAATATCAAGAAAAATAAAGTTACATTTTGTCTTTCTGTCAGAAAAATATATTTCATAGGTATACTTAGCTGCCATTTGATCATCATTATTTCCATTTTTTGTTGAAAGCTGTTAAACAGAAACAGGTTTGTGTAATATTGAATGACCAGTGCACCGGCTTTTCAGGCTCTTTTTTTCTGGATGTGAGAATGGCAACATGAATTACAATTTAATTGCAGATTAAAGCACAATGAAGTCAAAGAAAAGTATCCTAGCTACATTATTTACTGCACAAAGCCTAACTGCATGGTGTAAATTAATGGCATTCACTAAATGACTCTGTTTCAAACAGAAGAAGTGCAAATTTAAATCAGGTTATAGTTTAGACTGAAGACAAAACCACATCTCATTAGCTATGAAGTATACAGTACAGGTTTTAATCATATCAGTGCTCTCATCAGAGTTTGATACATTCATATGAAACTGTATTGATTACAGCAAGGTGAGTTGAATATATGTCTATATTCATGTCATCTGTGACAGCTGCCTGTTTTTTCTGTGCGGAGCTGTAAAGCACCTGCCAACAGTTCAGTTTGTCTATTGGTATCTGCCTGTCTGAGTGGAAATCAGAGCATCCCCCAGTCGTCTCCTCCTGCTGTTCAAGGGGCTCGCAGCGCCTTCCCCCCTGAAACAGAAGGAGAAGAGGGACTGAGTTAGGCTCCTGGCCGTCCGACCAAAACACCTCTTCAAAAACTAGGGGTGGAAAAAACAAGAGGGTTCTTCAGCAGAAAACACATACTGAAAACTTTCTTGACATTACACAGATCCAATTAATAACACAAAGGGAGAAACAGCTGAAAAATCCTGTTCACCCCATGTTGTTAAAGAGTTGTTTTTCCTAAAGTTTTAAGCATTACTCTTAATGTTATGTGATAGATCCACTTGATTGAACTGTGAATTGTGGCCTTAAACCAAGCTGAGGGTTTCTCCTCCACAAGTATAGAGTTAAATGTAATGAAATAAACTCCAGCTTACCTTTCTGTAGGACGTCAGCAGGAGTCTGAGAGCAAAAGAGGGCGTAAAGAAGACGTTATTACATTATTATAGAACATGACATTAAATCACAGGGACCAAAAAAATATCAGGACGAAAAAAGCATGAATTCAATCCTTGAAGTTACCTCAGGCTCATCTTTGGATGGGAGTGCAGGCTGAGGCAACTTCAGGCCCAGTCCGGACACGAACCAGCCAATCACACTGTTAACAGAAAAATAAATTGACATATTTACATATATGTATTTATATATATTTCTGACCTCTGTGTGAGGGTAATATTAGCATTAGCATTAACTAATATGATCCTTGTGTCTAATTTGTATTTTTATGTCTTATCCTGACCTGTGACCATGAAGAGGATAAGTGGTAGAAAATGAGTCAGTAGATGAATGTCTTATCCTGCTTAATATCAAATAAATCTAATGACCTGAGATTCTAGATGGCTCATTTAAACCTTTGCTCCACAGACAGTATCAGTGGCACTTTACTCATTTTTCAATGGTACCTCGCCCAATACCTCACAATTTTGTTGCTGACAAGCAGCAACCTTGGGTTTTAAATTTAAGGCCTTAAATATAAGGTGCCAAGAACTGCAGTTCCTACAGTGTCCACTTGAGGCTGGCTTGGGGATCACGATCACAGAACACTGAGAGATGGTCAAGAAATGCCTTCAAAAATTAAAATCTATTTTTTCCCAATCAGTATGAACGACAGTAAAGAATGAAAATAAAAACATACCCCGAGGCTTTGCTGTCTGTTTCCAGCGAGATTCCACTGAGAGATTCAGGTGGTGGAGACAAAACTGGAGAGGAGAGAAACATTTGAGGACCAAGAGTATAAATACTCTGCACACCCATCTCATAAATTTAAAAACAAAGGTTTATCAGGAAGCATTTAAGAGTGAAAGGCTATAAAGAGAAGCTTGGAGTGCTTTGTGTGTGTGTGTGTGTGTGAGTACTTTTGTCCAGGGAGGAGCGTGAAGACTTGTTTGTTGGTTCTACTGGCACAGCACCAGGGGGCAGCATAACAGGTTGAGGGACCATCTGCTTTATCCAGTTGACCACACTGCAGCAGGAAAAGAGAGGTTTGACACACTCCTGTTTATTTATTCTACTTCTCATGATGTGTGCATTTATGTGCAACATTTATCTTTTTTTCTACGCACTTGGGAGGAAATTTAGCGCTCATATCCTCTCCATCCCCCTCATCATCTGAGTGCATCTCCACCACAGGGATGTGTGGGAGGGGGTCAAAATCTGGAAACAGAACAATCAGACATCAGTCGGTGTGGTTCATTTTTAAATTTAAATCTACAAACCAAAAGTATATTTGAAATTAAAGAGACATAAACCTGGCAGCTGTTCCACTTCATAAACCTGGGACAGAGAGAAAATACATCTCAAGTCAAGCCAACTGTGTGCGATTTGATTCATAAACAACTGGATTCACTTTGATTTACTAAAGAACATTCCAGAAAAATGTCTTTTTTCAAGATATTAAAAGACAAAAAATTATGTATGAATAACTTGTAAAGAGTAAAAAATCTGCCAGTGGAGTAAGGTAGTCTGCTTCTCTAATATCTTAAATTATCACTTTTTAAGTATAAGCTCAAGAAATTGATTTTTATTACTAATTTGGCAGCTTTTTTATTATTGATATTATTATTTTTTTTTTTTTTTACTTTTTATAAGTATTCAGGCATCTTTTTTGTACTCTTATATCTTGAAATAAGACTTATTTTTCTCTACTGGTCAGGGGAAAGTGGTCTCTATTAAGTCTAATACGATAATTTTTTCATAAAAATATAAACACTAGATTTCAGTTTTTGCTGTGAAGATTGATTGGTTTTTGCCTCTCAGAAGTCGAAGCTGCTCAGTTATTTGTTTGTCCATCAGCTCCTTTTGGTAGGACATGTGTGTCTCTCTATGTAGGCTACAAATAGGACTCAACGGAGCCATAAAATCCACACGTGAAGCCAGAATGTTTTGCTAAGCGGAGCAACATGTCGGGCCCTCATGTTAACAAGTTGCGATGACCCCGAGAAAATAACAAAAACATTCTCTGACTAGTAGTAGTCTGGATGATTAGCCTTGCAGCTTTCAGGTAAGAGGGTTGTCAGTCACATGAACAGACAGCAGTGAAGGTAATGGAGGGCTTTAACCTGGCTCAACCCCCTGCAGTTTCCATCGTGAGCCTAATCCTTACGCATGATCAGTCATAAAAGCCAGAGTGGCTGCATTAAGTTGTTTAACTCTAGTCTAATAGACTGATTATCTTGTTGGCTTAACTTCTTGATTTATCCATGTGATCATTAATGCATTAAATTTAGCAAAGTGCTTGGCTTTTGCTAAGAAGCAGTATATTATTCCATTTATAGCAGAGGATAACATCTTTGTTTGGAGTCTCACCTCAGTGTGCTCCTCATTTGGATCACGGGTCTCTTTGTATTTCTCATCAGGCTGAGGCAACACTCGGGTCAGACCCTGAGAGACCCAACCAATCACTCCAGCCCTGGAAGAAACACAGTGTTAAATAAACATTGAGGTAATTATTTAAGGATTTAACAGTAACTTATTTAATCTTAACATACCTTTCTCCATTCTCAGGCTTGCGAAAGAAAGAAAAAGAATAAAAACAGAGGTCAGAAAATAATCTACTGTAAAATGCTTTTACTTTGATTCTTAATGTTACATGACTGCTCAAACAGCGCTCACCCTGGCATCAGAGCCGGACCTGGAGAGGAGAGGGGAGCCAGCAGGCTGAGGTAAGGAGCTGGCAAACCCATTGGACAGCCAGCCTAAAACTCCACTCTGGTTCTGACTGTCATGTTCAAGGAGTAAAACACAATCAGTGCATCTGCACGCGCCCAAACACTCACACACAAACCTCAGATATCATGGAGAAATATGTCTACCTGTCCACTGATGCTGTATCTCCTGTGGGAGGAGTCACAGACAAAACCAATACATTAATTATAGATGGAGCGACACGGTGAAATTTAAAGGTGAATTACAAAAAATGTAAAGACATTTGAAACAAATCTCACCCTCTTTGTTTTTGGTATTGTTCTGCATGATGAGAGAGGCAGAAAAGAGAAAACAGTGAGAATAGAAACACAAAAAAAAAACAAAAAAAAATCACACACTATTTGACTGATGTGTGTAAGTGTTTTCATACAGCAGCTGAGCCTTTTGCAGCTTCTTCTGACCCAGGAACTTCAGGAGGTTGGGGGACCACTTTCACCACCCAGTTAAACATCCTGTTTATACACACATACACACACAATGAGGCATAGGGAGAGAGAGAGAGAGAGAGAGAGAGATGATCAAATTCAAACTCAGTTATCCTCTCAGAGGCCCTTCATCAAACATTTCTGATAATGCTTGATGATGATGATGATAATTCCTTAATAACTCTTTCCCCGTGTTTTCATTAAAGTGTCCTCTTCATCCGTCAGACACAAAGCTCTTAACCTGAGCTTATGAGGTCTGATGAAGGACGTTCACCTGCTAAGTCCTGGATTCAGGCTACATTTCTGAGCCAATCTCAAGTTTCACTCCGTAAATGTACAATTCCACCTTAGTCTTTATCACACAATATTTACAATGTTCTGCTGTGCCAGGAATGTGTGGTGAGTTTCTAAAATATAAGTCAGGTGAAACCTAGATCTAATAAAACTCAGGAAATTATTCTATTAGGTGTAGATTCACCTTAAAGTGTGAGCAAGGAAGCAATAAAAAGAATAAATCAAGGGTTGGTGTTCCCTCATGCACAGGAATGAAAAGTCACAGCAGGCTACGGGGCAAAGGTCTAGAGGTAAACCAACAGCAGTGAACCATAAGCTGCTTTGCAGTCGGCTTCCACAGGTGGCAAAGAGTTAAATCATTAAACGGAAAGAAATCTGTTACACATGTGAAAGAGAGGAATCTGAAACTTGCTGTGCATTCTGGTTCAAGTTTGCAAAGAAAGCATGGGGTAAACATGTCTTCCAGATGTGCGTACAGTTTAAAGAGATATCCCTTAGCAAAGGGTATAGATCACACAGCATGTGTAATTTCTGCAAGACTATGACCATAACATGTCAGAATGAAGGGGAGCATTTATTTATTTTGCAAGTTTTCATGGTTGCATTGAAAAAAAAATCTCAGCATTTAGGGCGCACAAACTTTAAAATGCATTTAACATATCCACTTCAAAGATATCCAAGTGGCAGAATTTAAAAAACTAAAATCTAAGCAAGTGTTTGTCCTTTTTTTCCAGCAATAAAATTGTCTTTCTACATTCAATATGGGGGTAAAGAAAAATTTGCCTGTTGAGTTTCTAGGATCAAGAATAATTTCCTGATAGAAGAAACTTAACCAGTAACTTCTCTGACTCCATTGGCTCGCTTTTTCTGGGTAATTCAGCTGTAATTTTTGTAGTTTTGCGTCTTGAAATAAGGCATTTCTCTGGACTTGTCAGGTGAATGTGGCTCATATTAGGTCTCTTCAGACAGTGAGGACAATTTCTGCTAAAAAAACAAGCTGAACCTCTGCTTAGATTTCAGTTCTTGCAGTGTGAAGAGTGGGAACTGTTGAAAATGTTGTTGTGGTATTGGTGTGTGAATCTTGACACATATTTCCTATCAGCCGGGATCAGAGTGTCCTCTTGACTGACCTTATCTGAAACTGCACCCTTCCTCACTGTATGAATCACCTGAGATATCCTCCTCACATTAAACAACACTTAACCATGAAAACATCACAAAGATAAAATTGTACTGCTAAAGTTTGTAATGTAGACAGGATTAGTGCATCTAATCCTCAAATAAGGGCCTGACATTGTAGACAAACAAAAGCAAATCATAATCTGCAGGATCAACCAACTACATGCATGCATCACCTGAAATCAGACCTTTGCTTTCCCTTTTACTACCTAAAGCTTCAGCTCCTGGCTTTCCACAGAAAAACTAGGACCTGTTATTCTTACCTTTGCTTCTATAGAAGATCCTGCATACCGCTGATGTAGAGATCCAGAGTGTGACAAAGCCAACACAGCTCTGCTTGGTTTGCCACAACGGCTGCCTGAGGCTAACTGGATTAACAAGCACCACCTGAAGGTCAGGAAACAATCCTTCTTCATGAGCCATCAGATTAACGGCATTGAAAAGTATCACCAGGACATGATCCTGTAACCAAGGGTTATCCAGTCCTACCAATAATAAGAGAGCAAACAAGCAAAGACTGCAGGGATTTGCACCTTTTCCGACAGTTGCAATAAGAAACAGGTTTTTGTGATATTGCTGTTGCACTTGGATCATGAGTGTGATGGATTAAAATCTCAAACACCTCCTCTTAGACAAAGATTTTGTTAGGTAGAACCATACTGTCCCAAAAAGAGACCCTTAGCCACTACACCCCACTTGGCATAACCACATTCAGTACAGAGTCCATCAGTCATATGTGATTAGTATCTTCTTTCCCATCCTCATTACAGTTTTAACCCCATCAGATGACGCAGGCCCTCACCTGACCAACCACTCATGAGCTTTGTTCGTCTCCCTTTTGACAGAATGACCGTCAGGGAGAGACAGAGGAGAGTAAAGCTTATTAGTCAGTCTCAGTCCAGGGTCTGACCAGACAACGTATGATCCATTTCTTTCCTTGTCCCAAATGCCATGCAGACCTCAGCTCCGACACATCCAGCAGTATCTTTATTTTGTTTGTGTGAATGCAGAAATATTCTTTCTAGGGAAAATGTGCAGCTAATTCAGTACTGCACCATATAATATAAGGTACTTTACTACAGTTTAAATATGTTTTTTCTGCTGTTTTAAACCTCAGGTACCTCTCAGATTTCTTAAAATAGTTTCCAACAATCTACACAGGCTGAGTTAAATGTTAGCACCAAGTCGGTGAAGAAGTAACTTTAGGGAGTTAAAAGCGCCGTGAGCACATTATGGAATCTGTAGTGCTTTTCTTGGATAAAGACTCAGTTTCCCATGAGCACCCACTTCTACAAAGACATGACTGGCCAAGGCATGAGTTTGTTCTGGAAGCAGATGGTGAGAGGAATAAGGAGTATAACTCTTTGGCTTCACTCAGTTCTGTCCCTGTTTTATACGGCCCACAGTTCAAACCATCAAATATACTAAACAGCATCTTAAAGAGGTTGTGAGAACTATCTGAAGTGGACTGCAGCGACACCTTTTGGCTGGAATCGCGCGCACACTGTCGTGATGACATAACTCTTTACGAGGCGTTTGATTGTTTTGGAAATGCATTGGGATCAGTTCTTCTTTTTAACAGTACAGCAACGAGGTAAGGAATTTATTGGCGCTGTTGTTTGAAACGTAACAACAGGCAAGGTTTGTCAGTTTGTACTGTAGTTTAGTATCCGGTTGTATTGAGTGCTACTCACAGCCCAGTGCTGTGAGATGTACCTGTAGACTAACGTGTAACTTTAAAGAATCCTTCTGCAGAGCAGAGCTAAAGTAACCTCAGGCTTCATTGTATTGATTGACTAGCAAGTTTGAACCATAGACTGTATAATTAATGGACGTAGTCTCCGCAACGTCACCCATCTGTTCCTGAAACGGACTTTTGAAGCCAAACGGCCGTCGCGGCCATATTGGAAATGAGGCAGGCTGTGAGTCTCCACAGTAACAACCATAGGACGCTCCACAGTCACGTGATCTGAGCTGTGCCTCTGATTGGACGAAGTGGTGAGCTTGATATTGTGGAAACTGCCGAATTAGAAAAAAAATTCACCCCCCCTACAGTGCGTGCCGTTAGTGAAATTAGTGATTCAGACGGGAGACGTTCTTTGTACCAGGCTGTAAATAGGCTTATTTTGGCCATGAAAACGACTTTTTTTTGGCCTGGTGTGTTTGTGACTTCCGGTACTTCTGGAGCCAGCCTCAAGCGGACACTCGAGGAACAGCAGACTTTAGCACTTCCGCATTGCCTCATATTTTCAGACTGGAGCTTGCCGCTTGGTTTGAACAGATCACTGCAGGGTAACTGCTGGAATAAACGTTATCACAAACAGTTTAGCTCCTGTTTTAGCCTTTAGCCCGCGATCTTTCACTCAACCGTTTAGCTTTTTTTCTGCTCTTCTGTCCTTGTTCTGGCTGACATCAAAGAAAAACAGATCTCTCTTGTCACGACTAAACTTCGTCAGCCAGTGTGGTGTTGTCGTAGAGACTTCAAGGTGCCATAAATCAATCCGGTCGGGAAGCTAAGAAATAGCATTTAGAAATAACCTACAGTGGTGCCGACAATCTCAATTCAAGTGATGGATTACGATCAGGTAGATATTCAGAAGTGAGACTTTTTCAAGATCCTCAAAGTCCCCTTTAACTCCAGGAGAAGGATGTTGAGTTATTTTAGTCTATGGCGTACCTCAGGGATCAGTTCTGTCACCCCCAGAGCATGCCGCCACTGTAAACGCATCTTTTTGTCACCGTTTAATAAAAGTTATGGAAGCAAAAAGCTAACATGTATCCTTTCATTTTGTCCATCTGTTTCCCGAAGAGCAAAGAGTCATTTCCTGTTACTTTCCTGTGATCTCTCTTCATTTTGCTCACTGTCTTGAGATAACAATGCTGATTTTCACATTATAATGAATCATTTTTTCTCATTAGCTCAAAATCACAAAGCTTGTTGTCTTCTGATAAAGAGATATTTCCTTGCATCAAGAAAACAAAATAGTAGATATAGTAGTTATTGTGATAGTTCCAGACCACACTATCCCATGCTGTAGGAAGACTTAGCTCATGGTGACCAACAGGAATAAATGATATATCCTTCATTAATAAAATGGACTGAATTCTCAAAGAGGGAGTATTAAGCGTTCTCATCTTCTAAACACGGACGTTAAGTAACAATGGATGTTAAAAACAGCAGGAGATCTTCACAAGACTTGCTGAAATGATGAGGTCATCACATAAGGATCTCCTAATCGGTTCATGTCATAATAGACAAGCGGACGTCACAGAGGGAAACATTACCAGTATTTATTTCATTTAATTGTGATGATTATAGATTATTAATGAAACCCCAAATTCAGTATCTCTTCAGTATCTAAAAGCTGAATATTGTAATTTAATGCTGTCAAATTCAAATCAGCTAATTAACTGGAAACACCTGCACTGGAAACACGTTTCATCCAGAAAGGCCTGTATTGTGTTTGGGAAAAGGAACCACAGTACAATTCATTGTGCTGCTGAAGCAGGAGGCAACAGGTATATCCCATTATCAGCTCAGTGGAGGATAAGCAAGGAGATCAGGTTGATACACAGGGCCTCATCCCTTGGCTGAATTATGACAGCATCCTTTTGGCCTAAATCCTAATTAAACATCTGGATAACACAAGGTTAGTTTGGTCGAAAGCCCGAAGGAGGAAAGCAGGAGGTGCTCAGTCATCACTGTCCCAATATAAGGGGAGGAGGGGGGTTAGAGGAAATATTATTCACGCATGGCTTAATTTCTTACATATTTATTGCACCAGAGGTTGAAAAGAAAAAAGGGCTAAAACTGAGCAGTTAAAGAGAGACTCTGAGATAAGATGTCAGAGAAAGTGGGTGTGGAGGTAAAGCTGAAGTGGATGATCTGTGATGGCAGCTAATCCTGATTAGTTCTGACATAAAGACACGAGGGACAGTGTGCTCGCTTGCACTTAGACATCATGTGCTCACAACAGCCAGTGCATTTGTTCATCGGGGAATAAAAAAAACTCCGAAAGAAGCTGTAAACTAATGATCACAGTAAAAAAGCAAACAAAGCCTGATTAAATTACTATATACTACATGTTTAATTACTAATTTTGAACTCAGTTTGGGTAAATACTTTGATGACATTAATGTGGGACATTTTTCAAACTGCAAAATAAACAGAAACTCAAGCTTTAAAGAAGAACTGATGATTTGTATTTCACTTAAACCCTGTAATTTATTTAAAACTGGTCCAAAGACATCAAACCAGATTCTGAAACTGAAATCTTTTATTGTACTATTGTTTATTGTAGTGTTATTAAACTGTCACCATTACGTCTCCAAAAAGAGCAACTAATGGGGTTCATTATCAAAATGGTTCAAAACAGTACATAATATTAAAAAGACATTAAAACAATGTTAAAAGATTCAGAGAATCTGGAGAAATCTTTGTTCAGAGGGGGCATGGACCAAAACCAGTACGGGATGGATGCAACCTTCAGACCCTGAGGCAGCTGACAAAAACAAAAATGACTCTGTAGTGGAAATCACTGCATGGGCTTTAAATCATTTCTATAATAATAATAATAATAATAATAATAATAATAATAATAATAATAATAATAATAATATTTATATTTTGCTCTTAAAGATACTCAAAGATGCTTATTAACAGAAAAAAGAGAGAGAGAGAGAGACAGACAGACAGAGGGAGAGAGAGAGAGAGAGAGAGAGAGAGAGAGAGAGAGAGAGTGAGTGAGTCCAGAGGGTTGGGGCAGCAGTGGAAAAGGCTCTGCCGCCAATGGTGTTGTGCCTGGTCCTGGTGATGGGGGCCAGGAGGTTGGTGTCCAAGGATCTGAGATGGTGGACTGGGGGAGTGTGGTTGGAGGAAACTAATGTCTATGACAGCAGTTCATCAATGCATTCACAAGTGAGGGTTTAAACAATGCAAGCAGAATACTACACATACTACACATGATAAACCGGCCTGTCTGCAGTCCTGACTCATCACCCATTGAAAACATTTGGATTATCATGAAATGAAAACAATGACAAAGGACACCCTGAACTTTCGAGTGACTGAAATCTTATATCACAAAGAAAGGGACTCATTCCAGACTCAAGAGACTGGTCCCTAGGTTCACAAACATTGGCAGTGTTGTTAAGGATGATGATAAACTTCCCTGGAGCAACGGTTTGAAACGTGTTGCTGGCATCAACTTGATAATTCACTTATACTTTTCCAACATTTTACACAGAGTCCTAACGTTTTTTTAGATTCAGGTTGTGAAACTGTTCTATTAAATGAAGTTTCAGATCCTTCAGTGTTACTTGATTATAGATGTCATTATCAGATTACTACTTTTAAAACTGACTAATTTCATTATTATTATTATAAATGAAATTTACCCAAATATTTTTTTAAATTTAATATGTATTTTTAGATGGAACAGGCAAAGTATCAAGTGTTTCTCCATGAAAAATGTGTATTTATCAGCCAATGAAATGTGAAAAAAATAATTTACCATCTAATACTGCATCTGTGCACATATTCACATGCAAAGACTTTATTTTGATATGGATTTTGGTTCAAACCTTCCTTTTTTTGATCCATCATCACTCTTTGAAAACTGATAAATTACCAAAGATGTGTTCCTGGGAGGAAATGTTTCCCTCTTGTGGTCAGAGGTATTATCGCATCCTCAAAATTAAAGCATGTACTTCTGCTGAGAGGTGAATGCTCAAACGAAAATGACAGCTGCAAAATAAAAATTATGAGGGAGGAGATTAAATTTGCTTTTAACCTGTGAGTTTTATTGTGAAATCTTTAATGTACTCTACACAGGAGTGCACAGGTTTAACAGAACATGCCCTGCATGCATCAACATGGTCATAAAAATCTATTGTTCTGCTATTGTTACAAAAATCCGGAGAGAAACAAAATTTACAAAACTAGAGATGACAAGTTGAATAGAAAAAAGTTAAAACATTTCCCTCATGCTAATTATGGTAAAAATTCCCCCTAATATTCACAGAAAACCAGACACACTAAAGGAAATGATGTAAAGGCACTAACCTGAAGGAGAGGATAATGATTGGACTGATAGGCTGATTTGTGTCTGTGTGAGTCCCTGGACACATTAACACTTGAGTCTGTTTCTGCACATTTTTATCTACATTAAGCTTAATTACACGTGAGTTAACTTTACAGAAGAGTGGAGAGGAAAATGATCACATTTGGGAGCACAGAAGTAGAGTAAGGTACAACTGTAAAGAAAAACAAACCAAAGAAGAGGAGAAAGAGAGGGTGACAGAGGAAGTCAACTTCACCGCATGATAACAAACTTAATGAAAAGCAAAAAGTCTTCAGGAGGAGGATTGGACTCTGTGTCCACATCTAGGTCAAGAGGCGCAACGCCAGCGCTGCCCCTCCCCAAATCCCTCCTCCCCCATTTCCTTCTCTCGCCCCTCCTTCCCCAGAGAAAATCGTAAAGGAAAATCTGGCAAAGACCACCCTCTCCTTCTCTCCCTCCTCATCTGTTTCTCACTCCTTTCTCCCAACTCCCCACCAGCGCTTTTTATACTTTTTTTTTTCTTTGACTTGCATTTTTCCCTCAATCCCTTCTCCCCCCTCTCCACTTCATGCCTGACAGTACTAAATCAGAGGCATGTGGGCTTAATGGAAACCAGACCCTGACCCACTCCTCTCCAGCCTGCAGGCTGCACCCATGTCCATTACACTGTAGTTAGCTTTGACTGAATCAAGCTTCAACATGAAAGCAGGAGAGCAGATACGGGGGAGAATGCTTTGGGTTATTCTTCACAGGTTGAGCTAACACAAATCTGTAAAGACCACAACTATGTTCAATTCTTCCTGTTAAATGTGAAAAATCCCCTGACTCTTGTATTTAACGCCAGCTCTGGCACAAGTCATATATCAATATGTCTCCTCTGGGATTGTGATTTTAGTGGTGCAGTCTGAGCAGTTATCGTAGCTGCGGTGGGAGGAGGGGAGACTGGAGCCCAAGTGTCTGTGTGCAAAAAACTCTATGTGCCTTTGTTTGGGTGAGTGGTCTCGAAACCTTGGTGTGTGTGTCTGAAAGAAGATATGTATGCAAAAACAAGTGCTGCAGGGTTTTTCTTCCTTTATCATGTGACACTGGTGCGTATGTGTGTGTGTGTGTGTGTGTGTGTGTGTGTGAGTGTGTGTGTGTGTGAATGAGTGAGAGAGAGGGCAGACATAATGGGCTCAGTGGGAAATGGGTGGTCATGGACGCACACAGCTGTCCAACATTCCTGAGCTGGTCATAGAACAAGCTCCTTAACAGGGATCAAGGGGTTGCTTTGCAGACACACACACACACACACACACACACACACACACACACACACACACACACACACACACACACACACACACACACACGAATCAGCTGAGAAGCAAACTCAGCAAAACAACCAGAAACAAAAAGTGCAAATCATCAGGTCTGAACAAAGAGGAAAGTTAAGGTTAAGGCACCATAGTCAAGCATATTCACAGCCAAAACTGAAAACTGAACAATATTTTTTTGTCTTATTTCTCAAAATGTCTCAATAAAGATTATTTAAGCCCCATTTACCTGATGAATCCAGATAAACATCTTATTTCAATATATACCACAAGCAAAAACAGAAATCCATTTCTACCCTGGAGGTACAAAAAAAATTGGTCTTTCTTCCTTGTATTTTTTAGACGGACTACAATTTCATTTGTACAGCCGAAGATTAGGGCCATGCTTAAAAAAGACGTCACAAATTTACAAGAATAATCTCCTAAATTTTTGAGAATAAACTGGTTATTTTAGTCTTTAGCTTGTCCATCAGAAGAGCAGCAGCCTGTGCAAAAATGAGGAACACGTAGCATCTTGTGAAGTTATATGTTAGTACAGGTTTGAACTTGGCCCTATTCCTCCGTAGTCTGGTAGCCTGTGGTGTTATGCATTTTAACTGCTTTCATCAGAAAGCTCCAGGTTCAGACACAAACTATTGGTAGAGATATAAAGAAGGCTGTTTGTCAAACCTGTAACTCAACAGAACTTAATCAAGAAGACACTCTCATTTCATCCTCTTGAACAGGCGGATGGCTGCTCCTATAAAACAACCATTCAGAAAAAAGTTTGTTTTTTAAACATAATTTAACTAGATTCGTAAATTTAATCTTCAAATTTTATTATTTTTTTCCTTGTAAATTTGTGACTTTTTTCTCATGAATCTACTTTTTTCTTTATTTTTTTTTAATAACTTGGCCCTAATCCTCCGTCGTACATTTGGACATACAGTCCTCTAAACTAAAACATCAAATTAATTTAAATAGAAGAAATATGACAAGATGTCCATGAATTACTTATGTCATTATTTTAAAACTGTATAAACTCAAATAACCTGCAGTCTGCTGCTTATGGGCAAAACTTAAATCTGTCTTTGAAAATTACATTTTTGAAGTCTGTTTAACTTGTTTTTAAATGTGTCTGCGGCATTGATGGCTGTTTTCTTAAGAAATAATCATGACTTTGCTTCAATTTAAAGGTTTCTTTTCTATCTTTTTGTTCACCATCTCTCTCTCTCTGTCTTTCATCCACCCTGGCGAATCGGAGCAGGACGTGAGGAGTACTGGCTAAACATTAAATCAGAGATGGTCCCACGTATTTCTAATGCATTCAAAAATAAAAATCTTATACTCAGTCAACATTGATAATCAGCTTTCTTATCTGCACATTTTAATTTTACTAAACAAAGTAATTCAGGTGTTATTTTGCTTGTAACTTCTAGAAATAAAATGTTTCTCAGGATTTGTCTGATGAATGTGGCATTTATTGAGTTTATGGGATCATTTTTTGTAGAAACATATAAAAAATGTTCCTTTGTTTTGGGTTTCTGTCATGTGGGAAGTTTTTTTTTTTTTTTTTTTGCAATTTGTTTTCATCCCCAAAAGCATTTATCTGCTTTTTGTATAATGTATGTGCATATTGACTTTGTCTGCATTTGAACTACAGCTGAATCAGCCATACTGAATATGTGCAATTAAAATTAGCAAAAGTGGACAAAGTATATCAAGAGCTGATAAAAAAAAGTGTTGTTTTTCTCATGTGTGAAAGAGGAGGAATCTGAGGTACATTTTCTGCTGCTCGGAAGGCGCACAGAGAGGCACAGGGGGAAACTTTGAGGCCAGCAGACTGCAGCTCCACAGGCACCCACTTTGCCACATTTACATTATTTCACATGAGCAATAAAAGGTGTCACAACGAACGAGGCCAAAAACGGTGACTCATCCACTGCTTCTTACACTTAAGTACTGGGTCAAAGGGTTCCTTCCACAGCGGCACAAGTAAAAAGTTTGACGCCAATGTCTGTTAAAGTATAATGAATACCCGTTCTGTCTGTAATGATTCAGGCCTCACACCCAGTCCTGCATAGAGCGTTTGCAGTGCACCAAAGCCCTCGGGGTCTCCTTGTTCTGCAGAGTCCTAAGGATGGCATAGATTAAAATGAGGATGCAAAGGATGAGCACAAGAGGGACACACACCATGACTAGAGTCATGACTTTTGATTCATTGTCAGCCACGGTCACGACCACTTTCACCTCCTGGTCCTCCTCCTCTTCTGTGCTGTCAGGGGTTTGATCTTCCTCTGGGTTTGTTCCTTTGTCTCCGCCTGTGTCTGGCTCTTTGTGGTCATCTTGACCTCGGTCTGATGGGATGACTGGTTCGTCTTTTGGTTTTTGCTCAGGGTCCACGTCAGGCTTCGGGTCAGGTGCTCCGGCACAGCCCATGAAATCCCTCAGGATGGAGCGTGGGTAGCCTTTGTCTGCTTCTGTCCTGTGGTTATCAAACCTCCAGTAACTGGTGCCTTTGTAGAAATAGGTGTAAGCTGCATGAGACCAGAATGAGAGAGGTTTAGACGTGACATCCTATTGTCCATTCTTATTTGATTTTAAGAAAATTAATAAACAGACTTTGTATTTCAATGTCCAGACTCTGATCTCAGTTTTCACAAAGAACTTGCATTTGCTGTAAGTGGTTTTCAAAGACAACTCAGCTTTTTGGAAGTGTTTTTTTTTTTTTTTTTTTTTGCCCATTCAGTGTTTTCCCCTGCAAGTCATGTCTGCTTTCATGCAGCGTCATCTGAGGGCCTGAAGATCACATCAGCTCAGCACTGATTTTGGTCCTTGTGTTTTTTGTACAGAGGTTTATTCTGATTCTCTGAATCTTTTAATGGTATTATGTTCTGTAGATGAAAAAAACTGTACACTGTAAATACTGAGTTTTGAGCAAATGTTTCTGTCTTAATTTTAGTAAAAAATGTCTTATGAGACTTAACTCAAGCCACATTTACCCAGGAGGTCAACAAGTCCAGAAAATTGTCTTATTTCAAGATATTTGTAGACAAAAATGATGCCTGAATTACTTACAAAGAGTTAAAAAAAAATCTGCCAATGACGTAAATGATCACAGGGGTACTTGAAAAGTTGCTTGAAACAAGATTAAAGTCGTAATCCAAGGAAATACACCCATTTGTAGATATGTTTTTACTCTTCAAAAGCAATTTTTTCTTTTAATATTTTGAAATAAGACATTTTTCTTGGACTTGTGAGGTGAATGTTGCTCATCTTAAAGTGGATGTGAGGCATATCTGTTTGAAGTGGTTTACAGTGACACCTTTTGGCTGGAAACTTGCACACAGTCGTGATACACGACTCTCAACAAGGCGTCTGTTTGTTTTGGAAATGAATGGAGATCGGATCTTCTTATTAACACTACTTTTCTTTGTTCAAGACAAATTTTTACCAGATACAGCGTGACGGGGTAAGGTCTCTATCAAAAGTTACTCCGCGCAACAAGTAAACTTTGTCAGTTTGTACTGTAGTTAAGTAGCTGACTATTTAAATGCCTCTTGCAGCCCGTTGGTCTGATACTGTATCTGTAGCTCTAACCTGCAACGTGAGCGAATCCTTATGTCCTGCTCATCTACCAATCAGAGCTAACGTAACCTCAGTCTTGATTTTATGGACAGACTCTCAAGTTTGATCAGATCACTGCAGAATAACTGCTGCATGTGGGTTGGAATGAACAGTAACAGTTTAGCTCATGTTTTAGCCTTTAGCTCGTGGTTTAACCTTTAGCTCGTATGCTGTAAATCGATCCGGTCCTGTCCAACCCGCTCGGGAAGCTAAAAGTGATACTTTTTTTTAAAGTCACTTCCAAAGTTCTCACAGTTTCTCTAATTCTTATTTTTATTAAAACTTATCTTCTTAGATTTCATTTTTTGCAGTGTGCAAGAACTGTTGCAGGCCAGACCACCGAATAAGACATCAGATGCTAAAAGAAATCAATAACTCACATGTACAAAAAGTTTTCAGGGAATGTATAAAGAACAAAATTCAATCATTTGGAATAATGTTCTGTTTGTGAATGCATCTCTGTGTATTGAAAGATTTTAGAGACATCAGAGCACTCTGGGTGGGGATGCGATCGACTGCTACAGAATACATTTAGCGCAGCTCCGCCACAAATCTAATTTCCAATGGAAGGACGAGCCAACCCTCAAACCAGAGCTCTCATTCCTTCTCCTCTCTCTCTCTCTTTTATCCCCTCACCCTTCACTTTGCTTTGCTTGCCTCAGACTAACCAGTCTCAAGTGTCATTTTTTCCCTCCCTGCCTCTTACACACCCTGTTTCACCTCTAACCTCCTGCTCTTCGTCACCTTTCACCTCTGCCTGCTCATGCAGCTCTCCTGTTTTTAACGCTGCATGTATGGATGGCTTTTGGTCTGGGTTGTGATGATAGAAAACACAAGCTGCTTTGTTGTTCCCTTCCTGTAAACAGTCTGATTTAGAGTCATAATTTACCTCCATCCTCACTGAGGAAGGCTCCTTTGGGCGAGTCTGGGATCCTTCCCCATCTGGTGTTAGGCTTTGGGAAGTCTCTGTCTGTAGACCTGGTCTCCTCATTGTATCTCCAATATCTGCTCATAGACGGTGTGATATGTAAAGACTGATGTGGACTTTATTTATGAAGAAGTCAAAAATCTTGTTGCATGTCTTGTTGTGTGTGTGGGTTATACATTACCTGTCCCCAGAGAAAAAGTATGTGTACCCGTTCGGCTCCCACCAGATTGCCGTGTCGATCTTGTGTGCAGGAACTCCCTGTCCGTACTCGTGCAAAGGCTGCGGGTATCCTGGCAGCACATCAGCCTCCCTGAAGACCCAGAATCTATCATCTGTGGGACAAACAGACATATGTGTATAAAGGGGTGAAGTGAGGGGAAGAGAAGCAGCAGAAAAGTGTCACATTAACAGAAATTCACAACCTAAGGCATGCGACTCACTCCACATTAAAAATAGAAAGGACATTCAAGGTGAAAATAATGAGCATTACATTTACTGTCCAAGATTCCTGAAAGCAGGAGCCAAGTTTTCTCTAACCTTAAGCTTGGGCACGCTCTGCAGACATTTTCCACCCTCACCGCCAGTCTACTGCTCCAGAGCAACATACTCAAACTAAAATGACAAAGTTTTTGCAAAGAGGCTTCTTCTAACTGTGGCACATTTGCTCTTTAATTCACTGTTTGATTGGATGTTTTAACTTCCCCTGCTTGGATTTGCATGGCGACCCTTTCTGCAGGAGTAGATGCATAAACTGTGCACCTGTTTATCTACAGTTCATCTGCAGCTATCAGTGTTGATTTAGTGAGCTGAAATCCACAGTCAGAAGCTCTGAAACTCCTGAAAATGCAGGACTAATCACAGGCTGACCATAAAAATAAAAACCCTGCCCCAGTTCACATCTGGAGCTGTGCTGCAGAGAAGGCTGATGCAATCCTCCATTCCTCCCATGAGGCCTGTTTGAGCTCAGCTGGTGTGGAGTCATACTGGGCAAGCAACAGCCGCCACGCTGCACAGGACTTTTTCAACACACTGAGTGAACACACGCATACGCACACACACACACACACACACACACACACACACACAAACACACACACACACACACACACACACACACACACACGCACACACACATTCTGTGCAAAGACCCAGAAACAACTCTCAATAGTCTTTATCTGCAGCCACATTGCTTCTCCTATTTTAGATATTTCTGTGAGTGTTTGGCAGATCCGGAGAGTTATAGCCGTGCTGAATTATTACCATATCCTCGTAAATCCTTTTGTGTGGGGGAAAAAACATGCTGAGTTTGCAGTGTTTCCTTTCAGCCTGACCGGTTCAAATCAAACAGAGATCAGAGTTTTGTTTCACTCCTCGTTTTTGTGTTTATAGAAACCATTCTCCAAAAGCTCCAAAGCTAAAGAGCAGTTCTGAAACAAGCGACAATGCTTCACAGCGTTTCACTCAAAACGCAAAAAACGCAGAGAAAAAAATCTGTTTATACGGAAACGCTGATGGACTGAAAACGCTGTAGTACGCATACGGCCAATAGATGGCGATATAACTGTAGAGTCTTTTGGTAATCTGCTGCTTAAGAAGAGGTGGGCTGATTGTCTGGTGGATATATCAAATACGTCTTATCTGAGTGCAGAAGTGGAGCAAAAGATGAACGTTTTGTTGACAGGCAGTCAGCACATTCAGCAGCACGAGCACAACCCGGAAAGTGGAATGCGCGCGCACAAAGCGGAGCATGACGTCAGCATTTTTACTGAAAACGCCAGCTTGCCGTTTATACGGTAACGGAGGCTGCAGCATTTCAGAAAAATTCCACTCTGGAGGGTGTTTTAAAAGTTGTGTTTTAGGTCGGCTGAAACGGCATTTCCATATAAACGAGAGGCCAAATCGAAACAAGACTTTTGCGTTTCATCCTAATACCGTTGTCGTGTAAACGGCCCCTTGGTTTCAAAAGTTATGACACAGTGGTGAGTTCTCAGCATGATGCATTTGTAGCAGGACAGCAAGAAACTTATTTTACTTAGGGGAGAAAAATCAGTCAAATACCTTTAAAGAAGACAAATTTGCCGTCATGTCGCTCATAGGCTGCGTCAATGTCACTCGGAAGACCGATCCAGAACACAGATATGGGCATGGGGTAGTTGTCCAAGACCCGATTCCTGCGCACACGCCAGAACCAGCGACCCTGCAAGAGCAAGCAAAGTTTTTTTGACAGTCCAGCTCCAGTGTCCACCATTGTGAAAAATTAATCCAATTAATACCTTCAAGAAAAAAGGACTGATCTCACTACTCACTTCTCAGCTTTGCAGGCATGCGTAGTGCCATCAAAGGGACTTTAGTTTACATGCTGTAAATTAATTTGTGTTCTTCCAGGAAAACATAAACGGACCACAGAAACGGAGAAATAGCTTTTAGAAATAATCAATTTTGCTGCTGGTAATCTCATTTTAAATCATGGATTATTAACAGGGAAATCTATAAAAGTGGGACTATTTCAGATCACTTAGAAGGTCCTCTCAGTGTCTTCAAGGATTAAATCAAATAACCCATTTGCTAAACGTAAAGAGTGGAGAAGTACGACTTTATAAACTTATAAATAAGAGGTTAAAAATACTCCAGTGTAGGGCAGAGACCTGGGAACTGGATAGTATGAAGCAGACCTAATTTTTCTTTTTGTTACTAGTTTCCTCTTTTGGTGTCTTACCTTGAAAACAAACATCTCCCCCCTCAGCATGGTCACAGTGTCAAAGTCTCCATCGCAAATATCAGGGGCCTGGTTGTCCGGCACCTTTGGAGGTTTTGGAGGAGCGGGGGGCCGAGGAGGAGGCGCAGGATGAGGGACATCTTTTCTAATGCGAGGGGTGACAGGTTCTGGATCAGGCAGGGAGTCAGTGGGGGTGACTGTGGAAAGAAGAGGGGGTGAAGTGGGGCCAGGACTCGTCCCTGGTAGGGTTGGTTGATGTGGACTGCTGTCTGTTGGGTTGGGTGGAGGGTCTGCTGGAGGACTCGAGGTGGGATCATCTTCAGGGGGAGAGGGGGAGGTGAATGAGTCATCTTTGGGTTCATCATCAGATGAAGGAGGAGACGTTGGAGGAGCACCAGTGACAAGAGGCGGACCTGATAAGACAAAGGTGGACCGTTCACAACAAGAAAGAGAAACCATCACAATGTAGAAGTTTTTCCTTAAACAACCCCCCAATTCCAATCAAGTTAGAATCCTAAATAAAAACCTAAATAAAAACAAAATACAATGATTTGCAAATTCTGTTTAACCCATATTTAATTCAATACAATGAAAGGACAATATATTTAAAGCTGGGACAGGAGCAACAAAAGACTGAGAAAACTGAGGAATGTTTAAAAAACACCTGTTTGGAACATTCCACAGGTGAACAGGTTAATTGGAAACAGGTGAGCGCCAGGTGAAACAAAATAAGAGAATATTTGCAAAAAAAAAGCAAAGTTAATCAGTTTGAAGAATAAATATCTTGTTTTTGTGGTGTATTTGGTTGAATAAAGGTTAAACAGGTTTTACAAATAATTTTATTCTGTTTTTATCTACTTTTGTCCCGACTTCATTGGAATTGGGGTTGTACTTTTTCTATCTAATACAAAAAAAGTTAAAATAATTCTCTCCAACCTTTCTGTGTGACATTAGACATCAACAACCTCCATTATTCTCTCCTCCCTTCCCCACAATACCCTCCTCTATCTCTCCCACACAAAGAGATCTAATTTTCCGTTCTGTGCAGCAGCTGAAAGCTCACTTTAGTAACTGTGACTGTGCCGAGGCTCTTTGGAAAAATCTGCCTGACTAGTTGCTAGGAGGAGAAAACACACAGATCCAGCTTGTTATGTAATAAGTTCGGACAGCTGATGAGTCAACAGATGTACTGAGTTACCCTCGGCACAAAAACACAGTGAATATATATGACGAATGTCGCTGGATGACTTAGATTCCCAATGTCTGTGTGAAAGCAACGTCATAAATGTAATTCTCTCAATGTAGGTTTTTTATTTATTTTTTTTGTCTTTGACACTAAACATAAGAGGTGGGAGAAAAATCTTTTCACATAAGAATCGGTATTTCTTGTTTTACAATCGTAAAATCTTTTTTTTTTTTTTTTTTTTATAAAAAATGTTCATTTTTTTCCCCAAAATTTAAATTCCTTATTTTCGTCTTTGTTTGAAAGCTGGGTTGAAAAAATATTACTGCTTTTCTCCAGCAGAGGGTGAAATGTTTTTCTTTGACTTTCCAGTAACATAAAGTCAGATTCCCTCAATATGTCTTAAAAACTGACTCATATGTGATGTTCATTTTTTGGGGGAAATATGGCACCTGTGGTCTATAAACATCATAATAATTTAACTTTACATGCGCTGGTGTTAAAAAAGGGAAGTAAAATCGTGGGTTTAGCTAGAATCTCACACATCTAACAGCTAAATCAGGATTTATATCTGAGCAAGTTTTGCTTTGCAAAAAGTAGCTTGACAGAGGACTCAAATTTTTTGACCTATTATTATAACCAGAATGCTGTTTGCAGATGGTACAGGTAAATACAGGTTTGTTTCCAAGGGTCTGCAGGTGTCCATCTGTAGAATTATAAAAAATGAATAAATATGTGAATTTTTGCTGCCAGAAACTATCCCTCACATTTATTTGGCGCCCCATGAGTCGCAGACACATTTCAGTGATCTCACTCTAAATTACCACTAGATGTGAGAGCGTGCATGAATGGTTGTTCGTCTCTACATATTAGACCGGTGATAGACTGGTCTTTATGGGTCAAGTGAACAGGTTGGTGACTTGTTCATGATGCATCTCGCCTCTTGCCCAGCGTCAGCTGGTATGGGATGGGCTCCCACCACCCCATAAAGGAAAATCAGTAAAGATAATGAGTATCACACCTATTCTGCTCACCTGGCTCTCCATTCACCTTTATCAGACCAGCTGAGTAAACACAGGACATGCCTTTCGATGCCCTCACTGGCTGTCAATGTGGCTTTATGGCCTGTATCGTTTATCTTTAAACTCTTATCAGTCCCTGTCAGTTTGCGTTCACCTATTTCGTGTCCAGTTGTTTGTGTGTGCCTCCTGAGCTTTCAGTTACTGTAAATGTCTCCACTCAGTCTGCTGACCTGTTGCCTCATCTTCACAAGCCCTCTATAACCTTTCAAACCCTATTTATTTGAGGCTTTATGTTATTTGGTTTGAACACAGAGACATTTCTGCAGTTTTGCATTTAATTATGTCAGTTATGTCAAACTTAATTCTTTTTAAATCACCATCTTTCAACACTGGCAAAAATGAGACAGTTTCTATTACTGCTATAAGACTCTGTCAACAAGAGATAAAAGTTATGAGAAAGATTTTACACTTATTTCTTTAAAATATGTTCAGTAAAGGAAAACAACTGTGTAATTCCAGCCATTCAAGACTTTACTCTCAGTATTTAGAGTAGAAAAGCCCAATGATATGTTAAACATAGCTTACCAAAATTTGTTCTTAATCCATCTCAGCCTAGCGTGAAAATACTTATTGGTGGTATCTATGATTTGTGATTTTGTATCAAGCCATATCACAATAAACTGCCAGAAAAGTCAGAGATAACAAGACAATAATTTTGCCTTTTGGAAAGAAAAAGAGCAAATCTGCTCAGACATAGTAAATGCAAAGCGAATACCAGAGCTTTTTCCACATGCACACACACACACACACACACACACACACACACACACACACACACACACACACACACACACACACACACACACACACACACACACACACAAAGACGCCATCTGTCAGTGCACAATGTAATCCATTCAGGCAGGGAATGCATGAGAACATCATAACGGCATGCATGATATTCTGTTTGGAGGGAGATCTTACTGATGTGATGTGAAGAGACGTAAGTGTGTGTGTGTGTGTGTGTGTGTGTGTGTGTGTGTGTGTGTGTGTGTGTGTGTGTGTGTGTGTGTGTGTGTGTGTGTGTGTGTTTTGGCTTTAAAGAGTATGATTGAACCTTATGCCATAGTTGACGCACTCTCACTGATTCATGAGCTTAAGCAGTCTAAATATGTTAATAGTTAAAGATGATGTAAAGGTGTTCTCTGCTGTTTGTGTGTCCTTCAAGGATTGGAAAATGACAAAAAATCTTGGATATTGGGAAACTTTGATGGTTTTAATTGTAGATGAACTCTTTGCAGTCTTATGAAGATCACCTGAAGATCTTGTGCTATTTCTAGAACAGCCTGTTTCGAGTTTGAAAATCTACATACACTTTGTATGACCATCCAGCATTGTTACTTTACATCGATGTTTACAACATCTGAAAGCAGAATACCCCTCCCCCTTTAAATAACTACATAAATGAACATGTTTGTAAACAGGGTAATATACAACCGCATGTCCAATGAAGTATGGAGGTTGTATAAAAAGAAGAACAGAATGCAATGATTTGCAAATCCAGTTTAACCTATATTCAATTGAATACACTAGGAACCAAGATATTTATTGTTCATGTTCCAAAAAGGTGGGAAAGGGGCAACAAAAGACCGAGAAAGTTGATTAATGCTCAAAAATCACCTGTTTGGAACATTCTACCGGTGAACAGGTAAATTGGAAACAGGTGAGTGTCATGATTGGGTATAAAAGGAACATCCCTGAAAGGCTCAGTCATTTACAAGCAAGGGTGGGTTCACTGCTTTGTGAACAACTGCGTGAGCAAATAGTCAAGAACAATGTTTCTCAACATACAACTGCAAAGACTTGATGGATTTCATCTACAGTCCACAAAATCATCAAAAGATTCAGAGAATCTGGAGAAAATTCTGCACATAAGCAGCAAGGCTGAAAACCAACATTGAATCCCCGTGACCTTTGACCCCTCAGGCAGCACTGCATTAAAAACCAACATCATTGTGTAAAGGATATTACCACGTGGGCTCAGGAACACTTCAGAAAACCATTGTCAGTTAACACAGTTCATCACTACATCTACAAGTGCAAGTTCAAACTCTACCATGCAAAGACAAAGACATATATCAACAACACCCAGAAACACCGCCGGCTTCTGTGGGCCCGAGCTCATCTGAGATGGACTGACACAAAGTGGAAAAGTGTGCTGTGGTCAGACGAGTCCACATTTCAAATTGATTTAGGAAATCATGGACGTGGTGTCCTCTGGGCCAAAGAGGAAAAGAACAATCTGGATTGTTATCAGCACAAAGTCTCAAAGCCAGCATCTGTGATGGTATGGGGGTGTATTAGTGCCCATGGCATGGCTAACTTGACCATCTGTGAAGGCTCCATAAATGCTGAAAGGTACATACAGGTTTTGGAGCAACATATGCTGCCATCCAAGCCACATCTTTTTCAGGGACGTCCCTGCTTATTTCAGCAAGACAATGCCAAGACACATTCTGCATGTGTTACAACAGCGTGGCTTCATAGTAAAAGAGTGCGGGTACTAGACTAGCCTGCCTGCAGTCCAGACCTGTTTCCCATTGAAAATGTGTGGAGCATTATGAAGCGCAAAAAAGACAATGGAGACCCTGGACTGTTGAGCAACTGAAGTTGTGCATCAGTCAAGAATGGTAAAGAATTCCACCTCCAAAGCTTCAACAATTAGTGTCCTCAGTTCACAAACACTTATTGAGTGTTGTTAAAATGAAAGGGGGGAAACATGACCCTGCCCCAGCTTTTTGTCTCAGCAGGTGAATAAATGCAGTGCCTCTCACCATATATGTATTGTATTCCATGGACATCATCCTCATGAAGGGTAAAGTTGTGTGTGTGAGTCCACTGGTAGAAAGGAGCCATCACAGCACTGGGATTATCTGAGTGCTCCAAACCCAGAGCATGACCGAGCTCATGGACCGCCACCAGGAAGAGGTCCACACCTGCAGGACACACAGCCACACTCACAGAGTAAGACTGGGAATTTAAACAAACTTATATCACACTGATTGACTATCATGATGACATGGGAGTTATTTATTAAATTATACAAATGTTTTTATCATTTACTGTTATTAAAGGCGGGACGATTCATGTTGGATTAACGGTTAAAATGCAAGAGAATTACATTCAACATGAAAGAAATGAAGTTTGTTGGATTGTAGTTTAAGTCCGTGGGTTTGAAAAGGATTGTTTCCCCCTCCAACAGGATGCCCCAGCCCAAACTATGACTATGATGCAGCACTGACTGATCCATGCAGCCCTTTACTTTAAGGCCTCAGATACAGATCTCTTATCTTTAACATCAAGCAGACTATAGATACCTATATCTACCTTTTTCCATCAGACTTCAAAAGAATCCACACACTTACCCTCTGGGTTCTGGTTATCCAGAGTCCAAGGCTCATCAGCATCAAAGTGTGTATCTCCTCCTATTCCTGGTCCAGGGTAGTAGGCATGAGCGAGAGATCCTCCCTCGCCATCGAACAGAGACATATCTCCATGAAAACCAGACGCAAACAAAAGCAGGATGTCAGCGAGCACGGCTTGGCTGCTGTTGAGGTTGATGTTATTTTCAGCAGGTAACTCCTCAAAGGTGAGTGGAGTGACCTTCCGCCACACGTCGAAGGCCTTATGAATCGCATCATACACCCGCTCCTCACCCAGTGAGGATGGGATGTGCTGGTTCATGATGCTAGAGACAGAAAAGAGAATGGCAGAGTTTGAATGTTAAACCGTCTAATCCTGTGAATTTTCACTTTCACTTTTATGAACCTGTAGGTGATGTGGTCTCTGTCCCACTGCTGTCCAGTCAGAGCGTAACGTTTCTTCCTCGCTCCTTCGTCAACCTCAGATGCTTTTCTGTCTGGAAGGCCGCAGCGAGGCCGACGCATGGCTCTACATAAAGACACATGCAAAGTATTTTTTTAAGAATTATGAGCAAGAACAGTCATCAAATATCTAAAAAGTGAAAATAAAATGGCAACCAAATTACTACAAGCACAGGCAACTTAGTTTAAAATATCTGAAATAAAACTGGTGTTCATGGGGTACATGCAACTCTGACACAAGGTATCCTAAGAGGCTGCGTAACAGAGTGGATTTTTTTACCCTTTTCTTTTAACCACATCTCAGCTGAGAAAAGTATCTTCTTTGGATAAAGTTGTGTGGTAGACTGCAACAACTCAGCGTGAATAAAACTTAAGGTTTTCTACATCTACTCTAAGGTGAGTCACCATCGTATTTTAGGCAACATATTCTCACTTTGCTGTAATGGAATATAAAGTTATCTTTAACACTGGAACCTCCACAGCAGTGTGACGGACAGTTTGGGATTTTCTCTAATAAAAGCTAACGTTAGCCTAAAGTGAGCTCCTAGCTGCGTCATGTTACTTTTTTGTTGTGGAGTTAACTGACTTATTTTGTTCTAGTTTTTGTACTTTGGTGATCATCCATCATTGTTAGCTGCTGTCCAAGTTAAACTAATGTTAGCTTCTGGAGCTTAGCTTCATTAGCTTATCTGTAAGGTCTGAGATTACAAAGGCTGGAAACTGTTATGCTGAATGATTCCATTGGTAAAGATGGTCAAAAAGCCATTATATTTTCATGAAAAATGCTGATCCTCTATCTTGTTGTCTGATATGGTAATAACAACAAGATGCAGTTCATCCTATGGGTTTATCACATTTGCACTGGGATCTGTAAATTTTGTCTTGTAACTGAAGCTTTTATCGACCTTCTCAACAGTAAATCGATTGTATATATCACTCCAGTGTGTAGTTTAAACCCTTTTGGTGACTCCTAGATGATATGGGATCTTTGTGTTTCCAAAAATCATCAATAGCTTCCTGTGAAATGTCTCCTACTGTGACACCTGCCATAGCACCTGTCATTAAATGTTTATTGTTTGTCTGAGTGCGTGAAGGGGGGCGGGGCTTAGCCATAGGTCAATCGTCTGATCTGAGTGACTGCTCTAAGTTCAACAGTACAATGCAGAGGTATGGCAACACCACTCAGACAAACCACATGCAGAACCACATGAGCACAGTTTATTGTCTTTGGGATCTGATCAGAAAAAGAAAATTCATAGACTGACTTCAGAGCAAATGTAGCAAGTAATGAGAGCTTTGATAGAAATATAGTGGAGTTAAAAGTCACAAGTTCCACTTAAAAGTAACACTCGTGAAATACTGATGGTAAAAAATGTGCTTCAGTCTACCCGAGTGAATTTACTGTTATTCCTGCCTCTATCTGCAGATTTCATGACTTTTCTTAATTTGTGATTATTTTCTCAAACCTTTCACTACTGGAAATATTTTCTTCTTTCAGGCTGGAATTAAAAAGTGAAGAATTCAATCGTGTTTGCTGTTTTTCTAGTTGCTGAAACAAAGACTGCAAAAAGATCCAACCACCAGGAAAACTTCTGTCATTCACATTTCTTTTAAACGCACTTGTTATCTTTCCTAAGCAAACTGGAAGAGAAGCCTGATACCACTCCTGACACTATAAACTTGCCAAGCTAAGTTTGGTGAAAGGACAGAGTGAGAAATTGCGAGCCAAAGTTATTTAATGAGTCGTTTCTTAGCGGGTTTTATTACCTTAGCAAAAAAGTCAAGCGACTTGGCTCCAAAGCTTCTGCCAAGAAAACAACCAGGCTTATAGAAACCTTTTTTATAGAGGCACCTTTAACAGCCTCTACAGAGAAACCTGTCAAATAAAATAATCCAGTATAATCCTCCTGGCTCAAGAGCCACCAAAAAATCTTGAATGTTTTTAATCAACCACTTGTTCATTGAACCAGCAATGCTTGGAGTTCTTCAAAGCAGGTTATAAATAACAATTCAGAAGTTTTTTGAGATTCTGGTGTGAAGTTCAGTCCTCATTTTATCAAGGTCATAAATCATTTTCAGAAACATTGCTTGAGTGAGAACTTTTTTTTACTGATGCTTCAACAGGACTTCCTCAATAAGTCTTAGAAACTACAGCTCATTCAGAGACAAAGATAACTACTGCTATAGTTAGCAGAGAGACTGTAATAAGATACACAAACAACCTTTTACTTAAGTCTCTGTTTGTCAAACTATTTATTCACCTCCTAATGTGAGGTTTCCTTAATCCTTTCACACAAGCTGAAAATAAAGGTCTGATAAACCAATCAAGGTCACAGCTGAATGTGAGGATATGACATAATACGTTTAATGGCCTTGTTAGCCGGAGTGTGACCTCAGGAAGGAAAACAAAACCTCTGTGTAAACCTTTCAACCTCACTTGAACTGTCTGAGCAACCACTGGTGAATACGCCAATCCGGATGTGATCAGGAAAAGCCAGAGTTCAGGAAGCAAGTGTTGAGTTTTTATTTTGAAGTGAGGATTGTAGTGACCTATAACTCCATCTATGGCATAAGATGCTTTAAAGAGCAAGAAAAACAGTCTTAAAAGTGTAAATAATGGAAATTAAAAAACACCAACATTCAGCTTAATAATAAAACATAGAAGGCCTTACACAACAGTAGCAGCATCCATCTCTCCTGTCACCTGGAGGCCGTAGAAGCGCTGCATGTCACTGATGGCTTTGGAGAGAATCTGAGCGGACTGCATGGTGGACATCTGTCTGCTCGCCTGAGACAGGTATCCAAACTTACGAAGCCATGCCTGCCAGGAAAAAGAAGTCAGAGGTAAACAGTTTTTCTATGGAGAATTTACCGAGCTGAACTTGTGTGTGTTTTCATGTGTGTGATGCAAGGTGTATTCAGTATATCATGTGTATGACAGCTACAACATGGAGTGAGTCATTGTTATGCTGATCCAAAAACAAGCCGCTGTTGAGTAACCAGACAGAGCATCTAAGGAGTTAAAGAAAAGAAAGCAGATGGCTTCTATTAACATTACAACATTCCTGCTCTCTCATTCCTGGCCTCTCTCCTGCTGACAGCAAGGATGAGGAGTCGGGGGGAAGATTTGGAGACCAAGCACTAAGAGAGCAGTAATTACATTTCATATCACTACTGTAGGCCACAGGAAAAACACAGCCCTGCACGAACATTTCTGTACTCTGAGAGTAAAGGAGGACCTGCGTTGCTGAATTTGTCCTGTTATATGTTAGCTGACAGTGAAATCGAGCCTGTGGAGCCACGTGGCCAGGCAAACAGGATGAGAGCTCCCATGAGGGGATCTCTCTGAAGTTTTATGCTCTTCCCTTGAAGAAGCCTCAAAACAGCAGAGCCCGAAAAACAACAACACAGGGCCTGCTCACACAGCTGGATCATGGGACTCAGACCTTCATGCATAAACACCATGAACACAGGCCAGTGCTTTGAGTGCACAGAGTCAGAAAAACCTTCAAGATGATTTCTTCAGTCCAGGTCACATCTCAGACAAAAGACCTGCTGATGAAGAATGACACAGCCATAAATGGAATGAAAAACTTAGAGCTGATACTGATGTCACGAATAGGCTACCAGTTTAGCTGCTAGCTGATTCAGATATGTTTTACATTGTTATTCTTCTACATATGCAGTGGTTAGTACTGTTGCCTCACAGTGAGAAGGTTCCTGGTTCAATTCCCTGGCTGGGAATGTGAAGTTTTCGTGTTCTCCCTGTGCATGTGTGGGTTCTCTGTGTTCCACATTTCAAAAACATTCTCATCAGGTCAGGAGAGCTGTGATAGGTTACAACCTGCCTGTGACCCCTAAAAGGGAACGCTGTAAAGACGATGGATGGATTCTGGTGTCTGTTTTTGAAAGGAGCAATTTGGTTTCATGTGTTTTGTTACCTGGTGCTGTTTGTTCACTCATTTTGAACTTCTGTCATGCAGGCAGTAACACTAGCTCAGCTTATATGTAAAGACAGCATGAGGTCCTAATGCGCAAGCACAGATGTCGGTCCCTTAAGTCTTTAACATATTCAGTAAATATGCCTAGTGTCTTAGGTACAGTGATATTATCACATATCCACCTATAAGGTTGTTTTTTTTTCTATTTTATTACAATATTTGCAGCTATGTTATACTGAGAAAATGTCAATATCTAATCTCCTTGTAATTTCTTGTAAGTGCTATGACTAAGTGCAATACCTAACATGTGCCCTGGGGTCTCAAACAATCATAAATTAACTGACAAAGTTTTTTAAAGATCTGCTCCAGTATTTAGGGTTTTTAAGTACAGGTATGGAAAAAAAACAACAACAAACAGAAATGTATGACAATGTCACATATGCTCTGGGACACTGAGACAAGTTAAGTGGATTTTTTTTAACTCTATTTTTAATATTTTTGACTTATTAGAGACTAAAGAATAAATAAACTTACACTGTAGGGTTATTACAGTGTGTAGATAATAATAATAATAATAATAATAATAATAATAATAATAATAATAACAACAACAACAACAACAACAACAACAACAACAATAATAATAATAATAATAATAATAATAATAATAATAAATACTGCCTGAAAATGGTGGTACTGTAAAGTTTATGCAATAACAAAAGGCAACAAACATGTAAATAAATAGATAAATCAAAATGTAAGATTATTTAACGTGACATTTCCCTCTATAATGCAGTCATGGACAGATAATACATAGATAAATAGATATTTAGTTAGATGCACTTAGTTAGATGATATGTGGATCTAGGTCAAGAGGTCAAACGTCAGTCTGTTGGGTGCTTTGTTATTTTATGCCAATATAAGTTTGTGGACCTAATCAGTACATGAGAAGCTCATATTCCACAATATACTCTGAACTTCTTCAGACAATGTAAAATTGTGCTTTTGTTATTTGCATGACGACCCTTTGCTAGATACTGTACCTCAGCATTGAAGTCCTCCTCCTGTAGGTCTTCTGCTCCTGTGCTGCACAGAACCACTGAGAACAAAGACGACAGTGCGAAGAATAACAGACTCCACGGTCGTCTGGAAATCATCTTCTTCGTCATGTGCTGCTGCTGCTACCGGGGGTCTTCTTCAGGTGGAGTAAACAGCAAACTCCCTCCGGTACAGGATCCCACTTCACGGAACTGCAGGGTTTTTTTCTCTCCTCCTCTGTTTTTAATTACAAATCCTCCACAGCAAGTGAGCTACTCGCTCATTTCGGGATCCGTCACATCGGAAAAAAAAAATCGAAAAAAGTGTGGCCGTCAAAAAACTCGGAAAAACAAGAGATCAACATGTATTAGTGCATTCCTAGTTGCAGATTTCCCACTGTGACCGACAGCAGCATGGCTCGTCCAAATGTTCATACAGCAGTGTCCTTCATGCGCTCAGCTCACAGTGTGGCCAGCGGGTGGGAGAACAAGACCTTCCCCTTTTTCAGACGTCCACAATAGCTGATCAGAAAGCAACAAGTACTGAGAAAGACTGCTTCCCTTTACTTTGTCAATAAACGCGCCACGTGACAAAAATCAATGCATGAAAAATGTTTCAGTGAATACGAACTTTGCATACTTGTAGCAAAATACTGAGCACGAGAACTTTTGCGCAAAGCCAGCAGTACTTGCTAAATGTTAATAAATAAATCAACCAATAATAATAATAATAATAATAATAATAATAATAATAATAATAATAATAATAATAATAATAATCTCATGATAAAGTGCTTGTATGGGACCCACACCAAGCACAGGAATGAAGTGAGTGTGCCATCTGCCGGCTATGCATGAAACTACAGTTATACAGCTGGAAGATTTTAGCCTTTCTGTAAATCTGTATCTCATAAAAAATCAAAGACAAACATTTTTGAGTTTTGCACAAAAGTCATCAGTGTAAATTTATTATCTGCTATATATCCTTATGAAAAATCTATGGTCAGTATCTTCATTGGGACTATTAGATTTAAAGTTGGACTGACTGATAGAGGAGAGGGAAACTGAAGCTCAGTGTGTTGTCACCCCCGCCCCCCCCCCAGCAGTCCAAGCCTACAGTCGCATAACTAACAGCTGGTCCAGACCTGATCCAGTTTTAAAGGGGAGTTTTAAGCCTATGTAATGGTGAGAAATGGCACAAGTTATAGTTACAGAAGTTTATAAGTCGTGTTTCTTCGTGAAATGTTACTCTAACACCAACGGTTGTGATGTTGATGTACTTACCCGCAGACACCAGCAGGGGGTGCAACCGCAATTTAGTAACATAAACTGACCAGAGACTGGATACACTGACACTGAGCTTCGTCATCGGTCCAATACACAGACAATTTGAGGAAAGCTTCGTTTCCATCTGTTTTGACTCAAATACCCCCAAATGTTCCTCTTAGAAGTTGTTGTATAGCATAACTATATTTTTCTGTTAAGTTTTGAAGTTACGTGTACAACCACAAGTTAAGCTAACAGTATAGCCTGTAGTTTCAATTAGCATCACAAATCCATACAGTTGTTTGTGATATGGTGCAATTAAATGTAAGTTTTTATCCAGCATACTTACTGTACTTACTTAAAAGTATTTAATATGCTTTTGTCAGTTTGCATTTGTTTATGCTTGTTTAGATGCTTATTGTTATCTAATCTGTGTGAATATGCTGCAACCAGTCAGTACACAGACGATTTGAGGAATGCTTTGTCTGTTTGATTAGCTCATATGTCTCCTTTTACAGAACTTTAACATCTGCACAAAAACTTTTTCTCTGCCAGAAATACATTAACAGTGATGTAAAACCTACTGAAAAACTAAGGAAATTGTCACTTTTTGGGGTAGCTCTGCCTTACAGAGGAATTATTTTAAGATTATTTTTACTTTAAGTCAGTAATTCTGTAATTCTTATAAATTAATCTGATTACCACTCCTCCTCCCCGTCACCATGTGCACCAAGATCTTTCAGGGCTTATCTCTTATCTAAATCCTCAAGGTGGTTCGGCATACTCCTTGAAAGGGGTCTGTCCTTTGTTGCAAGTCTGTGTGCCCAAGCTTAAGAATCACATCCCTATTTACAGTATATGTCAATAAAGACTCCCCTTGGCATATTTCTAATACTGCATACTATGATTAGGCAAAATTATGTAAAATATTTAGAATATTATTCAGGGAAATGTAAAAGGATATCTCAGGACTTAAGAATTCTTCAAAGGCTGCAAACAGGTCAATATGCAGCAGAGATAATGTAGTGTTGTATAAAATAATAGTTACTCATTTTGTTTTCTACTTTTACAAGAAACAAGACAATCATATAAACTTTGATCATAATTCATAATTCATGTGAAGACAAATTTTTTTCAGAGTATTATAACCTCAGGTCAAGTGGCATGTTTTAAAAAAATGTGAAACGGTGTAATGAAGCCATCAATTGTTTATTGGTAACTTTCCTTGCATGAAAAAGAGTTGATGCTTTTATAGTTTACACATTTTGTTGAAGGTTTGATGAAAATACTTTCTGACAGACCTTAAAAAAAAGATGACTTAAAAAGACCACAAGACTAAAGTTATCGTATCAAAACATTAATACATTTCTGCGGACAAAAAAAACAAAACATTTTTTCACTGACAGTGAATGAATGATGCATATTTTAATAACGAGAAAGAAATACAGTTTACATATCAACAGTTTTTACCCAAACAATGTCTTTATCATTTAAAGAGGCTGTGAGGACACAGTGACACCGTGGCTGGAATCATTCGCACACAGTCATGATGACATGACTCTTAACAAGGCATGTTTGTTAGAAATTAATGGGGATCATATCATTTTAACACTACTTTTCTTTGTTCAAGACAACTTTTTACTGGCTACAACGTGACAAGGTAAGGTATTTATCAACAGTTACGCAGCGCTGTTGTTTGAAATGTGACAACAAGTAAACTGTCAGTTTGTACTGTAGGCTAACATGTAACGTTAGCAAATCCTTATGTCCTGCTCATCTGCAGAGCATCAAGCAGAGCTAACATAACCTCACTCTTCATTTTACTGACAGACTCTCAAGTTTGAGCAGATCACTGCAGAATAACTGCTGCACGTGGGTTGAAATTAATATTAACACAAACAGTTTAGCCTTTAGCTTGTGTTTTAGCCTTTGGCCCCTGCTATTGCTCTGCCGTTTAGCTTCTTCTGCTCTTCTGTCCTTTTTCTGTCTGACAGTTCAGCTCCAGTGTCCACCATCACTACAAACTTCATCCCAGAAATTGTTTTCAGCAGAGAAAAACAAAGATCTCTCTTCTCACTACTTTTCAACCAGCGTGGTGTTGTCATAGAGACTTCAACATGCCATAAATCCGTCCAGTCCTGCTCAACCATATTGGGAGGCTAATTAATAGCATTTAGAAATAACCTTTATTGGTGCTGATAATCTCATTTAATATTGTGGATTACGATCAGGCAGATACGTAGAAGTGAGACTTTTTCAAGATCACTAAGAAAGTCCTCACAGTCCCTTTAAATTGAGATTATATTTTCTTCCTTTGGAAACAGCTCTGTTCCATTTGTACTCTTTACAACTTGTCTTGAGGAGCAAACGTGATCATGAGGACACAGTGACAGCTCCTATAATCTAAAACTCTGCTTTAATAGTTATATTTACACACTACGCTGTTCAGAGACCTAAGTGTCTGGGCTTCAAAAGCATTTCACATGAGAAAAAAAACAACCAAGTATTTGAAAATGCAGCTGGCTTTTTAATAATATTTCTGTGGCATATTTTTTGTTTGAACTGTCTGTTATACGCTGTGACAAAACACCAAAGACTAAAATTACAAACACTGCAGAGGGTGTTAGGCATGTAATGTTCTCTTGATCTGTTCTCAGTTCATTGAAGCCCAACATCTGCATAACAATGGTGAGAGTGTTAAAACTGCAAGACAGGGCCCCATCAACTCATGAATCCAGACGGAAAGTATCAGCAAACATTACTGAGATGTTAACAACCAAACTGTGACGTCAGTGGGGATAGTCTCCACACATTTGCAGACTTAAAACTGACCTATAAAGTGTTGCATAAATTGGCTCCTGATCCTCTGGCAGAGTTCATCAGCCAAAGAAACAGCCTTGAGCGTGTCACACGAGGCTCTGTCAGAGGTGACTGTTACATCCCTTTGCGCAGGAGCACTTTTAGTAAGTCTGCCTGGTCAGTAAGGAGCGCGAGTGCGTGGAACTCAATACCCGAGGAAGTTAAACTGCTCACAACATACAAGGCCTTCACAAAAAAATTGAAAATGTGGCTTATTGACACTTACAGCTGCCACCACTAAAAGATAAGTCTGTTGTGATAAAATGTTGTGATGTATTTTATCTAAATTGTAAAGTAAATGTTCTCTTATGTATTATATTGTTTTTCTTTTTCTTTCTTTCTCTTTCTCTCTTTGTTTCTTTTCCTTTTTTCTTTGTTTCGTTTCCTTTTTATTTTATTTTTTTATTATTTTTTATTTTATTTTATTTTATTTTATTTTATTTTTTTTCTCTCTCATTCATTTTTAAAAAATGTATTTTATTGCCTATTTTACACCATGGCCAGGGGACTACAGATGAAAACTAGCCTTTTGGCTAATTCTGGCTTTTTTAACCTTGTGTAATCCTGTGTTTTATGAAATTGCGCTGTCCCCTTTTAAATAAAGAAGTTGAAGTTGAAGTCAGCAGGAGACTCAGATGGTTAGCTGGAGCCTGGTCAGGTTCCTTTGGTGCATGCTGTGGTGTCGCACCAGTTCATCGCTGCGGGCAAATTTCTTTTGACAATTAGGCCAACGGCAGTTAAAAGGCTTCTCACCTGTTACAGAGGAGGGAGGGATGGATGGACAGGTGGGAGAACAGTATAGTGACAGAAGACAGGAGGGAAAGAGTCATCATGGTTGGGGGAGGAGGAACAAGGTGTGGGTATTTTGAGCAGAGATGGGATGAATGGTATTAAAATCAAATCAAGTGAAAAGACAAGGGAAATATAACTTGAATAAATACATGAAATTGACGTTTAATAACTATAAATTCACAATATGCATGGATGAAGAGAAATGAAATAAAAGGTTACGCACTTGTTTTACCTGTATGAGTCCGGTTATGTGTCTTCAGGTGATCAGAGCGAGAGAATTTTCTCTGACACGTCTCACATTGGAAAGGTTTAACTCCTACAAACATATACAATGCGCACACACACACACACATACACACAAACATACATACACGCACAAAAAAAGAGATAGATTGAAAAATGAAGCGCTAGAGAAGAATTCAGAAGTTTGGTGATCCATTTTCAACTTTGCCTGAGGGAAGTTCAGGTGCATCACTTTACACAAAAGAAACTGTGAACATCCTCTGCTGTCGTAGGGAGCAAGACAGCATCCATACAAACAGGAGAGAAAGATAAAAATAGAAGACAAAACCAAAAACCATCAATATAAATAAATGAACCTGTGTGCCTCCTCTGGTGTCTTTTGAGCTGGTCGGAACGAGAAAACCTCCTGCCGCAGTCTGTGAAGTCACACTGGTAGGGTTTCTCTCCTTAATAAGGACAAAGAAGAAAATCAAACTCAATCCTACTGGCCCTTTTTACTGCCCAACAAAAACACAACTTTTCCCACACTTTTGGAAAAGATCACTGGCTCTTTAAAAATTCTCTTTACTAAGTAGGGACTAAAATATGATGACCCTTTTTTAATTTTAGATATTTAGGAAAGAAACTTTTGCCTGATAAGTCAGAATTATAAAGTCTTTTCCCTTTTTGTCCATTTCAGGTCTTACAACACTGAATTCTCCAGAAAATTCAGATAATACACACTGCATTTCAGAAACTACTGAGAATCAATGGTGTCTCCCAAATATGAAGACTGCTCAGCCATGTCAGCATGGACAAGTGTCAGGGTTAGGGTGAGGATATGACATGATGGCAACTTATATTGGTTTAATATTTTAATATGAACTATAGGAGTTTTTAGTTATGAACACCTAACAAATAGAAACAATAAAATCAAATAATCAAATGCATGAATGACCTTTTTCTCAGACTGCAGGAGGGCATTACTGGAGAGGTAATGTAGCTAAAACAGAGGGTACAGGGTGTAATGACAGTAACATTGATGAGATTAGGGGTCATTTAGCTGTATTACATTTTTCAACTTCCACTGTGACAACACAGGATCTGGCAGAGAAAACATGCAAACAGTGAAGAAACAGGGGTTTATGAAAGAGAAACTCTAGAGCATGAACAGTGGAAGAAAACCACATTTTTAGGTTCAGTTATTAAATTAACAGTTAGTTCATTTTCATAAAGAGAATATTATCATGTACAGCACTTAACACCTGCTTCTGTTAAAAAAATGAGCAAATACTTGATAAGTTTTATTACAAAGTGGCTTATTACATAGAAAGTTCAAATAGTCAATACACTCTTTCAATGCTTTACTCTTTCAAGATAAATGCAACTAACACTGACAAATTATGACACGGGCCTTAAAAGTGATGAAATCACAACCTAAATGATAAAAAGAAAAAAGAATCATCTTAAAACACTGAGTGGTAAGTACAGCGTCGTGGCACATCTTTTTGTTTCTCTGAGTTTCACCTGTGTGTTTGCGACTGTGCATCTGTAAGTGAGACAGCTTGAAGTAGCGCTTGTTGCATCCAGGGTAGGCACACATGAACGGGCGCTTCTCACTACTCTCTGACCGCACCATGGCCTGAGCAATGCTGGGCACGCGCCGCACATCCTACACACACACACACACACACACACACATACACACACACACACACACACACACACACACACACAAACAGCCTGTTATCACTATGACCTTGTATTAGCATAAGCAAAACAATATATAAATCAGTTGGAGTCCTACCTGTATACCTCTGAAGACTCCATGTGTGTGGATGCGGTACTGGGTGCTGCAGCTGTAAACCATGGGGGTGCTGGGGTCACTGTCGTAGCCTGTGGTGTGGCTGCAAACACAGAAAGAAAAAAGAAAAAGAATTCATTCAGATGATGCAAATGAAAATCTGTAAATTTACTTGAACATGACAAAAACAACACTGATGTTACTGTACAATTCCACACACTCCTGAACTCCTGTCCAACAAATATCCTGCAAGAGTAAAAAAAATAGGAGGAAAAAGAATCACAAACCCCTAAAATTGTTTTGTTTTTTTTGTTTTTTCAGCCAATATTCATGGAGTCAGTGTTGTTGCACTTGGGCCCAGGACTCAGACTCCAGTCGGCCTCAAGTCCAGATTTTCATTGGCTGCATTACGCGTTAAATGATAGGTATGGAGAACCAAGCTGAAACATTGATAAGAATTTTATCATGTTTATGTTAGATTTTTTTTTAAATATATTTTTATATACAAGCACATTTATTCAGTTTGTAAGTGCTGGCACATTAGTTTGCCTGTGTGTGCTTTAACATGCCGTCATGTTTCATGAAAGTCACTTCCAGGATAAAGATGCTATAAATCCAAACTGTATAATTTATGGATGTAACATTCATAATTCCACCTGTCTTTTTTCTAATGCAGAGCTTTTTTAATTGCCTATGATAAACAGGAGTTATATTTGAGTAAGGCGGGCTTTGAGCCTCCACACTTAGAGCTACAGGGTGCCCCCCTGTCAGTCATGTGAGCCGTGTCTCATGTATGTTGTTTCTGGTACTTTCAGAGCCAGCCTCAAGTGGCTACTTGAAGAAATGGGTTTTTTAGCTCTTCCGTCTTCATGTCTTGCAGCTGAAGGTTGCCACTTGTACAATTCATGCATTTTGCTCTCAAAGATTTTACAGTGCAAGCAAGAGTTCACTCTTAAAAAACTGTTGGTCCAAATGGTGACACACAAATAGTTCAAGTTCTTTCCAAATAACTGTTTAATGTTGGACTAATATAAGTGATGTAAGTCACATGTGCTTGTAATGTTTGTAATTTGATTCATTTCAAAACATCATGGTGATCATCATGAATCCAACTCAAAATTTAGACAAGCCAACCTAAAAATTATTTTCTTTTCCATTAAATATTCTCTGTAACCAAACTTAAAAATAAAACATGACTTAACCCAAATGTGTCATTCAACATAAAACAGTTGTTTTTAAAAACCCCAGACTATTTGTGTGTTACCAACTGAAATAATTTTATTAAACTGAAGCGACGGTCAAACACAATTCAAACAGAAACTTAACTGATTCACTTACAGCTACATCAAAATATTACATCAAGGTACCATCCTAGAATATGAAATTGATATGATACTGAGAAATAAATTGGAAAGCCTAACTTAAAAAATTACATTACTTCAACTGATTGAACATTCCCTTTTTATAGAGTAGTACATATGTAAAGGAATCAGTGAGGAGATGACAGAGACACACTCAAACTTCAGAGGTATCATTCCTAGGATTCAACTTTGTTTAGTTAGTTAAGCTTCAAATTATTAGGAGTTGAGCTACATACACTTTTAATGTGACACCTGTAATGATCCCCCTGAAGAAGAACTGATGAACGTGTCCCCTCATTAACGAGAGCGTGGTACAAATTTAAGCAGCACACACAGCGCTGTTACTTTATTGATAACTTAAATCTCCACACACACAGGTAGGCAGATAAGTTTACATTTAAATCCAGTGGATTTTAAAAGACATCATCCACCAGATCAGACAAATTGTAAATGTCCAGGCAGAAACATAACATGAAGTTTTATTTCACATAAAAGGTGGGTGGTTGTCCTGGTGCCATAAAGTCTTGAGGGAAAGAAAACCATTCACCTTCCTGCCAATCTGTGTGAACTTCACCTGGTGCAAAACTATCAAAATATCACAAGAAGAACTTCAATATAGTCACCATAACACCAATGGCATTAAACTTAATTCCTTGTTCCCCTTATGTTTTGAAAATTTCTGTATGGAAAAAAAGAAAAGAAAAACATGCCCTCAGTTTTAAGATCACAGCAGTTGCTCACATGGGGGATGGAGAAAAGGAAGCATTTTCCAAACTGATCGAGACTCTCCAAGAGCTTAGAGAGGGCCACACCAACCGTGCTGACAGAAAAAGGCAATCGATGCTCATCATAAGTGAGTCCTCTATCTCCACACTACCGGAATAGGTTCAGGAGAATGAGGGTGACCTTAAGGATATTCATGACCACAGTGGAAATATGGAGAAAATAATAACACAACTCAAAGACAAAACAGATAACCTAGAGAACCACAGTGGAAGATCAAACATCAGACACCCGAATAAGGCAGAAGGACGAGAGACAGGAGGGGATTTCTGGAATGGCTCATATGGCAACAGCTGAACAACATAAACTTCACCTGGCCTATTATTGCTCTGAATATACAGAAATAAAAGGGTGATCACCTTCAACAACAAAAGATATCTTCCTTTCTGGTTTACAGTGTGCAGTTTGAGGGTGGAAAGAGTACTTCAATTTTACAATACTGGCTTGCCCACCTTTTGACTTGCTATCTATGGTGAGCACAAGCTCTTAGCAACCATAACAATCTGGATACCCAATAGGCTTAGATGATAATAATAACAATTCCTTGATTATATAGGCATGCATGCCTGTGCTTTGATTATAATTAACAGGGAAAAAACATCACCTGTTTGGGCACAATAAATAATAAAAAAATTTTTAACTGCAAGGTTTTTATCAGACAATATTATGGCAGGTCATTTAGTGTTGAGCTACCCGTTACCTTTGATATTCTGGTTGTAAAATTACCAGCCACTCAGTCAGAAGATATACAAATTTTTGAGCTCGACCTGGCAGTATAAAACATGATGCTATATTAGCACAACATGATAGTGTAAGCAAGGAAGCCAGAGATCTAAACAAACAAAATAAGGGAAGGCTAATCTTTAGCTGCAACAGAAATATTCTTCTTTTTTGAACTGATCCTGAAACATGTTCAAGTTTTTTTTGGTCTACATAACCATGCCATCATAATAAAATCATTCAAACTGTTCAGAACAGAAGGCCTTGTTACTGATAGTCTATGGTTTGGTAGATGTTTACCGTCTTGTGTGGGCTTATGTAGTCAATGAAAGGGTACAGGCTCTACTATCAATGCCAGTCAAAAATGACCACAGTCTACGATTCAGACTTTCATAATCTGATCCAAATGTCTACAACCAACTTCAGTGACTGCTGCAATAACAAGAGATCTTTATTTCCTACCTCTTTATGGTGGATGCTAGTGTACTGACAGGTTTCCATGCCACACAGTCCAACTGAGAGGTCATTTGATATAAATTTTCTCCACTGTAGAAGAAGGACAGAGGAAACCCATGAGCAGCAAATTAAGAATGGCTGTCTGAGCTTTTCCATGTTGGTAGCTAAATGATTTGGCTAGTTGAGCTGTTTTCTTCACTGTCCTCTTCTTCTCTCTGTTTTGTTTGTTGAATTTGATGCCTGCAAAAGTTGTGACAGAGGCAACAAAGACTGGGAAAGTTGAGGAATGCTCAAAAAACACCTGTTTGGTAATCTCTGCACATAAGCAGCAAGGCCGAAAACCAACACTGAATGCCCGTGACCTTTGACCCCTCAGGCAGCACTGCATTAAAAAACCAACATCATTGTGTAAAGGATATTACCACGTGGACTCAGGAACACTTCAGAAAACCATTGTCAGTTAACACAGTTCATCACTACATCTACAAGTGCAAGTTCAAACTCTACCATGCAAAGACAAAGACACGTATCAACAACACCCAGAAACACCGCCGGCTTCTCTGGACCCGAGCTCATCTGAGATGGACTGACGCAAAGTGGAAAAGTGAGCTGTGGTCTGATGAGTCCACATTTCAAATTGTTTTTGGAAATCATGGACGTTGTGTCCTCCAGGCCAAAGAGGAAAAGGACAATCTGGATTGTTCTCAGGTCAAAGTCTCAAAGCCAGCATCTGTGATGGTATGGGGGTGTGTTAGTGCCCATGGCATGGCTAACTTGACCATCTGTGAAGGCTCCGTTAATGCTGAAAGGTACATACAGGTTTTGGAGCAACATATGCTGCCATCCAAGCCACGTCTTCCATGTTTCTGTTTTTATTTATGTTTAACACAATCTCCCAACTTCATTGGAATTCAGGTTGTTTGTGCTTGTGTTTGTGTGTGTGTGTGTGTGTGTGTGTGTGTGTGTGTGTGTGTGTGTGTGTGTGTGTGTGTGTGTGTGTGTTTGCGCGCGCGCTTGTCTTACCTGTTATAAGGATTTCTTAGCAGAAGAGCCTGGCTGCCTGTGCAGCTGTCTGAAGGTGTGTGGCATCCGTAGACTGGAGGAGGAATAGAATACTGCTGCTCTCCTGTATAACACAGACACATTCACAAAACAAACACACACACAAACAACTGGGTTTAGAGTAAAAAAGGGACTGTTACACATGAGGACAGATTTTAATTTTATAATATTCAGGTTGTAGCTTGATCAGGTAATGGAGACTGGACTTGTGATTCCAGTGACACCTCTTCTAATGGTAAGTTTTATTTAATAAACAAGTCTGTATTCTAACTGAGATCCACAGTTTTCTGGTGGAAATGCCAATCTGACATCGGCTTCCCACTCCAAGACTTTTAAGAGGCCATATGGCACCACCTTGTGGACAAAACGTTTCATTTGCATCTCTTTTTTTTTATCCAGGACAAATAAGAACCTATTGAGGATGTCAGCTTTCCTGGTAAAATTTCATAATTGCTCTGTATTTTTCTTTTTGTATTTTTGATGTTATAATTATGTCATCCCCTTGGTAAAATAGTGTTTCCTCTGGCTCTCAAGACAAAAAAAGATATCCATTACATGGTTGTGCTCTGTTCTGATGAGAATATACATTCCTTTAAAAACAACCCATCTTTTCTTCTTTTTAAGTATCTTTATTGACAGTGTTTTGCTACCAAATGTTGCTGTTCATGAAGTCAAATTTTTACTGTTTCCAAATTTAATCGTTTTTAATCTCTCAACCCTTTTATTCATCATTAAGATCATCTGAAATAGAAAAACTTTGGGTTATTATCAGAGATAAAATTCAGCCCATCTTTAACAGTTGTTTTTTTCCCCAAATATTTATTACAGCACATTCACTTAAATTATACAAATATGGTCTGCTTCTCTCACCCGTGCACACTCTTACCCAAACTACTTTGCTGAGTTACTGCGTCTTCGTGTTTGAAGGGGTGGTTTGAGAACTGTGAGCTATGATGTGAAGGAGTATGGCTGTAATTTCCAGCTCCATCAAATGAAACAGCGCTATAACCTGCAATAGAAAAACACAGAAACACAAAGCAGTGATTACACCGGGTCACAGCCATAGACTGTATGGCTAAACCTTTTACCACTGTATAGTTTGAAGCCAAAAAAACTCTGTCACAGGAGCCGTCATTGTGCAGCAAGAGTCTGTGCAGTATGAGGGACTCTGAGAAAATCTAAGTGGAAGTGGGTGACAAAAAAAAAAAAAATTTCTGTCAACAGTCTAATCTCGTCTTAACTCTTCTTTTTGATGTATTTTACTATTCCCGAAAAAAACTACATAAGAATAGCAGCTGTCAATCATCGTAAAACGATAAGTAAAACACCCTTTTTAACCGCTAATAACTAACAACATAGAAACTTTCAGAAAAAAAGAGGACCTGAACACAATGCAGCCTAATAATATCTAAATATCACCACAGAATATGGATGTGAGAATCATTTCTAGTCCGGTGTATTAATTCTTTTATAGTTTGACCACAGCCCATCTGGAATGAAAAGAGAGGCAGAGTTTTTGACTTGTACTGCAGCCAGCCACCAGGGGGAGCAGCTTTTGTGGCGACCTTAGTTTGAGCGAGCGAGATGACGTCCTTCTTTTTTTTTTTTTTTTCACAGTCTATGGTCACAGCACACTCATAACACGTAAAATCAAACACACCACAGAAGCCAGTTTAGGCAGTACCACAGTACCATTATAAAACATTCGCAATAATGCCAACTTGTTTGTATGGAGTTGCATGAGGATGCTTTCGGTCTACATTTAAATTACTATTATTAGTATAACTATTACTATCACTATTATTATTGGTTTTTTTTTCCAGGAGTTGTGACAGAAAATGTGGACCGCGGTGGCCTAAGCCAGGAACCAAATGAGTGACTCCTGACAATGGGGACTCTAACCTCTGTATATGGGATGCATCAAAGAAACCATTCCAACAGTGCCCCTTTTAACTGGGTTATTAACTCCAGTGGGAAAATGTCAGACCCTTCTCTCCTTTATCATTAACTGCCTTGCATCAGCAAATTCTTACCAGCACAGCATTTTCAGTATCATGAGTTTAACTGTGAGATTTGACTCTGGGCTGAGCCAATCACATGTGTTTGTGATCACATTGTTAGACACCAGTGTCTAACCACCAGCTGGTCCACAGCCCATTGGTTATTTTGTTTACTGACACCTCTTTAGTTTTCACTTCCTGCACTGCTTTACTTGAAGACTGACCAATAATTAAATCTGTTTTCTCTTTCTCCACCTCTCAAACATACACCAAGTCTGTTAATTTTGGAGTTCAACTACAATCATCCTTTTTGATTGAGTAAGCTCACAATTTACTGAGTAATACTCTTGGAAGAACTAGAAAATGATCCATCATTTCTCATCTTTTCTTTCTTTCTTTTCTTCCTCTCTGAAACAGATAGACACACTCAACAAGATTCTTCTACTTTAAAGGCAGTGTAGGTGATCAGATTTAGATACACTTTTTGATATACTGATTGAAATTATCTTAATGTCCTGATGTCAATCAATGCTTGATGTGTTCTTAAAATAGAGTTAAAAATATCCTCTGTCTAAAGCAGGAGTAAACCTGGGAAAACACCAACCAATCCAAGGGTTTGGCATCCAAATTTTAAACCAATCAAATCCTGCCCTGCCGTTCTGCTCGCCTCCTTCACCTACATTTTGCTGGCGTGCACTAGCATCAATTCAATGTGCATAACCAAGAGGGAGAATGGCAGAAAAACTATACCCTGATTACTGGTAACGTAGTGCAAACAAAAACAATGTGCTGAGGACCAGTTTGAGTCAGTGGTTTTGAATCAGTCACAGTTATATGTTCATGAATTAGTGGCGCTCATGCATGTGAGCGGGGGTGTTGTTTTCAAGGAGCTCCGAATGTAGGAGGGCGGGGGCTGAATGGAGTCCTGAGGAGATGCCACATTCAAATTCATGCTAGTTTACCATGACTACCAACCCTTCCTTTAAGTTGGTATACACATACAAGAGACCGAAAAGGTATGCGTTATCAAATGTGGTGAGCCAGTCTGGTCCAAAATGCCAGGGCCGATTTTTCTGTTCCAGTCAGCCTCTGCTTGCAGTTCATGCAAGGATTAAATCCTCCCCCTTACTCACTCATTTCATTAAACTATAAGACATAAAATTTCCATCAGATGAAATCATCAACTTCAATAACATATGTTAAGTTACTTTGTTTTCAATTCAGTATTCAATTCTCCAACTGTTTTGAAAGCACTTTACAGAGCAAACCAATTTTGGAAAATCATTTGCAAGACAGAGATTGAACTACCATTCCTATGAACACATCAACCCTGTTCTTTAAAACCTTCTCTAGCTCTCTATCCCATACAGTATCAAATGCAAAATCCTCCTACTCACCCATAATACACTCCATAACCAGGCCCCCTCTTACCTCAAAGATTTGTTCCACCCCTTCCTGTACCTTCAGCTCCTCAGACGCAAACCTCCTGACCGTCCCTACGACCAAGCATCCAACCTGGGGGGACAGGGCCTTCTCTGTTGCTGCCCCCTCCCTTTGGAACTTACAACAAATCTTTGACACCGCTGACCCTACCATCTTCAGGACTCAATTAAAAAAAAATACCCGTTCTGCACTGCTTTTAAATTATGATCTCTCTTAAATTAACATATTTAGTTACAACCTTTTTAATCTTGCTTTCTTTTTGCACTTTGAAACCTGCTTTTGTTCTGTTTTCTGTGCTTGTTGGATTGTACTTCCTTTTTGCATATTTGTATTTGATTTTTATTGTATAATAATAATAATAATAATAATAATAATTATTATTATTATTATTATTATTATTATTATTATTATTATTATTATTATTATTATTATTATTATTATTATTATTATTGTTATTATTGTTATTATTTGAATTTCACTGAATTTCAATAAATGCAGGTAAAACATGGCCTATACCTGTCCAGTTTCTCGCCTGGTTTCTATCCTCGGCTCTATCCTCTGCTCCTCCCTTTTGCTGTCAAATCTTATATATCTAATAAGATGAATAAATTAATTTCAAAAAATGTGAAATTTAGATTTTAAATCAAATATTGGTTTCTAATTGGCAGCATATTGCATACATGTAAAAAAAAAGTTGAAAAATATTCAATGATTGCTGTCTTATACGTTAAAGTCGAATTATCCTTCTTTACATAAATAATAAAACCAATGCTTGTAACAAGGAGCAGAAAAAAATTCCAGGCACAACAGCAAGTGTGATCATTGTGTACCACATTTCTGCTCTAGCCATGGCACACTCTGCATAATCCACAATCCACTGTTTTAAAGTGGATGATCACAAAATCATTTAAGAGTACAGAAACGTGATAACAAAATGTTTACAGAATGCAAAATAACAGAAAGCTTTGTCTTCTCCAGGTTGATGCTCTTGTCATTTAGAGATCCTGAGTTTTTACAACAAAATTTAAAAGATGACCAGAGAGACTTAGAACAGGGGTCAATCATGGTCCGAGGACCATTTTCACATGGCCCCACCTTTTATCTTACAATTTGTTAATTATGGCAGTGAAATGAATCATGTTCTAAATTATGTGTACATTTATATTCTTTGTCAAGTTCACAAACAAAAACAAAGTCCATCTAGTTATCTCTCACTTAAATACATTTGTACTGCATCTACTTGTGTAAAGCAAAAGCTCTGAAAATTCAGCAGAAACACAAGAACTCTAACAGCTGACATCTTTAAATGAATGAATTTATCCCGATGTGAAAACGTGCTTCATGAACATCAAGCGTTCATGATAAATATCAGAGCACAGAAGACTAGATTAGAGTTAAAATGGTCCAGAAAAGGAGAAATAAACAAACAAAAAAACAAATAAATAAATGTGCAGAAAATAGTTCAGAATACAGGATAAGATATTTTGAGCCGTAAAATGTTGTTTGTAGCTCAAAATAGTCCTAAAAACATCATGAAAAAATAGGATAAATCCTTTGGTTTTCCTTGGTCTAAAGCAGAGTTTGCGGATGTTTACGCAGCAACGTAACACTGCAGAAAACTGATCACTGATCAGGTACAAAGAGACAATTGAGGGACAGGTGAGCTTTGATTTCATAAGCCTGCAATGATGAGTATGTTTGACCAAATTTAGCGACTGATTTTAAACAGAAAAAACAAAAAGAAATAGTCAACAAATAGAACATTCATATCATCAGCCTAATAGTATAATTGCTTAAGTCAGTGGTCTCCAAACTACGGCCCATGGGCCATATATGGCCCGCGTCCACATTTGGCCCGGCCCCTTGAACAATACCAGAGATGCTTTATGATTTTTTTTTCAGTCTGGCCACGGCACGCGATCAAGACGAATACACGCATAGTACATGACATTCTATGTCATAAATAGTGTTATTTATTTCATTAATAGTGTTATTATTTATTTTGTGACTTTTTTTCTGTGAAGCTCCCAGAGAGGGTTATTAATATTTGGTTATGTGTGGCTTTCTGGAAAACAATAAATGCTTACGTTTAGGCCCCCCTGCGATCACACTTTTTCTGTTACAAACTGACCCCGGTCCCCCATCAGAGAAGGGAAATATTATGGGCCCTCATAGGAAAAAGTTTGGGGACCCCTGGCTTAAGTCATATATTATCCTGTTCAGGATTGCGAATCACAGGGCTGACACACAGAGACAGAAACCTTTCACGCTCACACCTACGGGCAATTTAAATCACAAACTGACCTAGTGAGCGTGATTTTGGACTGTTGGAGGAAGCCAGAGTACCCGGAGAGAACCCACGCATACCCAGAGAGAACATACAAACTACACTGAAAGGCCACAGCGCAAACCGGGATTCAAACTTATGACTTTCTAGCTGTGAGGCTGGAGTGCTAACCACTGTTCCACTGTGCAGCTTGTCATACACATTAAAATTATTATCTTGTGAGATTCATGGCACAAATACCAAAGTCAAAGAGGTTTAAATGAAATAAATAAGGTAACAGAAACAATATGGATAATATAAATGTAATATTAGAAATAGTATTAGAAAACAACAAATGTGTACATAAAAATGTGTTTTTCTTTCTTTGTTAAAAACTTAAAAAAATGACTTTGGCCATTATGTTATTAGGCTAATGATATGTTACTTTCATGGTTGGTAAAAATGCTGTCCCTTTATCATTTTCACAAAATGAAATGTGGCCTCTGAAAAAAGTTAAGAGAACCCTGTCCAAAGCAAAACCTTATTCTGATTTTCAACCAGTGAAATCTGATGATTTTAGTTTTGTTGAGTATTGTTTTTGACTAACGAGTGAAACAGAGGACTGAACTTAACATCTAGAAAACAACAGAAGAACAAAAGAGTTTGATTTTGTCTACAATACAGAGTTTAGGGTCTACTTTGAGGAAAAGTATGAGATTTTTGATGTATCATGAATGACTGAGGTTTTAGAGGCTTTAAAAGTTCTGTGAGTTCTGTGAGTTAAAATATAAAAACTAACCCTTCATCTGTAACTTTTTATGTTTTTTACAACTTTGGAAGACAAAAAGGGACAGGTTGAGATTACCAGTTTGTGTTGTACATCAGTTCTATCATGCAATATATTTTTGAACATTAACTATATAGTTTAATCATATTTTTTTTCATATTATTTACTAAAACTCCAGAGTTTAATGATTCTGCCTATTTTAGATAGTTTCTTTCTCCTGGGTAAGGTAATTTCATTCACAACGCACAATTTAAAACAAACCAGTTACATTAATGGCATTGAAAGAAATATTTGAAATCAAGCATTAAAATATAAATTTTAAAAGTAATAATAACAAATCAGAGGTATCCTCTAGACTGAGGGTTCCTCTGAGTCTGTACCTGCTTTTCCATCTCTTAAAGTCACACTCTACTCATCTCCCACACACATCTAATTTCTATCTCCTTTTTATACCAGCTACACCAATAACTTATTTTGTTGCAGAGATTAAGTGTTTTAAATGTGCACAGGAAGTTTTTAAGTCTTCCTTCAGACCATCTCTCTGCAGTCCCTCAGTGAATTTTTCAGCAGCTGTTTTTTTTCTTTTTTCAACTTCTTTTTTCTCCTCTGTCGCCACTTTGCCTCATGCAGACACCTTTTTGTCACAAGCTTCCTTTCTCAACTTCAAGTTGTTTCTTTGATTGATAGTGTAATCAGGACAGAAAAAAAGAAACTAAAGTTAGATAACACAAAATGTTGATACAGCTCGACAATGCCTTAATTCTCAGCAGGCACTTACAAGATTGTTGAATGTCTACAATATGCAAAAGGATGTTAATGAGAGTAAAATTAACTTGATAAAACGCCTTTAAAAAACCTTCTAGATCAAGAACTTAGCTGTGAAGTTCTATTGGTGTTGAACCTCGGGGCTTTGAAACATCAAACATCAACTTCACCTCAAAACTATTTTTACAGATTTCATATCGAACAGATAAATTATAAACATAATTTTTGAGGGCAAGTTACATATCTAAAAATGTTTTTGATGTTTGGCATCAAATTAAATCAGAATTATATCTGATGAAGTGCAGAACTGAGTGAAAACATCAACATGAACATAGTTTACTTCACTGTTTGGTGATTTTGATTCGTTTTTTTCTTCCATTATTTGAACATTTAAAGGTGACTTTATTCAGTCCTACCTGTCTGGTTGTGGGCTGCCGGCTGTGTGTCCATGCAGTTGGTCAGGTAAGATGGGTTGTTGAACATCCTGTTGGTGGGCTGGTGGTGGTGCGGGGCAGGTGGAGCTTGACTCGGGGGCGGTGGAGGCAGAGGTGCTCCTAAAGCTCCATACCTACAGGCCCCGGTCCCCGTGAACTGCCCAGAAAAGTGGACGGTGAAGGCACTGAGGCCGCAGTGAGGGTCAGCATCGTGGTGGTGGAGGTCACTGTTGGCCCCCCAGGTGGGCTCCTGCTTGATGAATGAATGGGGCCCCAGGGAGCTGTGAGGGGGGGCAAGGGAAGAATAAGGGGATCCCGCGGCATGGAAGTCCAGGACAGGAGCCCACTGAGGGGCTGAGCTGACAGGCAGGGCAGGGCAGCTAGGGCTCGGGCCCGTAGGAAACGGAGGTAGCAGAGAGTTCAGATCACGTACATCTGAACCCATCGTTACCCCCAGAGAGAAACCTAGACAAAGATAACCTATCTGATCCTTTCCTCTGTTGTTGTCTACTGTCGATGACTGTTTCCCCTCCTTCAAAAGTTATCCCTGGTTTGGTTCTCGTCAGTCAGTTTATGGCACCGCCTAGTTGCTCTGGAAAATCCAACAGAAGTTCTTAAAAGTGATACTTCTCCGCAGCAGCCACACAAGAGGAAGAGATGAATAAAAATGAATGAAATGTCCTCTTCACTTCCTTTGACAATCGTCCATTCTGTGGACAAAAGGGCAACTGCTTAAAGTGTTCTCTACAAATGAAGAGAGAGGAGGACAAGACCAAGGAGTAACCCTCTCCTCCCTCTAAGCACCCAGCCTGTTTGTTTGTGTGTGTGTATATGTGTGTGTGTGTGTGTGTGTGTGTGTGTGTGTGTGTGTGTGTATGTGTGTGAGTGAGTGGGTGAGGGAGATGTAAGTGTTAGGAGGTGGAGCCTGAAGGGTATAAGGTACAGGAACCCTGCTCTCTGCCCCTGTTCATTCATAAATTTAGGTACAGACGTGCATAAACACCAAACTATTTCTGATGAAATATGAAATAGGAACTGAATGAAACCATTTCTGCCACATTTTTTTAACACTTCTTTTTTTTTGCCAATTTTAAAATTCACCACTGAATATAGAGACAATCTTAAGACAAGAGTCATTTTCATAAGCTTAGAACTGTATTCACCAACAATTCAATTGCACAGTGAGGTCAACTACTAATTAATAATAATAATAATAATAATAATAATAATAATAATAATAATAATAATAATAAATATTATTATGATTGTTGTTGATGTTGAAGTGTTATTATTTGACATACCTCAGATAGTAAAATCTAGTATTTCTAACTAATCTGCTCCCTTTCTTAAATAATAAAATAAGTTAAATAAATAAAATGAATAAATAAATAAATACAATAAAAATAAAAATGGCCAAAATGTTATCAACTAACAACAAAATGACACTTACAGGTTTCATCACAGGATCAGACCTCAGATTACATGTGGCTCCGTTCAGCAGTTTCTCCTCAGCACGATCGTTCTCCTAAAACAGAAGGCTAACAGGTAGGCAGGTACAGTGCCATCTCCAAAACAGTCTCATAGAGCAAAATCTGAAATCTAAGTGTTTGTCTTATTTTCAGTGAAACCTTTTTATTACACTTAAAATGAGTTACAGTCACCCGTAAAGTCCAGAAAATGTCTGATTTCAAGATCAAAAAAAAAAAACCCAGACACATGATGCTTGTAAAGAGTAAATAAGAAAAACCCACATGTTTATAATAGATTAATACCACAAACTGTATAACAAGTGAGTTTTTCTAACCCCACTGGCAGATTTTTTTTTCTACACTTTACAAGCATCTTTTATATCTTGATATAAAACGTTTTTTTCTGGACTCGTCAGGTGACTGTGGCTCATATTAATCTAACAGGACAATCTGTACTAAAAAATAAGACATCAAAACTAGCTTAGATTTCAGTATTTGCAGTGCCTGCATATTGGTTGTTGTGCGGACATTTCTGGGATTCAAATTCACCAATGCTGAGTCCCAAATCCTGATCAGTTTACACTGACAGTATGGAACAATGCAGTGCACTTTGATTTTTCAAAACAGTCATAAACGGAGGCACTTCTCACATTCAACGGACAGATCATCAACAGATCAACAGATCAAACAATGGATGATGGATGTAATCAATGAATAACAGAAGAACACCTGTGAATGGTTGTGAAATGTGATCTAGTTTCCAGTAAGTGTGAAGTCGCAGTATTTGAGTTGGGACAACAGTACCCCAGAAGATTTTCTGCACTATTCCAGGTAGTACAGAGTGTAAGCAGTGCCCTTCATGTAAGTGTACTTACAAAAGTATTCAGTTTGGGCACAGCACAAGTTATTCTATATAATCTTGGTCAGGATTGTCAATGTTTAAATTGTCAGTCACTCAGTAACCTTCTGTAAAATATTGTAAATTTATCAGTAAATTTGTGATTAATCTTGTGACTGAGTAACGTGACAAACTCATGACGTTAGGTAAACAAACTACATGCATGATTGCAGAAACCAGTTCCAGTAGTAGAGGCTGCTGTTGTATGTATGGCTCTGATCCACCTCTGCCTTCTTTCAGCGTACAGATGAAGGCTACATTAGCTTTGTCTATTGTTACACCCGACTGCACAACAGAAGATAATCACGGTGGAATATGTAGATCACATAAAGAGCTAAAGAGCATTTATAGCTTTATAGGGTTCAGTAAGTAACGTGTCACTTATGAGGGCAGGGAACAGATATGATGACTTCAGATGTAAGAGGCTTTACCTTTTCTTTGTGTCTCTAATGATCTGACTGAGACGTGCAGATTCCTGCTGCACAGTGAAAGTGCTGAGCTGCTCACCGTGATGAATAACCAAACACATTCCAACGGTTTAATAACACACACTCACTGACAGACAGGGGATATTAATGGCAGGGCTTTGGCCAACTGATTAAGAGTAAAAATGATGAAAGTTTGCAGGTTCTGGCTTAAGCTGGACAGTATCTGAAGCAAAGACAAAGTTTTTAAGTTGGTAAGCTACAAAACATTTCCTTTCTCAGAAAACTATCTCAAACAAAGTTTTGCTAGCTATTATAACAAATACACCCTACACAAGCTAATAAAAAAGGACTACGACCTTGATGGAAGTTGTTAATGCCCTTGACTTTTTTGAAAACTTGTTTTTGTTTTTTTGTTTTATTTCCACAAGATGTTTGTATGATTCTTGACTTTCTATTTCTAGCTCTACATGTTGCCCTTGGAGGACAAGTCTTGAAAAACAAACAGTGAGTAACTTTATCACAAAAACTCACAGCCTGATATCCCCTGTGGAAGACGAATTGATGATGACCTCTGACCTCATTTTCCCTCCCCTTTCACTGGTGATTAAAGGCTCCACTGAACACCATCAATCAAACACAAACAGATTATCATCAGCATGCATTATTACTTCCCCCCCAAATAGTTATTTGAAAACAAAAACACTATCTGTCATTCATATGTCATGGAAAGAGTTTTTCTGAAGAGGGATAACATCTTCTGTCTGGATTCAATCCGGAAATAGGTCATGTATAAATGTTAGCTGCATGTAGTGGAGAGATTTATCTACAGAGAAAAAAATGTGAGCAAAACATATGAGAAAAAAAACAGCTTAAAAGGAAAATAAGGTAAATTTAAGTGTAGACACTGAGCTGTCTGTCTTACTGTAAATCAGAATACAAATGTTCAGCAACAAAAGAGAGTTACAAACAGTTCTGATTCAAAACGGAGAAACAACCAGAGGACAGAAAAAGTTTGAAAATGATAACGAAGCAGTATATCAGAAGAACACTGTGATGACATAGATGAACTAATTAGTTACACACTGGGGGTCCATGATTGGCAGTGTAAGGTCAAACCTGAGAGGAGAAGGTATCTTTTTAAATGGCTAAGTTAGATATTATACCGATTAATTACCCTAATGTTTAAAATTGGACTGAGAAAATGTCTCATAATAAAGTTCATTTAAAAGGAAGCTGCTACCATTTCATGTTTTCAGTTTAGGTTTTCATTTCACTCTCATTGGTGTTAATAAAATCTTAATTTACTAAACCAGAATGAGATATGATGATGAGTTATGGGAATAAATGTTCCATAAATGCTTTAAATGTAAAACTGGAAGTGAATACCCTATTTTGTCTTGATATATTTTTCCTACATCTCATGGAACTATAAACAAAAAACAAAAAAAAACAGAACAAAAAAAACAAAAAAACAACCCAACTTAAACAAACTTAAACAGCTACACTGTATGTCCTATTCTGGCACCAGTTCCTAAATGCATAAATTAGTGACACAAACTTTCGTCTTTTTCATCTTCCAAGCAGTGCATATGGGATGTTCAAGTCTGTTTTCTTTACAACTTAAAAAAAAAAGAAAAAAAAAAAGCCAAAAAAATAAAAAAACAAAAACCATGGGATGCCTCTGTGGAAGGGGACCAGCTCATATGAAGCTCAGTCAAAGTCAAAAAATGAAACCCTTAATATTCAGGTATTATATAATTAATAATAGTGTAGTTATGAATATTTGATACAGTTTTTATCGAGCCCTTTTGGCTAAATGCCATTAAATAATACACTGCACCTTTGAAAACAGTGGCCTGAGAGCAGGTCATTGAAACATAATGTCTGAAACCCAATGTGTAAGCAGCAATGTCGCAATCTGCAGACTTACTTGGCTCTCAACAAATAATCATGGACCGTTTTATGTTAAAGTAAGGTCAGGAAACTGTCTAAACATGCTTAAGGTTTTTGAACATCAACAAATAATCCCATGTATTGTCACCTGGGGTTAAAATCAACAAGGTCTGGTTTACATTTTTTCCAAGTCTCCATCACAGGAATTACCCATTACTTTGGAATTGTCACTAAGTTTAGCTGCTTTCATAATGAAATTTGAATTATTTTGAGTTTATTTAAGATCACAGGACCATTTGTTGATGAATAAACATTACCAGACCTATGTCAAACTTTAGTCTGAATAATGCTTCCATGCTGTCTGCACATCAGACAATGAATAAAGGTTAAAATTTGTATTTATCGCCGCTGTACAGTAAAAGATAATGGTGTCCTTGAAGAAGAACAATCTGCTCTCTGAAGCTGGATAGTTTAGCTTTCTTCTGAAGATTCCCTTCATTCTCTGGTTACTTTGAAGCTGTCTACAGATAAAAAATATCAAAGTCACAAAAGGGCCACTATGTGAGAATAGCCACTGAAAGACTTACTGAGTGCAAGATCTCAATATCTTAAATTGCCAAGTTGGAAAAAAATTCTCCCCCATACAGTGCGTGCTGTTAGCGAAATTAGTGATTTCTAAATTAGGAGACATTTTTTTTTGTACCAGGCTGTAAACATGTTTATTTCTGCTGTGAAAACGTTTCTTTTTTGTTTGTTTGTTTGTTTTGGCTTGGTGTGTATGTGACTCCTGGTACTTCCGGAACAATCAATAATCAATCGGACACTCAAAAAACTGAAGATTTTAGCACTTCTGCATTGTCTCGTACTTTTAGACCACAGGTTGCCCCTTGGCTTGGAACTACTTTTAGCTAAATGGACCACGTGACTGCGCGCGGCCAGATCAAAGTATGTTGCAACTTGATGAACTGAGACATCAAAACCTCAGACATCATAAATGTGTTTTCTTAAGATTATTACAAAAAAAGTTACACATATTACTTTTAATCTCCATTATGTTTATCTGTATGACACATCTTTGCATTTTATAATCTTCTCGACTTGAACTTAAACATATTGTTGATATCATAAAAATCGGGAAAATCCCATAATAAATGCATACCTAAAACACAAACTCAGTATATTCATTAATAAGAACATCTCTGTACATTTACATTTTACTCCGATTGGTTTTTGATGATAAAGACAAAGGTTTCGTATTGCTCATAACCATTCTGAAAAAATCGTCCTTTACACATCCGCTAGCAACTAGCATGCTAACTAATACACTCACCGGAGTCCTGTCTGTCGGACAACAGAAAGTAAATCCTCTGGTCACAGCGGCCTGGAACTCTCTGGCAACAACCTGGGACATGAAAAAACTTATAACCATGAAAACAAAGCGATATTTCTTCCATAAAACTTCAACTTCACTTGTAACCACCATGGTCTCATTAGCCTCAGGATCAACAGGAACGTATCTATCCCAGCGCCAGTTTACTTTACATAAAGCTCCCTCTAGCGGTTAATGTAAGCCACAACACTCATCTCAAAACAAAATTCTTATAAATACAGACATTAATATTAAAATGATCATCCATGAGGCCAAGATGTTTTATCAGTATGAATACTTTTTTTTTTTTTTTTTTTTTTAAATAATGACACTTATCCTCAGGGGTCAAATTTAATCATTTTGGTCAGATTTTTGTTGAACATGAATTTTAACTGGCAGGCAACACAGTTTGTTCTTCACATCTCACATGAGAACCATGAGACATTTGAGTGGTACACTAGCATAAAAATGTTTTCATAGGATACTGGCCTGTTCTCTCAGTCCATCTCACATCACTTTTTTTTTCCAGTGTACACATCACCCCAGAATTTTTCCAAGTCTGGCTCTGTCTGTAACTACTTTGGTTGTGCAGGGGTGCGTTCACTATCATGATCTCCTGATGGCAAAGGAAAAAAAAGCTTTTCTCTCTGAACTGGGTTGGAATGTTGAGCTGTAAAAGTCAGCCCATGCAACACACCATCACTGCTAAGGTTGAATACAGAAAGACAGTCAGTTTGAATTCTTTCAAAGATCCTGATGATTATGGAACAAAAAAATCAAGGGGTTGACCCAAAAAAAGGATATAATGAGTCGTAGGATCGGATTAGATGTCCCTCAAGACACTGGACAATCCTCGACTGAAATTAAGGTCATTACTGGTGCCGACTACAGCCCAATAATCATCAGAGGGCACCTGAGAGAGAAGGACTAACAAGAAACGTCTTTAAAGACCTCGTGTCCTTCAACACCACAAAATTGCCCATTTGGACTTTGCGAGAGAGCACCCCATATTGGGTGTTAAAAGGTTGTAGAAAGTTTTATCCTCTGACGAGATGCTTGATGGCTTCCAACATTGCTAACATGACAAGGAGATCCCACCATTTGGGATGTTTTCTGCGTGGCACTGTAGAGAAGGCGCCATCATGATCTGGGCTGCTTTTTTCTTCAGGGGTGTCTAACGGCAGCTGGCCATGTGGAGATGTTGCAAGGGGGGGTTCCTTGATGACTGAGGGCCCTGGTCTGTGCTAATGACTGGGTTTTTCAACAGAACAGTGCTGCAATTCACACCACATTGAGAACATTTGGGATGGATGTTGAGGGAAGTTTACAAAACTGGACATGAGTTCCAGTGGATGCCCTTCGTGAGGCCATCTTCACCACTTGGACCAACGTTCTTACGAGCCTCCTGGAAACACTGACATCATGCAAGTCCAAATGAATTTTCGAAGTGAGCAAAAAAGAACGGTGAAGCTACTCTTAACTGAGTCCTTTTTTCAAACTTTTATTTCTATTTTAAGGGGTTGTTCTTTCTTTCTTTCTTTGAGCCATGGTCATACATCTTTGATCTGATGACGAACAGCTTATTTCAGTTTGATTGTTTACCCATTTTTTTTTTTTGTCTCACTCCCATTGCTTCTTTTTGCATTTTGAAACTCTACTCAGAAAGCATTTTTAAGATCCAACAGTGCAAAATGTAAAATCTTGCACTTTTTCAGCTGGTCTTTAAGTTTGATCGAGTGTGTAGGTGCTTGCAGGTGCGCAGACCTACCCTGCTACTATGATGGGCTGATTGTGGCGTTCATCTTCTTCACTGTAATATTGGATGGCTACAAGCATTCAAGGTGTAATTGCCAGTGTTCGGGTAAAGAAGGGGAGCAAACATTTGTTTTATTGTAATCCATAAAAACTGTTAAGATAATTAATGTTATTTTTTTTATCACCCGGCCCTACAGAGACCCTTTATTCCTTGCACCGTTTGGTGCTCGGGCCCTCATAATAATTCCTTGCATTCCAGGAGGGTCCTTTCACCGTGAGGTGCTTGAGCCCTTATACTATTAGTGTCTGATACAAGTCTTTTCTCAAGAGTTCAGGAGTTAATGGTGCTTACCACTGATGGTTTATTTTAACACCAAATAACACACAGTCATAATAAAGAGTGTGTGGACAGGTTGATGAAATGTGAATGTCAGCAGTCCCAATATTTACCCTCTGTATAAAACACTGGGCATTAATTAACAGGAGGTTACCTCCCTAGCCAGGGAGTAATTGACTGTTTCAAAGCTCCAACACTTCTTAGTCCACGCTGTGTAAGTGGTAGAGGAGACAGAAACTGAACGTGGAGGAGAAAGCGAACAGTATATTTGTGTTCATGAGTGCATAAAAAGTGACTCTTTTATAATCAACACCTCCCCCACCTCTCAACTCCTTTCTTCTCCTCCCTCCCGGTATGGATAAGGGTCAGCAATAGTAGACAGGGCCACTCAAATGCTTCAGATTTCTTTACGAGCACATTAACATTCAGGCGTATTCATAATCATTAAATATAATAAGACGGACCAAGCGGAAACCTTATGCCACCATCAAATGTGGACTGTTAATTATATACTGTATGTGATCAGAATGATGGGGGTGCTCCAGAGAGCAAAGGTCTCCATCAACAGGAAGAGCTTCTGATTCTTACACGTTGATGCTTTTAGTGGCAGTGCGAAGAAGATGAGAGCAGCTTTACTCCGTCACTACCATAGACTGTATTTTCACCTGACCTTCATGATTTCTTTTTCATTAATTTTATTATTTTTTCAGTTCAATTTCCTAACCCTCCTTTACTTTTGCTGTCCTCCAAAGTTGCAACTTTTTCTGAGCTGCCAAGTATCAGTGAGGTCCTTTCTTCAGAGATGGTCACATGAATTCATTTTGGCTAACTTTGTACTACACTGCAAAAACTGAAATCTAACAAGTGTTTGTCTTATTTTAGGAAAAAAAAGTCTTTTTAGACTTAATATGAGCCACATTCACCAGACCAGTCCAGAAAAATGTTGTATTTCAAGTTATTTAAAGACAGAAATGAGGTCTGAATTGCTTGTAACAAGTTAAAAAAATTAATCTTGCCACTGGGGCAAGAAAAAATTACTTTAGATTCTTGTATTATGACATTATTTAAATTTCAAGAAACTTGACAAGCATTTTTTTTGCTTACCCCATTTGCAGATTTTTTTTTACCTGTTACAAGCAATTCAGATCTTTTTTTAATATCTTGACATACAACATGTTTCTGAAACTTTTTTTTTTTCTTACAAAAACTAAGACAAACACTTGCCTAGATTTTAGTTTTTGCAGTCTAATATAAGAAGGAACAAATGATTTGTTTGTATGCATCTGTGTGTTTGTCTAACATGTAAACAAAAATCTTTCTATCCTTTTTACCTTAAATGAATTGAACTGGACTGAGGAGCTCTTTTAATTTGTGTAAATCTGCACTTATAAACAGGGCAGCTATGGATCAGTGGTTCAGTCCCAGCTTCCACGGTCTACACTCAAATCACTACCGATGAAAAAGCGACTGATGTGGGAATGAATATGTGTGAAAAGCTTTATGTTGTAAGGTAGTTTCTGGCGATTATAGCTTGTGGTCTTTGAATGTAGTTCTGTTATTGTTTCCAAGGCCGGCATGAAATTGAGCATTAAGACAGCTTGCTTGTCAAACATGCTGAAAAATAATATTCTTCCGTGTATCTGCACATGGCTATGTTCTTTTTCAAGTATTTTTTTCAGGCTTTTTATCAGAGGACAGGACAGTGGATAGAGCAGGAAACAGGGTGAGAGTGGGGAGTGATGCGCAGAAAAGAAGCCAAAGGCTAAATTCAAACCCAGGCCACCTGCTTGAGGGCTAAACTCATAGGGTGCGACCTAAACCACTAGGCCATATTGGTGCTCAACAAAACTATGTTTTTAGTGGATCCATTTGTTACAAGATGTAGAAATTAAAATTTGATGCACATTTTGTGGCATAAAAAGACAAATAGCAAAGAAACTGTAAACTGTAGTTTTCTTTGGTAAAGTTTAATCAAATTAAAAATCTTATTTAAGTGACTGTACATTGATTTATTTTTCTTTTTAAAAGAGATGTCTGAATTCGGAATTGTTTTACAAAATGCTGTTTCCAATTTAATGACTCATAAACACATCAGAGGAGTATCAGTGTTCAGCTGCCTAATGCTCACATCAGGTCGTTTACCAGGGAACATTAACTTAAACAGAGGCTTGTGCTGACACGTGTTAATTAGACTGTTTGTTTGCTAATTGATTTTTGTTAATTGGGATGTGTTGCTTTGTGTCCGAACTCTTAATTGCCTGAACGGAAGCAGCAGCAGGATGAAGATGGTGTCACTCAAAGGTGCCTGAACAGGACGAGCTCCTCTGTTGAGGCGCCGTGCAACCTGGTTATGTCAAGACTCTAATTAATTTTAATTAGCATGTTAACAGTCATAAGCCATTTGAACTAACAACACTGCACAGCCTTTGATGTTTATTTATCTGACTAAACATGTTGTGAACACATTTTAAAATGTGGGAGAAGGGATATTAGAGATAAAACAAAACATAACAGAGACCTTGCTGACATCATGTTTTGTAGAACATAAAAAGAAAACAATGGCTATTTTAATGGCATTTATAAAAGTACTGAAGTTTAATAATAATAATTTAAAAGCAGTGAAAAATATCAAAAACTTGATCAAAGTCAAGCTTCCAACTATGAGCAATCATTGGGATATTATCAAAGATAAATCTTTCACATTAAAGAGAAGGACTGAGAGCTAATATTAAAACGATTTTTTGTTGAAGATTTATACCAACATTTTCAGAAGTAACAAAGGATGTGCTGAAGGAGGAGAACTTTAGGAACAGTAATAATCCTCAAAACGGTAAGCTTCAGTATTCAGTTATCTGTTCTTTGTCGTTTGTGCAGGTGTGGCCTGTCTGCATTCAGAAACTGTTGGATTTTGGAGAGCTGAGCTCTGAATGAAGGTTGCTCTGTGCCGACTGAGGAGCAGGAGGGTTCCCCTGGTTTTTCTGAACTCAAACGTGCTGGTAAGGTAGAAGCTCCATCACACCTGGAGAGAGAGGAAGAAAACAGGAGTTATACACAGTCAGTGCAGCTCTTGTTGGTTTACTGCAATTATAACAGGGACATTTATGTATTTTTGAAGAATGCTTGTATGAGTTTCATGTCAATGTGTTTGTAAAATCCTCAGAGCAGCTGGAAGGTGATCAGGGGTTTGAAGCAAAAATCCAGGCATTAGAGGAGTCTGAGGGGCCGTTTAGGGACACGGCAGCATTTCACTCAAAAAATGCAAAAAATATGTTTACATAGAAACACTGAGGGACTGAAAAAGCTGTAGTATGCATGCCAGGCCTGTAGCTGGCCATAGACAGAAGCCCCCTTTGGTATAAAGGCTACATGAGACAACATGAGACAAATGAAGACATGCCATAAATTTCCTGTTCTGATATACAGGGTTGGGTTATCTTTCAAGGCTCAAATGAACTCACAGTGGAGTGGTCTGGGATGATAGCCTGCTGGAAGTGACAGAGGATGTGGAGACGGTGAATACGCCCGAAGAGAGAGTAGCTCTGCTCTCCTGTGTAGAAATGACAAAAAAAGACTGTTTACCATTCACTGGCATTATTTGTTTGCAGTTTGTTTCACACCTCCAGATCTAAAGTTTGCTATGATTCTCTAACCTTCATCACATATGCTCACCTCTTTTGAAGCAAAACTTCTGACCTCATCCTGACAGGAGAGTTGGTCTTCTGGGATGACAGAGGTTGGGGAATGGTTGTTGACATCGTTTTCACAATCTTTCTGAGAGAGACTCATTGAGCAGTCTGGGGGCTCAGAGTGTATGAAGTCGATCTTTTTCTGTTGGTTGCTCTCTTCTTTTATTGGATAAGAGCTTATCCAGGCTCCTATTTGATTTTCTGATGTATTTTCTGTCTCTTTACTATTGTTTGTTCCATCTTCTCCCTCTTCTCTACTTCTTTTGATAGTTTTGGACTGTTTGCTGCCTCCTGTATCCTCTGCTGACTGCTGGTTACCCTCTCGTCTGTCTGCTTCATCTGTTTGGTTTATGACTGGTCCTCTCTTTTGTCCAGCAGTTCCTCCCTCCTTCACAGTTTCTTTATGTTGCTGCTCTCTGTTGGTTTCCTCTTTTTTCACATCAATTTTAAACCTTTCATTTAGCTCAATCCTTCTCCCATTCACTCCATAACTTCTGTCTCTGTCTAACGATTTATCAACTGACTTCTGGTCAGAGCTAAATACAGACACAGTTTTGTTAATCTGCAGACCGTTATCAGAAACATATTCATTAGTATCCAGTAAATCTGGGAGTGCATCAGAAGTACTCTCACTTGTGCCAGAGTGATCTGTGTCTTTGTTTAATAAGCTGCCTGCAGCCCCTTGAGGACCACTGAGGTTCTGGTTTGCAGGTTGACAGGTGGAGGAGTGTGAGGGGATGGGCTGTTTCATCGGAAACTGTTGTTGGTGATTTGGATCCAGTCCTGTAAGAAATCACATCATTAAGGAACTGTTCTGTAGTTTCACTTTTATCTTCTCTCTGTCATCAAATAAAAATGTGAAAGAAGTTAGTGTCTTTGGTGTCTTTGGCCTTTATTTAACCCAAGCCACTTTACCTTTAGCGATTGTTTATTTATCTCTGTTCATTTTGGAAAATGATTTTTTTATTCAAATTAAATTCCAACCTGTGGTTAGGGAAAATGTGACTCTCTAGTCTGTATGAATGAAGAGCAGATCTTCTGAACACTACTTTTCTTTGTTCAAGACAAATCTTAACAGGGTGCAAAGTGACAAGATTTATTTAGTATTTATTTGTATTTATTTGTAGTTACGTAGCACTATTGTTTGAAATATGACAACAAGCAAACTTTAAACTCAGATTGTAGGGTAGTTTAGTGTCCAGAAGGTGAGCAGACTGGTTAATGTTACCAAGCGGCAAGTGCCAGTATGAAAATATGAAGCCTATGTGGAAGTGCTTAATGCTGCAGTTCATCAAGTGTCCGCTTGAGACTGGCCACAGACAGACCAGAAACCACAAACATACCAAGTCAAAAAAGCTGATTTTTTTCAGGATAAAATAAAAATGATATTTACAGTCAAGCTAATTTCCGTATCTGCATACACTGTACATGGGGTGGATTTCTTTCTAAATCAGTGGTTTGGAAGATATGAAGATCACAGGTTTAACCAATCAGAGGCACAGCAGACTGACAGGTCTGGCACCCCATAGCTGTTAGTTAGGAGGCAGTAACATCAGTGAATCCTGGTTACGTCTTACCAGAGTTCATCTACCAACTCCAAACTCACCAAGCAGAGCTAATGTAACCTCACTCTTCATTTTATTGACAGACTCTCAAGTTTGATCAGATCACTGCAGAATAACTGCTGCATGTGGGCTGGAATGAACATTATCACAAACAGATTAACCCGTTTTTGAGCCTGTACTCCATTTCTCTCCCTTTTTGGATTTCTTCTGCTCTTCTGTCCTTTTTCTTTTTGACAGTTCAGCTCCGATGACCATCATTAATACAAAATAAATCCAAGAAATATTTTTCTTAAAAAAAAACGGATGGATCTTACTTCTCACTGCTAAACTTTGCTGTCCTGTGTGGTGATATTGAAAGGGACTTTCTATGGAATTTAAATGGATTTGTGGTCTCCCTGGAAAATCTGACCCAATCACAGGTATTGAGAAATAGCTTTCTGATATTATCAATTTTGGCATTGATGATCTCATTTTCAATCATGGATTATAAACAAGAAAAATGTGTGTTTTTTTTTTTAGATGGACCATTTAAAGATCACCTACAAAGCCCTCACAGTGCCTTTAACTGCTCCACTAAAATATCTTTAAACAAATTTTTACTTTTTTTATACTCAGCTGGCTGACCTTCAATTGCTCCAGTGGCTCCTGGCTTTGCTTCTGTATCCTCAGGACAATTTTTAATTTTGATCTGATCAGAGGCTGAGTGCTGCAGAGCTGACAGTTCAGAGCTGGAGATGGTTTCATTTGGAGTTTTTTCTCCTGTAATGTCCTGAATAAAGTGAGAGAGAGAGAGAGTGCTGTTTATAATAACCGAAGCTGTGACTGCTGCCTCTTTTCTGAGTAGAGAAAAAAAATCACATTCAGGACAGAGTTAACATAAAGACCTTTCTTTAGTAAAAACATTTTAGTTGGTTTCTGCACCCAACAACCGAGTAGTTAGCATTACTAGCTCTAATTGTTGACATCTTCACTTTCACATTTCACACTGAGAGTGACTTAAGTTAATCAAGAGTACACAAGTAAAAACACGTGGGACCTTTAAGTTTATTCTACCTTTTTGTCCCAGTTGGTCTTGGAAATGACGGAGCTCTCCATTAGTTGGACCACATTGTTTTCCATGGCCTTGTTTTTCTCTTGCATCATGTCAAGTTCCTGCTTAAGAGCCTGCAATAAAATTAATGACCTTCAGGATTCGTAATGCAATACTAAATTTTTATATGCGTATTTAATGCTAATACGAGTCTTAACAGAGCAGAGAAGGCTTCTTGCTAATACAAATCAGCTAGCTCTTGCCATTTTAATGATTTTAATATATTAATGAATATGATGACTGAAAAATAAGTATGTGGTACAGAGAGCAGGAAAGACAAATTATTAAGCAATAAACGAGAAACCAACACACTAATTCAGGTGTAGAGGGGACAATGAACTAGGTTTTGCCAAACAACGAGTCATTTCTTTCTTTTTATTTACATTTTCTTCATTAAAAGCAGCACTTTAGACAATCTGGATTTTAAAAAGGCAAAAATGTGGTGCTGGATTAGGATCAGAAATAGGTGCCTGGAGCAGGGGTTTATAAACTTTTGCCAATGTGGCTTTTGTGATCTACAAACCACAGCAGCAGGAGGACAAAAACATGAATGCTCTGATGGAGTCATATCTGTCGTAATTGCAAAGTTTTTTGAAATATTACAATATAATTTTAAACAAATATGTCCATAAAACAGTGAAGCGTGATAGACTCTGACCTGGTTTTGCTCTTTTTGTGTCTTCAGCTCCGTCTCTACTTTCTTCACAGCCTGTGTCTGAATCAGCAGCAGCTGCTGCGTGTCCCCCAGAGTCCTCATCACCTCCTATAAGAACAAAAGGTATCCACAGTGAAGACACATTTAAACAGCGAATGGGCAAGAAAAAAACATTTTAAACATTTGTTTTGGTATAACCTCAAACAGCAAAGTTCCCCTTAAAATCAACCAACTCCAAAAATAATCAGGACACAGCATCAGGTTTGAAATGGGGCTCACATTTCATTTTTTGTTTATTTCCTGACCTGTTTCTCAGCTCTCACAGCAACATTATCTTCCAGCAGTTTCTTGTTCATTTTGGTTTCCTGAACATGATGAAAGATTATAAGATGACAATTTTAATCAGTTTCAATAAGAGTTGAGACTAACAAACTTTTTGCTTTGGTTACTGATTGTTATTTACCTTATTCAGTTTTAGATGCAGTTGCTGTATACACTGCTTTGTTGTTGAAAGATTTTCGGTTTTATCGTGTCTAAATGTTGACATGTTGGCTTTAATAAGCTTTTCACTTACTTCCTTCAACTCCTGAGAAAGCATCAAAGATTAAGACATTAAAATGTAAAGAATTATCCACCTTCTTTTACTGAATACAAATCAAGTTGTTTCGACAATTATTTTTTCAAGAAACTGGAAACTACGTAACATATACCAACAGTGGTACAAATAGAAAAACTAAAAACAGATGTAAAAAAAAAGGTGTTTCCATCTTTCCTTTAAGTAAATGTTGATGTACCTTCTGTAAAGACTCCACGGTTGAAATGTGTCGTTTGTTTGCAGATGTCAGTTTTGCATTCATTTTCAGGGCATCATCGACTACACAAATTACACACAGTTAAATACACAGTTAAATAATCACATCAGCTTTTACTTGTTTAAAAGTTTTTTGCTGTAGTTTTGTCAATGTTTCACCTGTTTTTCAATACATCTCCCTGTAAATATATTAGTTACCATTCTGTTCCAGTTTCTCATGAGCTTGCTTGACCGTGTTACACTGCCGTAACAGAGCTCTGAAACGTTTCTCAACCTCCCCCAGCTGGTTCAGGTGACTGTCCTTAGACCGACACTGCAGCGCTAATTTCTGTTCCTGTGAACGGAGGACACACAAATTAGGAAAGTTACATAAACTTGGCACAAAAGTGAGGAAATTGGTAGAATATTTCCTTGTTGTAAGAATGCTTTCCCTTTTAAATGGTGCCACATTTATAAGGAACATGTTTCATGTGGGATGAGCAGCAGAGCTGAGTATGTGGGTTGCATCCATGGAAACTTTGCCAAATCGTCTCTGCAAATGCCAAACAGCTGATACTACTTTAGCCACTGACTCTTGTTGTGAGTAAAACAATGATAATATATGTGCTAGATAATATTATGTGCTAGACCGTCCCCGAGCCCGCACCGTTGAGATACATAATTGACGTCTATAGATGTCTATAGATTTAACTCAGTGAGTTAAAAGAGCTAATTTCTCAAGTTGAATTAGCAGTTTTGTTCATGCTCCCCTAAAAAAAACTAACCTCTTTATTTGCACATGATTTTGACTACGATTAAGTTTTAGAAATTCTTGTGGGCAAGCAAAGCTTACTGACCCATGGTCTGTATGCACACTGACAGACACTGAATACTTATGGGGGAGCCACTGTTAAGTGACCAAAAGGTCTAAAGTTTAACAAAGCTAATCGTGGTTTGTCTCTGTGGGATGTGGGGGTAAAATCAGAGCATAGCTCAGAGTGGTTCGATGCTCTTCAAACTGCCATCACAGTTTGATTGTCTGTATCAAGCTGAGCAGATTACTTCCCTATTTCATTTCCCCTGTCCCTCCCTTCACTCCAATTCTCACTCCCACCTATCCCTCTCTCAAATACACCAGCTCACTTTGACTCCCTCTTGCTCTTCTGAACCACTCTTATGTGATGAAGGTTAAAGCAAAGCCAGGCCAAGTTATAAAATTATTTAATAAATAGTTTCTCTGTATTGTTGGCACTTCAAAGTGTCCAGTACTCCTTATCCATCACAGCTGATGAACTCCTCCCAAACCCTTCACAGCAGCACCACATCACATCAACCTTGACTTATTCCAACTCCCATGTATCCTCTGTCAGTAGCTTGTAAAGGTGTAAAATCACTTGTTACCAGCTCGATCGCTTTCTTCTCCAATCGGTATTTTAGCAACTGTAAAACAACAGAAAAACAGCAGGTGATTTTTAGATCATTAAAGGAGTTCCACACTGAGATATACACCTTTGAACCACACTGCAGTATATAACACACACCACAAATCCTGCTGATTGGAACTTAGAAATATGATCAAAAATCTGTGATGACTTAAAAGTTTCTCTTCGTTTCTTCACTGAGGTTGTATTATGATGTTATCTTACTGTTTTTCTTACCATGTTATTTAAAACAAGACAAGACAGGACTGACTGGAATAGACAAGACTAGATTAACCTTAACCTGTACTAGACCAGACAAGGTAAGATACTGGACTAGACCAGAGGCCTGCACTACGAAGCTGGATTAACTCATCCTGGATCTCTCTCCGTTACCTGAGTTGACTTAACGAGACATTTGCAATCCTGAAAAGTGGTACTACGAATCTGGATATCAACTCGCTCAGTGAATCCAGGGTTTTCCTTGATCAGTGCACGCTCATATTAAAGGGGTGGAGTTAGCAGCGTCTGACCAATCATAAACATGGAGAAACAGGAGAAACCCTGCAGAGCAGCCGACTTTACCATGGAGGAGCAGACAATTATTCTTCAAAAATGTGATGCGTTAAATCTGTATCTTTGGTACAAAATGTAATCAGGGACATCCAAAGGATTTTATTCATTCCTAAAAACTCTTTCTTTCCTCTTATGATCCACGCACCAACATGGACAGGGCCTTCTAAAAATGGGCAGGACATTTTCCAAGTGATTTGATTGGCCAGGAAGTGGTGCTTTTCTACTCGATGATCTCTTATCCAGATCTTCACCTGCTTCAGAGCAGGTAAGCCAGTCAGCATACGTTACCACGGTGATTTATCCCGCTAAGAAGTGAACCAACATTGTAGGATGAAAAATACAGGGTTAACCCTGAAGTTAGCTCGATAAGATAAAATCCAGCTTCGTAGCACAGGCCTCAGGTAAGATTAAACTAGATAAGACTGGACCAGTGGTTCCCAAAGTAGGGGTCAGGATCCGCAGGGGGCACTCGAAACACTGATACAGGGGTTGCAAAATAATTCTGAAATTTTAAAAAAACTATCGACAATTGCATATTTTATCCATTATTGATAAATAATGGATGAAATAATATACAAACAAAATTAGTTGTTTAATTTTGTAAAAAAACAGCAAACAGATCAAACATTTACCATAAGACGCCCGAGGTAACTAAGTCAGAATAATGACGGTAACAGTGATGACAGATTAATTTAGGAAACACAACAGTAAGTGCTCATTTTCAACTGATAACTAAATAAGGTAATTTTTATTCATTTTTTTCCTGTACTAAAAAAAGCAATCCATCTACCAAATAATGAAGCAAATACCCCCAAAAATTACCATGACACCTACTCTTTTATCAGGTTTACTTTGCTATTTATTTCAGTTGTGTGCAGGCCATACTGAGATCATTTACTGTGATGATTTTTTTGTATTTCATTGCGGAGTAATTGAACCACACTGTTCCACCTGGGTTCAAACCTGCAATTAAGTGAATTGTCCAGATAAGGCAATTAAATCACATCAAGGCTAACTGCCTATGATGTGAAAACTTATTAAATTAAAGGAACCTACCAGACCGCATCAAAGGTATTCACACATGGGGCCTCATTTAAGCTAAACACTGCAGTTGGTATCCAAAGGATATAATATCAACAACAGTCTTTATTGTCTCTGTTACACGGCCGGGCTGTTAAAGTGCAGCAGACCGTGAGGATGGCTGTAAATAACCTCTCTGCTGTCAGCCTTCAGGATTAACACTCATGTAGCCAAGTCTAGGTCAAACCTATGCAGTATCACCCTACACTATTAGCTCTAGATAGGCATGAGCTCTTTGTATTTAACTGCTCGATGGTAAAGGCATTTATTTCTGACTGACAGATAGGAAAGTGTTGGAAATTAAAAACAGGATATTGATGTTGTGTGTTTGGCACATAAAGAGGTTAAGTACCTGTAGGGACTTGAGCTCTTCCTTTAAGTTGTTCATTTCCTTGTCTTTCATCTCAGCAGCGACCTGGTATTTCCCCTGTATTGTTACCATAAAACAAAGAATATTAAAATAAAGCATGAAACAAACATCCTCGAGGGCCACAATTGTTAAAATGAGATAGTAAAACGGACTTCTCCACTTTACACATCAACCGAGCAAAATGTTTTGTGAGAAAAGGAAAAAAAAAAAATCCTCGTACCTTCTCTTCCTCAATGTTTCGTAGTTTGGCCTGAAACTTCAGGAGAGAGTTCAAAGGGTTTTTAATACATTTTTAAAACTCTTTATTTCCATTTGAACACTGTAAACAATGTAAGAATTATACCTGCATCTGCATGTTCTTGAGTGCGTCTTTGTGCTGGTTTGCTGCAGTTTCTGTTTGATGTTGCAGAGATTCCTGTGGCACAGAAAATCAAAAAATCATCATCAAAGCATAATATATACACACTGTTTATTAGAAAAGAACGAAAACTTCTATTATTTTTTGAACCCAATCAGACCTTCTCCCACTCCAGCTCCTGTTTCTCCAAAACAAGTTTACTGATCTGATCCTCAAAAAGTGTCTTTGAGTCCTGGAACATGGAAACAAAATGATTACACAACAGACATCGAACCATTCTCGCCAAGAGAAAAAAGCACTCTGAATTAGAAAAAAAAACCTAAGAGTGGAAAAAAAACAGATTTAGATGGAGCAACGGCTGATGCATGGTGATGTTAGCAGGGATGGTTCAAAAAAAAAAAAAAAAAAACTCTCCATGGACCTGAGCCAGGTTTGAAACTGCAGTAAGTTTCCTCAGTTCATTACTCTTGTATTTTGCAGAGGCACGCTATGAAAGCAGAACATTAGAAGGGTAGTGATATATGGGAAGAGCGGTCTCTATCCTCCCTTTTCCTCAGAGAAGGCAGGTAAAAGTCGATTGCTCTCTATATCCAGAGGACTCTTTTATGTGCACGGGGGAGCTGCTTTACTCGCTGACTTTATTTTATAAGTTCATATTAAACTAAGCCGATCAGATGCAGCTCACTTAAAAAAAAAGTGCACAAGAGATAAAGCTGTGTTTAGCTATTATTATTGTTATTATAAAATAATGAATGTAAGGGTGTGTGCGTGAAAACGGTTATAAAACACAGGATGAGCATGGCTGAGGATGAAAATATCTCAAATAATTTTTACATGATCATTTTGATAGTGAACTTTATGAAAAGTTCATTTTTACTGAAGTTTTTTAGAAAAGGGTTTTTTTTTATTACATGCCAACAGCACATGTTGTGTATCAACCATTTGCACATGATGTCACAATGTCTGCCCACCTTTGCCTGGATGGAAAAAGGAAACGTTACTGATTGAATACTGGTACTGAATTAATGACTCTTCTTCATAAATTCTGAGCAATAAACTGTGATCTATATCTTAACCATGGTTGTGTCCTGTTGTATGGTGGAGTGGAGGGCTGGGACGATATGCTTTTCTCCTGATGCAATTATTTTACAATTTTTGGGGTGCCATCCATCCATCCATCCATCCATCCATCCATCTTCTACCGTTTATCAGGGTGCGGGTCACCAATTCAATGTAAATTACGATTCTTCGATATTGGCAATTTTTGGGATTTTACTTCCCTTATTTCAGACCATGTAAAGTTGAATGATGATGATTTCTACAGACTACATCAGGAGTCATATTTCCCCAAAAACTTAACTGTGATTTTCAGGTTTCATCTCAGATCTTTTGCACCAAAAGGGATTTATAAGTGACTGATGAAGAAGTTAAATGTGTGAATACAAAGTATTTGAAAATGTAGGAGAGATTGGATTTTATCTCATGAGCGAACAAATCTTGTAACTGAAGCAGATGATAACTCAGGCCTTTAACTGAACACAACAAGCACTGAAACACTGAAACTGGTTAGTAGGAGTCACTTAAACAGGGTGACAAAGTAAGGGCTCTGTTTCAACAATCTAAAGTTGAGAGTCTAAAGCACATGATGCTACATGTGTGCTGTGAGATGGAATGGATGTGGTCTGTTTGACTCAATTGGATGCAGAAAAGTCAACGATCAAAAATACTTGGTCAAACCTCTCTGAGCCATTTGCCTCAATTAGCACCTAGATTTATGCCTAACTTTCAAATGGCAAGCAAATGCGCCCTTATACACTTTGCTATGCCAATAATTAAGATTGGTGTGTGTGTGTGTGTGGGGGGGGGGGGGGGGGGGGGTTGCTGCTTCATCCTTTACGCACAACCTTTGAAAGACCAACTCTCTCGAACTTGAACAGCAGCCTGAACTACACTGAAAGAAAAGCATTCGACTGCATCCTGCTGAGGGACAGCACTTACTCCTTAAACCTCCCCTTAAACCACTTGAATAACACAACCTCAAAGTGCTACTCTGATAAAAGAAGAGCCTGGGGGGAATCAGACTGATCCAGCATTTTGTGTTTGTGTTCAAGTTAACATGACTATAACAATAAAAACGTAATGGAAAGAAACGACCAACACTCCATTTGCCCCACCCTGCTCTTTAAGTACACTTACAATGTGTCGTCAGGTTAAAATGACTTGCTGGAGGGTGAGGAACAGGATTCATCTTTGACACAACAAATGTACTCATGTACTCTTATGTGATCTGATCTTTAAAGACAATAACACTCAAATCTAGTCGGCTCCTGTTGAGAAGGCTGAGCAGAGTTTTCTTAAAGTGGTTCAGCCTCATGATGCTGAGTTTCTACTCCTAAAACAGTCAGAGCATCTTTGCTAGAATGGACTGTTTGCTTTAATACACAATGCTAACATTTTAGCAGATTATGAATGTACAAAATGTAATGTAACAAACCCAAACTTGGATTATTGTTCTTTAGAATATTATAGTTCTGCTCAATAAGAGGGCTGCAGTGTTGTTGTTAAGTAACAAATATTTTAATAAATCAAACAACAATAAAGCCACATGCTATCAGTAAGTGCTTAAATTAGGTCCATACCCTTTGGATCTGCAGCTCCTCCACCACCTCATGGAGACGAGTTTTGAACTCTAACAACTGCAGTGTGATGGTGCTTCCACTTCCTGTCTGACTGGAGATGCTTGATAATGACAGCTCCTGCTCAATAGAGGATCCTCCTTCCTGCTTAAGAAAAGTAAAGAGTTTTGATTTTAATTTTCTATAAATTTCTCAATTGGGAAAATGTGATTGTTTGCAAACTTTATGATTCAAAAGAATAAGTCTGAACTTCTGAAATTTAAAAGCCCTACATTTCTGGCATGGAACATGAATGCATCAAAATTGTGTATCTAATCTCTTTTTGCCTCTTAATCCTTCTTTTCAAAATTTCAGTAACTCATTTTAACCTTTACTTTTTCAGTGTTCACAAATTTCGAAGCAAAAAGTGTAATCTTCAAAAATTCCATGAAACAAATCCAGATGTATGAATGTTAATATTTTAGATTAAACATCTGAGAGGCCCCTTTCACACACGCCATTCCTCCATTCTTTCTGCTATTTGTATTACGCACAGCAGAGTTCCACCCTGATTTCTGACCAATGAGAGAAAAAATTGATCGCTTGTGGCATCTGTTTACAGTTTTTGCTGTGTGAATACAAACGAACCAAATACCAACTGCAACAATTGTATCATTTTTGACCTTGAATCGGAACAAAGCAAACGAGCCACAGGTGTGAATACACCCTTAAATATTAAATATCATCATGGATAAGTCAGTGTAACTTAACTGCCTCGCTGGAGTTTGGTCATCATTTTAAATTGTATTCATTCTTATAGTTAGACAGCTGATGTTACTAGACCAGTGACCTGGACTATATTAGTGCACTTATTTGCATACACTCAAAAATTATTGTTTTGTCATATGATAGTCTGTAATGAGACTGTAAAGAGTCCAGTCAGTAACAGAATCAGTCTATGGCTCTCACTGTTTAACGCAACGGCAGCCTGATGAGGACACCACACTGTGTGTGTTAACTCTGATGCCTTACGTCATTGTGTCATCTGTTTGACAAGACACAGTAACAAGAGTAACAAGAATGACAAAACCTCCATGGTTGTTTCAAATAGGCTGATTTTGTTAAAACTGTGTTAGAAAATGGCAATGTAAGGTATCACGTTATATGAAAAAAAAAAGAAAAACTCAAAGCAAAATTCACTGTTAGAGTGCGGTTTATTATCTTGGCTGGATGTTTGTTTGAACCGATTGCTTTGCAGGAACTGGAACACATCAGCAGAGTTTTATGCAGAATATTTTGGCATCTTAACATATGGTTTCATCAATCTTTAAAAATCAAATGATGAATTCAGAGTTTGCAAAATAAAGTTGAAGTGAGTTATTGAGGATTTCAAAAACAGCTGATGAAGCTTTGTTCATTTCTGTCAAAAGCCCTTACTCACAGTAGGCCCAAAATCTTCACCGAGATCCATCGAGTCTTTTCAAGGCCTACCACGGCGTTCTTGGGCCTCTGCTGACTGCAAACAGAAAACACAGCTTTTGTTATGAATAGGTCAATGAAATAGTCTGTTACACTCTGCAGTTCATCTCATAAGCTTCCAATTACTTCTTCATCTGCACCTTCCACTGTTTAATGATTTTAATAGGAATAATATGCTTAGCACATTCAAGCCTCAATGCTTCCCAACAACTACAGTCTGAAGCAATGGCTTTAAAATTACTATCACACTTTTATCTATCTTTGTTTAACACCACTCCATTCAGGTAAGAGGGTAACACATTGATAAGCTCTCTTGGTAAAAATGAACCAGCCCATTGACACTAATAGGGGTCAAAGCAATAATACTGCATGGACAAATTGTGCTGTCAATGCTTTTTAAATTATCTAGGTTATTTAATTTGACCTGTAAATGGTCTTGGTAACTGTCCACCCCCTCATCAAAACCTGGAAACTGAGCGACTCACATACTGCATACACGCATAAACACACCTACTGGAAAATATGACTTTTTGAGGGGGAGGTCTCCACCAGCCACTGATCTCTTAATGGACAGGCCTTTACCCTATTTCACTTGCACTGGTATAAATTGTGTGGGAGAATTAAATGATCCCTGCAAGAATTGGCTACTATCATAAAATGAAAGTGTCACCCCAGGCTGATGGGGGAGGGGGGTAAGTGTGACCGACTGCAATGTTTTTATTTTCATCTTCAGTCATTTGTTTTAGCAGGTATTAATGACCATCTCTTACCCATGAAAAAGCATGTTTAAACAAATTTCTTACTGCCCTGGACAGAGTTACAGTGGATTTCTGAAGTACTAAGAATGACCTGAGTACAACTGTGGCCTTGAGATTTCATGCAGCCAAAGAGCGCAGAAATATAAATTAAGGGTGCCTCGATCCTGATCACAACCCATGGATTGGAGCCAAATTTGCCATTTATAAATTCATCTTGATCAGAATTTGAGCCAATCATCTCACCCCCTTATTTATGTCAGCTGATACCGAGCACAAGCTGAAGCTAAATGCAAACACACGAGTGTAACTAAGCATTCAGAGTTTGCATAACTGTAAATACTTCAAGTAAAATATTGAAATAATAAAAGACATTGATGTGGGTCTCTAGCCGAAAATTAAACATCACTTCAGAACATACATGCACACAGTCAGACAGATTACAGCAAAAACAACTGCTTTACGGCAAATGTTCGATAACTGTGTGTGTTTGTGTTTGTGTGTGTGTGTGTGTGTGTGTGTGTGTGTGTGTGTGTGTGTGTGTGGTAGCAGTAGAGCTTTGTTCATTCATTTTAAAACTACATATGCAATGGAAGTCAAAAATAGAACAGAACTGGGACTTTTAGGGGGATACATTTACATGAGAGAACAAAGGTTAAAGCAGATAGTACTTGAAATTATTCACAAACGACAACTGGCTATGTCCACACTTAGAAAAAAAAAAAAAACTGAAATCCAAGGAAGTTTTAGTTTTTGAAGACATTATTCTGACAAGTTCATTTTTCTAACCCCACAGATTTTCGTTACTCTTTACAAGCTATTCTCTCATTGTGTTTATTCCCTCATAAATGTATATAAAAAAATAATACATTAACAATTAAAGGCCTGTTATATTTCACATTGGGTCATTGCAGTTTTATTAATTTATTGCTACATACCTCATTTAAATAGTGAAAATATTGCAGGTAGGATTAAATAAATCAGCTTTTTGGAAGGAAAAAAAAAGAATGAGCACCAATGCTTTTCAAAATGTATTTTGCTTTCCTGTTATATAATTCATAATCCGATCTATTTTCAGTTTTCACCAGTTTTAATCTTTCCTTCTAAATTTGTCAGCTATAAAAAAAATGTTGCCTACGTGCTAACATCTTAGCTTGTAAGAGCCCCCCAACAATTATTGGTTTCCCAAAACATTTAGTCAAGAATAATGACTTTACCTTTTATTAAAATATAATTAAGTATAAATAACAAGGTATTATTGTAAATGTACACATGAAATTAACAACACTTGACCCCATACATCAGTCGTAATCTACAGATAGCAGTTACCCCGACTAAACGTTAGCTAGCATGCACCTGTGACAAAAAAAAAGTAATTTGGCTGAAAAACTGTTCCTTGTTTCAACAAATAATTATGAAAATGTGTTTTTAAAAGCATATTTCGGCATACATCACCTCGGTTAATAAGTTTGGCAGCGGGAAACTGAATCAGCACATAAAAGTTTCTTCCAGTTGGTGTAGCAGGCCTGCTGAGAACTCATAAAAATCTACATTTATATTGTTGTCACTGTCATACCGAATGATAATCATCGATGTGTGATACAGCATCTGGACGATACCAACTCAGGTTAGGTATGTTGACGGACTAACAGTTTATTTAATTCAACTCAACTTTATTTATATCATCTTTCCTATAAAAAGACATGCAGCACAAAGCGCGCCACAACAAGAGAGGACAAAGCAACAACAAGAGGTGACAGCAGCGTTGCAAGATGGGAAATATAAAATTATCGTACCAGAGCTTCAAAATTATAGTATTTTGGGGGAAATTGTCTTACAATTAACAAAATAATCAAAATAACTGATAATGATCAAAACAACTGTCTTATTGTTGCGCGAAAATCACAATTGATCACTCTGTTTAGTGTCCTACCGGCACTTTTGTGGGCATTCATCGCCCTGCCCCACATCAGCAGCGTTTGATCAGCAGCTCTAGGCTCCGGTGCTCATTTTTCTCTCAACTGTCTGACTTCCTCCTGACAGAGCTCCTACGACTGTGATTGGCTGTCAATCGTTCTGAGACGAATGACACTTAAACTATGATTGGCTGAAAACGTCACATGATATAAGATGCATTTAGGGTTTACGGATAAATCCGTCCGACTGGGGTAGATCTGTAACAACCACACGAAATTGTCAAACTATCGTACATTTAGCCTTTTTTGGAATTATTGATCGTACATCGTAGTTATCGTACAAAAACGATAATTACCGTACGTCTGGAAACGCTGGGGGCATGACGTAAAAGCCGTAAAGCGACTGCCGTAAACACAACTCCACAGGCGATGCAAAGTGTAACACTGCCTCCTACTGGCGAATAACAGAAATTAACTGTCTGATCAAATTATAAGTGAAAAATAATCCATCACAAAAAAATGTCCAACCGTTAAACAAAAGGGCGTGTTGACATCATATGTACAAATTAAAGATATATCACAATTGTGACAACACAATAGTGTCTGTCACATTATTTTTTGTGATACCTTTATTTTCTTAAAATAAAAATAACCAAAAAATCACTCTAGATTCGCCCAAAATGACAATTATCGGCAAAATTCTCCAAAAATTAAATTGAACAAGACCAACATTAAAGCAACAGAGAGTTCAAAACACAGATAACAAACTTCATAAAAAAGGAATTCAGTCCATCACAATGCATGATGGGTATCAAGGCATATAGGCTGTGATAATCAAAAGACCAGACAACTATCTCAGTGAATGACTTCTTTAGACATGGGAAGTTTTTGGGAAACCATCCACGAACGTAAGTTTATAAAAGTTAAGAGCACTGACAGTGCAACAGACAGATCAGCTAAAGACCAGTTAACAAACTACTGAAAATTACTACTCCTAATTTTATTTAACTTTTTGGTATTAATGTCACTTATTTTCAAATTTGAGCGTTTGCGAGTCATGTGACCGCAAGGGCCCGGAAGTTATAAATACCGCTGAGCGAAAACACACTCAATTTACTTAACTGATGGTTAATACAAACGTAACACTCGCAATCACTACGTACACAAGACCACTAGAATCTGAATAGATAAAAAAAAATAAAATCCTTTTTTTTAATATTTGAATAACCCTCAATGTTAGATAATATTGTTTGAACAGGTGAGTTTCTACCTGAAAGTTCCATGGTTGCCATGGGAAATTCTGTCGTTTGAATCCAATCGATCCACTTGCTCGGTGAAATTACTGATCGGCTCGCACGAGGATTTTTCAAGCAAGGATTTCTTCGGAGAAACACACATACAAAGCGATTTTTCTTTTTTAACAGGACATCGGACCATCTTCAGAGACCATCTTCAACGCGACATAAGGACTTTTCAATACAAAAAGTGAGTATTGTTGACTTTTTCTGATTTTTTTCGAATGCCTGAACAGATGCTAATATTGTTGATGTTAGCTTAGCCTTGTAGAATATAAGTCATCATGTCAAAGTTTGTGGTTTATTCATAACTTACAATAAAGCAAAGTATAAGTTGATATAATTTATCGTAAATTTTGTTAAATATTTCGACCTCTGTCCGACATTTCCATGTTCTATGGTTGATAAACGATATCAAAACTTAGGGTCAGACCTCTTAAAAAAAAAAAACTAAAAACACCAACAATTAACTATTTTTCAACGGGACCTAGACAGAGGAAAAGCATCCACAGAGGAGGGACTTCCTCTCGGAAGAAAACCAGGAATTGTGCTCTTTTAATGACTACATTTACCATGTTTTATTTTTCGGAAGTGCTAGCCCAATTTCAATGCTAACTTTGTTTTGAAATTCCTTTAACTGTTAAATAGAAAGACTGAATTAATTGAAATAAGACATCCTTGTCCATAAGCGACGGGATGCAAGTGACAACGATAACATTTAGCACATACTTGGACCATAAATTTATGCTTCTTCATTTTTCAATCAGTTCTTGTTTACATTTCAAAACTTGAAAATATTTAAAACATTTTGAGCAAATCTGTTTGATGGCATCTGAGTATCAGACTTAACAGTTTTGACTCTAATCTTGTGGCAGACATCTATTTCAAATTTAATCTTAAAAGCCTACTCTCAGGGATTAGTTTCCCCTGGGGACCTCTGATAATTTGTAATTATTGCGGAGGACGTCTGTGTTTATAATCTCCTGCGAATCGACCATGTCCATAATTTGTAAATCATCAACCATGTTTCGAGACACACATAGGTCCTCTGATAATACTAATCCAGTCTGAATCGGCATCTCTGTGATTTCAGATGATAATTTTATTTTTAAGACGGTCTCTGCAGCTTTTTCTGATTATTTTCGGTCAAATATGATTGAGACAGCGTTGGTCATTCAAAATGAAGGTTTTAACATCACTTTGGGTAGATATAAGATGGAATGAGACTCTCTATTTACTCTTATATCAGAGGTAAATAGGCTTTAAATAGTCTAATTTATGAACGTAAATATAACAAAAACACACTTCACTTGTCTGTCTCTGTACACTGATATTAGGTGAACACAATCATGATAATAACAAATTTAACATACTTCAGTCAGATATTTAGACAGCTCCATAACTTAAAGGGGTCTTAAAACAAGTGACCTAAAATATGATTTGGAGTCTCTCTCTGCGCGCAGCAGGTTGGCACTGACGCGCTGTCCCAGAGCGCACAATCATATTATTGATAAAAAAAAATCTGGGGTAGAACTCAATAAGGACTGATCTTTTGAGTAGTAGCTTTAAATTATTAAGTAAATTAAATTTGTTTAGCATGTTCAGAAGTTTTCAATGCACATTGATAGAAAAAAGTTTGACTGGAGTCGGATGTGGACGTCGTCTTCTTTTATCTGAATGTACAGCTGGCTGTGCGCTGCAGAGTGAGGTGCTGCCGCTCACGCACAGTGAGTCTGTGCAGCGATTTCACTCAGAAACATGTGAAACGACAAGTTATTTGCAGGCTTTGCTTATCCCGTGCCAATGCGCCACACCAAAAACTGATATCAGGTAATTCTGAAATTACTAGAGGTCTCCACTTATTGCTAATCCCCTGCGAATAATACTTTAGATAACTTTTACAAAGAGGTGATTAGTTTGGTGTTAACAGGGTCTCTGGAAAGTTCACGATTTTCTGTTCTGACTGCTCACAAGATGCTTTAATATAAAAAGATATTTACATGATAATGGTTTCCATATGCTTTTTACACCCATGCTAACATGCTTAGGGCATCCTGTCTTTTTTGTTTTGTTCTAGCCCGAGGATGAAGCAGCACTTCACTTGGACTTCGGTCCTTATTCCAGTTCCCGGCCGGCCCAGCAGCCCACGGCTTGTACTTCAGAGGGTCCCGGCACCAGCCCCCTGTAGCAGCTCCCAGCCTGCCCGCCACCCTGGCTCTACAGGGTCATCAGGAGCAGCAGCTGAGGCTCTAACAAAGCGGTGCAGGAAGACACTTTCAGCTCTGGGTGAGTATGTAAAAGCCTGCCCATTTAAAAGAGCGAGAGTGCCTACAGGAGCTGAAGATTCTGGCCCAAAACCACCCACGCCACCTTGCATTTCATTCAAGCTGTGGCAGCCAGAATCATTTATGGCAGCATTTCTTGACGCGAGCCCCCTAGCACCACCTGTGGAATCTAGGGAGGCTCTTAGTGGGGTGCCCCCCAAACCAAATGTGGCCCCCAAAGCTGACAGAAATGCATGGGTTCCGAAAGCAGCTCTGGCCCCCAAAGCTGCTCCTCACATGGTGCCTCCTAAAGCAGCAGGGCCTCAGCTGCCGTGGGACGCACCTGAGCCAGAGTGGGCAATAAATGTCAGGTTCGGAATGGATAAGCGTGAAGAGTGGTTAGAGAGCTGGTGGAGGAAGAAACCAGCTGAGGAGAAGAGGAGGAGAGGAGGAGAGGAAAGGAATAGAGAGGAGAGGAGAGAGGGGGGAGGAATGAAGAGGATAAGAGTGGAGAGGAGCAGAGGAGAGCAGGTTAGAGGGGAAGAGAGGAGAAGGAGATGGGATGAGAGGAGAGGAGGGCGAGAGGAGGAGAGCAGGAGAGAGGCGGAGGAGATGAGGAGAGAGGGGAGAGGAGTAGAGGAGAGGAGCAGAGGAGAGGAGGGGAGAGAGCAGAGGAGGAGGAGAGAGGAGAGGAAAGGAGGGGTAGAAGGAGAGGAGAGGAGGAGGAGAGGAGATGAGGAGATGATGAGGAGATGGGGGAGGGAGGAGAGGAGAGGAGAGAATTGGAGAAGAGGGGGAGTGGAGAGGAGAGAAGAGGAAAGGAGGAGGAGAGGAGGAGAGGACAGAAGTAGAGAGGGGAAAGGAGGAAGAGAGGAGAAGGAGAGGAAAGGAGAGAGGTTTATAGAGGAGGGGAGGAGAAGAGAGGAGAGAAGAGGGGAGGTGAGAAGTGAAGGAGGAGAAGAAAGGAGAGGTGAGGAGAGGAGGAGGAGAGGAGAGGAGAGTAGGGGAAGGTGGAGAGTAGTAGGAGAGGAGAGGAGAGAAGGAGAACAGGAGGAGCGGAGTAGAGAGAGGAGAAGAGGAGGGGAGAGGAAAGGGGAGGAGAGCTGGAGGAGAGCTGGAGGAGAGAGAAGAGGGGAGGAGAGCTGGAGGAGAGCTGGAGGAGAGAGAAGAGGGGAGGAGGAATGGAGGAGAGAGAGAAGAGGAGGGAGAGTAGAGTTTGAGAGGAGAGGAGAGGAGAAGGAGAAGAGATGATGAGAGAAAAAAGAGGAGAGAAGGAGAGAGAGGAAAGGAGGAGAAGAGCAGAGGAGAGGAGGAGAAAGAAGAGAGGAGAAGGAGAGAAGAGGGCAGGAGAGGAGGAGATAGGGGAGAAGGAGAGGAGAAGAGAGATGTGTTAGAGGAGGAGAAGATTGTGGAGGATGTAGAGGTGTTGGAGGTGGAGGTGGAGGTTTTTTGAGGAGGGGGAAGTGCTTTAAGTGGAGGAGGTGAAAGAGGAGGAGCTGGTTGAGGAGGAGGATGTAGAGACTGAGGAGGTGGTGGTAGAGGAAGTGGAGGAGGTTAGTTTGAGAAGCTGTGGCATCTCGTTAAAACTGCGTTTTAGCCGACCTAAAACAGTCACAGTTGCAATGTAGACAACAGGCCAGGTTTGAGTTGATGTCACGCTCCGTTTCGTGCGTGCATATTCCACTTCTGTTGTGGGAACTTTTAATTGCGTTGTAAGATCCAGACAACAACAGCGGTTCAGCGGTTTAAATTAATCTTGCATGAATAATCTGAAGTCCCTGACAGCTCCCATAACAAAAAACAAATAAACAAACGTGTCAGATAAAGATAACAGAGTCAGATAGAATAAAGATTATTTGTCCTCCAGTGTGGGGTGGTGGTGGCGGGGTGTTAGATTTATTAGTCTGAATTAATCTGAGCTCATTTTAGAGAAACACAAGAGTTAAAGACCAAAGTAGCTTCAGAGTGTTGCACTGTTAGTAAGAGGGCTCCAAAACTTAAAATCGAGAAAAAATATAACCGTTGATGTACAAAAAAACCTCAGCAGCATAGAATATAAAAGATGACTGTGACTTAAATTTAGTTTTAATTTAGCAGCGATGTATATTTCAAAAATAGTAAAAAAATTGTTAAATTTTTAAATTATCTTAAATGCTTGACAGCTCACATGACAAAAATAAATTTAAAAAATAATGAAACTTGTCAGATAAAGAAAACAGAGTACGTAAAATAATTTAGAACAGAGTCAGATAGAATAAAGATTATTTGTCCTCCAGTGTGGGGTGGTGGTGGCGGGGTGTTAGATGCATTAGTCTGCATTAATCTGAGCTCATTTTAGATAAACACAAGAGTTATGCATGTAAATTTAAAAAGTAGGTCAAAAAATGGTTAAATTGTTAAATTATCTGAAATGCTTGACAGCTCACGTGACAAAAACATTTGTCAAAAATTAACGAAACTCATCAGATAAAGATAAAAGATGCTTTTAAAACAACTTAGAACAGAGTTAAATAGAATAAAGATTATTTGTCCTCCAGTGTGGGGTGGTGGTGGCGGGGTGTTAGATTTATTAGTCTGAATTAATCTGAGCTCATTTTAGATAAACACAAGAGTTAAAGACTGAAGTAGCTTCAGAGTGTTGCACTGTTAGTAAGAGGGCTTCAAAAATTAAAATCGAGAAAAAAAGACGATGTACAAAAAAACTTCAGCAGCATGGAATATAAAAAATGACTGTGACTTAAATTAAGATTAAATTTAGCATTGTCGATATTTTAGAAAGTAGGTTAAAATTGGTTAAACTGAGAAAAGATGCTGATAAAAATTTAATTAAAGAGCAAAAAATATTTTTCCTTTAAAACTATTTAGAGAAGGGTTAAGAATTACAATGAATTGATAATGAGAAGGAAAAAAGGGTAGTGTGTCTTATCGTCTAAAATTGATTTTAAAACAACATCAAAGATTTAAATTGATCTTGTATAAAGTTTCTGAAATCCATGACAGCTCGCATGATAAAAACATTTGTCAAAAATAAAGAAAATTGTAAGATAAAGATAACAGAGTACACAAAATAACTTAGAACAGAGTTAAATAGAATAAAGATTATTTGTCCTCCAGTGTGGGGGGGTGGTGGCGGGGTGTTAGATTTATTAGTCTGAATTAATCTGAGCTCATATTAGATAAACAAGAGTTGAAGACAGAAGTAGCCTCAAAGTGTTGCAACATTAGTAAGAGGGCTTCAAAACTTAAAACTGAGAAATAAAGATAAACCCGATGTACAAAAAAACCTCAGCAGCATGAAGTATAAAAGATAAATGTGACTTAGATTTAGATTAAATTTAGCATGCGATGTATATTTAAAAAGTACGTTAAAAAATGGTTACATTTTTAAATTATCTGAAATGCTTGACAGCTCACATGACAAAAATAAAATTAAAAAATAACGAAACTCGTCAGATAAAGATAAAAGAGTACATAGAATAACTTAGAACAGAGATAAATAGAATAAAGATTATTTGTCCTCCAGTGTGGGGGGGTGGTGGCGGGGTGTTAGATGCATTAGTCTGCATTAATCTGAGCTCATTTTAGATAAACACAAGAGTTAAAGACCGAAATAGCCTCAGAGTGTTGCAACGTTGGTAATAAGGCTTCAAAACTTAAAATCAAGAAAAAAAGATATAACTGTTGATGTACAAAAACCCTCAGCAGCATGGAATATAAAAGATGACTGTGACTTAAAATTAGATTAAATTAAGCAGCAATGTTTATTTAAAAAGTAGGATTAAAAAATGGTTAAATTATCTGAAATCCTTGACAGCTCGCGTGATAAAAACATTTCTCATAAATAACGAAACTCATCAGATAAAGATAACAGAGTATGTAAAATAACTTAGAACAGAGTCAGATAGAATAAAGATTATTTGTCCTCCAGTGTGGGGGGGTGGTGGCGGGGTGTTAGATGCATTAGTCTGAATTAATCTGAGCTCATTTTAGAGAGACACAAGAGTTAAAGACCAAAGTAGCTTCAGAGTGTTGCACTGTTAGTAAGAGGGCTCCAAAACTTAAAATCGAGAAAAAATATAACCGTTGATGTACAAAAAAACCTCAGCAGCATAGAATATAAAAGATGACTGTGACTTAAATTTAGTTTTAATTTAGCAGCGATGTATATTTCAAAAATAGTAAAAAAAAGGGTTAAATTTTTAAATTATCTTAAATGCTTGACAGCTCACATGACAAAAATAAATTTAAAAAAATAATGAAACTTGTCAGATAAAGAAAACAGAGTACGTAAAATAATTTAGAACAGAGTCAGATAGAATAAAGATTATTTGTCCTCCAGTGTGGGGGGGTGGTGGCGGGGTGTTAGATGCATTAGTCTGCATTAATCTGAGCTCATTTTAGATAAACACATGAGTTATGCATGTAAATTTAAAAAGTAGGTCAAAAAATGGTTAAATTGTTAAATTATCTGAAATGCTTGACAGCTCACGTGACAAAAACATTTGTCAAAAATTAACGAAACTCATCAGATAAAGATAAAAGATGCTTTTAAAACAACTTAGAACAGAGTTAAATAGAATAAAGATTATTTGTCCTCCAGTGTGGGGGGATGGTGGCGGGATGTTAGATTTATTAGTCTGAATTAATCTGAGCTCATTTTAGATAAACACAAGAGTTAAAGACTGAAGTAGCTTCAGAGTGTTGCACTGTTAGTAAGAGGGCTTCAAAAATTAAAATCGAGAAAAAAAGACGATGTACAAAAAAACTTCAGCAGCATGGAATATAAAAAATGACTGTGACTTAAATTTAGATTAAATTTAGCAGTGATGTTTATTTAAAGAGTAGGTTAAAAATTGTTAAACTTAAATAGATGCTCGTAAAAAATTTAATTAAAGAGCAAAGAATATTTCCTTAACTATTTAGAGAAGAGTTAAGAATTAAAATGTATTTGAAGATGAGAAGGAAAAAAGGGTAGTGTGTTGTAAAACACACTTAATAACAATCAACATCAAAGATTTAAATTTACTTGAATAAAGTTTCTGAAATCCTTGAGAGCTCGGGTGTGGAAACACTTGTCAAAATAACGAAACTCGTCAGATAAAGATAAAAGAGTACATAGAATAACTTAGAACAGAGTTAAATAGAATAGAGATAATTTGTCCTCCAGTGTGGGGGGGTGGTGGCGGGGTGTTAGATGCATTAGTCTGAATTAATCTGAGCTCATTTTAGATTAACACATGAGTTAAAGACTGAAGTAGCTTCAGAGTGTTGCAACGTTGGTAATAAGGCTTCAAAACTTAAAATCAAGAGAAAAGATATAACTGGTGTAAAAAAAACTTCAGCAGCATGGAGTATAAAAGATGACTGTGACTTAAATTTAGTTTTAATTTAGCAGCGATGTATATTTCAAAAATAGTTAATAAATGGTTAAAGTATCTCAAACCCTTGACTGCTCACACGACAAAAACTAATGTCAAAAATAAAGAAAATCATCAGATAAAGATAAAAGAGTACATAGAATAACTTAGAACAGAGTTAAATAGAATAAAGATTATTTGTCCTCCAGTGTGGGGGGGTGGGGGGGTGGCGGGGTGTTAGATGCATTAGTCTGAATTAATCTAAGCTCATTTTAGATTAACACATGAGTTAAAGACTGAAGTAGCTTCAGAGTGTTGCAACGTTGGTAATAAGGCTTCAAAACTTAAAATCAAGAGAAAAAATATAACTGGTGTTGTACAAAAAACTTCAGCAGCATGGAGTACAAAAGATGACTGTGACTTAAATTTAGTTTTAATTTAGCAGCGATGTATATTTCAAAAATAGTTAATAAATGGTTAAAGTATCTCAGACCCTTGACAACTCACAGACCTGAACCAGCTCTTAGTTATGCTGCTATAGGTTTAGAATGTCCGGGGGGAACTGACACACAAGGCTCCTGTTTTCCCTCTCTTCTCTATCTGTCAGTCTAACTTCTAACCTTAATGTCCCATTAAAGTTATTAACCATGGATCTCTCTGGGAGTCTCTGAGTTTGTCTGTTAGGTTCTTTGGATTGTTGCTGTGGACGGCCTGCTGCCATGGACCTGCCAGACTCCAGCTGCTACGGCTACCTACAGTTACAGTTTCACCATGATCATCTCTACAACACAGAAATATGGACTCTGTGTTTATGTCTCCCTGTGTCTTTGTCTCTCTGCCCCCCCCCCCTTCTCTCTCTCTCTAATCCCAACACAGTCGAGGCAGATGTCTGTCTAACATGAGTCTGGTTCTGTCCGAGGTTTCTGCCCGTTAAAGGGAAGTTTTTCCTTGCCATTGTAACTTGCTAAATATTGCAAAGTGCTGTACTCATGGTGGGTTAAGATGAGATAAGACTTCTTATCTTGTCTTGATGTTGGGTTTCTGTTAAATAAAATTTTATTACCATTTACAGGTCTAGACCTGTTAACGCTTGGAAAGCGTCTTGAGATAACGTTTGTTATGAATTGGCGCTATATAAATAAAGACTGATTGATTTATTGATTGATTGCATAACCAACATGCCAAAAAAAATCTCATATGACTTCCAAACAGGAAGTTCAGAAATTGGAATTAAAGTCAAAACAGATGTGTTGAAAGTAACACATCATGTGTTAATTTTTAACTCACCTCTGTGTCTAGTTAAGGACAACACATTTTGTGTTCAACCTAACACAGTCAGTGTGTCAGCTAACTTAACATGTTCTGTGTTATTAATTTAAACACAATGTGTTGGAAATAACACAAAAGTGTGTTTTTAAATATATATAATGTTTTATGCAGTAATTTTATGTTCAAATCCTTCTAAATTGTAAATAAACTGTCCATGAACCAAACCATTTCATGCAAATCATATTTATTAAATCATTTTGCAATGTTGCACAACCTACTGTGCCACTGAGTTGCTAACAAAAAATACTGTATAGATATACACATATAAAAACCCATTTCAGCAATTCTCTGGGAACATTTAAGGAGTTAAAACACAGCTGAACAAGAAGATCATGTAAAACACGTGACAGTATCAGAACAATGCACCAACCTGCAGATGATCACTGCAGAGGACGTCAGGCAACACCATCATCAATCTGCAGGACCATCTATCAGGCGGCACCAACAACTAACAGTCTCTCCAAATTGTTAGAGGTGTGGCGAGGGTATGTCAGAGGGAGGGGACTATACAGCAGTGCAGTTTTAGACCATCAATTTGTATCTTGGATTTACATGCAGTTGGCTTCCCCTGAATGGTGACACCAAGTCTAATGGTCTAAAGTCTGCTACATCTTTCACATTGATCAATTCATACTCATCATTTCGCTCCACCACATATGAATACAGATGTTCATTAAAGTATTTCACAGTTAGGATTTTAAGAAATATAAGCACTTCTTCCTTTTCACAGTTGGGAACCATGTGTACAATTTCTCCAAAGAGACGTTCTCCCCTAAAGTCACCCTTCAAAGCAAGTACACAACCTGTTCTATATGTTTGACCGAGCACACAGACAGAATGAGCCACATGAATTGTGCTACAAGTGCCAATATCATATCCCACTGCTTTTAAGTTTTCAATGAGAAGATCACTTTTTTCCAAAGATCAAACCAACACTGATAATGTGCTTGAGACAGTCACATTTTTTGTCAGCGGGTCACTAAATTTCCAGAAGAACATACTTTAGTCTTGATTTTTATAAGCCAAAGTCTGAGAAATATTTATGAAATTACACACAACATGGGCGTGCCTTTTTAAGGGACCATGTTTACTCTCCAATCTCAGACCCAGTTAAACCTCTGTTGGATTGTTTGACTGATGTTAAGTCCTGGATGTCTGCCAACTTTCTGCATCTGAATGAAGATAAAACTGAAATTATGGTGTTTGGATGTGGTCCTGCTTCTTTTTCAGCTGCTTCTTTGGGCCCTCTTGCAGCCAACATCCGGTCTTCAGTCAGGAACTTAGGTGTTATATTTGATGACAGATTAAAACTTGACCACCAGATCAGTGCTGTTGTTTAAAGTAGTTATTACCACTTAAGGATTTTATCTAAAGTCAAGGGGTACCTGCCGCCTGAACAACTTGAGACAGTGATCCATGCCTTTATTAATTCAAGATTGGATTATTAAAATTCGCTCTATTCTGGCCTGGACCAGTCACTCCAGATCATTTTGAACAATTTATCAGTTTCACACGTCAAACCTTCATCTTCCAGTGGAATGGCAACATTGTCATTTTTTGTCACAGTGATGTACTGAGCTGTTGCATTCGGTGTCCCAAACACACTAGTCTGGGCAGGTGGCCTCCAACTGCTGCCTCAGAAGACTCCTCCAGAAGGCTGAGGATGCTTGTTCCTGTTTATGAAAACACAAATATAAAAAAAAAAGTCATCAGTAATGTTACATTTTTTGGATTCAATTCATGAGATCTCTACTGTAAAAGCTAAAGCTTTCTTAACCTGCTCAGAAATTTGATTTAATGATTATTAAATTAAAAAAAAAAATGTTACAGAAGAAAAGATTCAAAGAATGCCAGCGCTCCTACCAGTTTTATGTCCAAGATGTAGGACAGGGCTGATTTCATGCTGCATTTGGTCCATCCTTTGGTACGTCCTGACGCAGTTGGAGGTAGGTAGTGTGTGAGCATCTTCAGAGCTCTGAAGTACAGTAACTCTGAGCAAAGTACACAAAAATAGCATGCATAAATTTTCATCTGCAGCTACAAACAAGGTTTCTGCCACAATCACCACAACAGTTTAAGGCATCTATGCATTTAATACATATGAACAGGAACATACTATCGCTTTCCTCACCAGCTGGCATGACACTGGATTCCACTTCAAGTGTTGCCCTTTCACAAGTTTTGGAACAATTTGCCCTTCCCATTTCCGAAGGAACAGGTCCTCCTTTCCTGGAAACATTTTTCCAAACTCTGCATCCAGCTGAAAAGTGGCAGAAATGCAGCAATAATATTGATAGGGAACGGCACTAATTAATTTGCGTTTACTACATCAGGCCCAAAAGTGCATCAAAAATGCTATATCATGTTAACTTACCAAATATGGCATGTCCACAAAGCTGCTGGGAAATCTCAGCTACTGTTGGTGAATTAGTGCTGATCCAGAGCCTCCGGTTGACATAGGTTTTCTCCATGCCCATTTTGATAGATGGAAGTTTCTCAGAAGATGGTCTCATCCTTTTGGTGGTGGTTACCCACTCTCTGACTGATTCCGCATCACCTCCTGGCATTTCTTCCAGTGTTATGGTAACTCCAGTGGGATCACTGGACCTCCCTCGCTTGTTCACCTTAGGTTTCTCAGTTTCAACTCAATGAATCCACAATGGGACACTGGGTCATGAAAATGTTCCTGAAACACAGAGGAAAGAACAAAGGAAAATCTTTGACAGGATAAATCGACTAAGATTTACAATTATGCCATTGTGCCTTATTTAATTATTCTGTGTGCATGTTATACAATATGCTGTTTGAAAGTGGCTGTTTGAAAAAAGGTAATCTAAATAATTTGTTTTGCCAATTTAAAAAAGAAAAATAAAACATTTTACACTCATATCTGTGCTGTGTGGGAATTAACATCACTTTGGCACAAAATTTGCATTGTAACAGTATTTTTGTCACACATTTCATGTTGAAGAAACACTGCACTTCCAACAATTTAGAAATTTCAGGTCATGTAACAGTTTAAATTAAAGTTTGATTAAACCATTCAGCCCTATTAACACTTGGTATTTAGTTTATTTACTGTAGCCTGTAAGTTTTCATATTGGAGCCATGTTCATGTTTGCACTGTTTCACTCTATGCCTAAAAACAGCATCTGTGACGGTTTTTGTGAAAGCTTTTCACTTGGGTTACTTTGGAGCAGCAATATGGTTGCATTTTATGCTCTAACCATTTGTGTTTAAGTCATCCAGGAAATTATTGCAAAACTTTTTTTTGCATTTTTTTATGAATGGCATTTTTTTCCCCGGTATGGGGGTTAGCAGGGAAGTTAGCTTTTATTTTTGCTTCATCACCAACCTCAGAGAGTAACTATGGTTTTACAACTGGTTGAGCAAAACAATGTCATTAATAATCCTTGGCAAACCTTATTTTCTGTAAGATATCCTTTTATACTTACAAATCCATCATTTTCCTCTCGTGTCTTTATCTTCAGAGAAGGGGAGACCGTGACTATACTTTCAGCCAGCATCAGTTTATCTGTACTTGACAGATAACTGACAGACTGACAAAAGATATTAAGATTAGAAACACAAACAATCTAGACAATACATTCAATTTTAAAAGAATGCATGAGCTTTTTCACCAAAGATGATACCAATGATATGTCTGATTTATGAAGTTCAGTGTTCTACTGTTTACTTTCAATAAGAACATTCTTGGACTTTAATTTGTAGGCACAATTTTTCACCTCAAAGATACTACATCTGGAGTAACAGAGATATATTATACAAAAAGAAATATTTATTTCTGGAAAACTGTTTTGACAGTGGGATCTATTTAGTCAAACAGCTTCTCAACACTAATGGTTTTTTAATGTCTTATTCGGAATTTCTAAATAAGTACAGTATCCCTATACCACCAAAGGAATGCGCTGTATTCACAGCTTCACTCCAGACTTGAAATGGAAAATAATCTGGTGCCTTCCTTCTAAATTATATATATATATATATATATATATATATATATATATATATATATATATATATATATATATATATATATATGATTATAAATAAGATTAAAGAAGTTTCTTTTAAAATGATTCATAGATTTTATCTCTGCAAATTATTTTTACGTAGATATAAAAAAACATTGATGTAAACTGCTCATTTTGTAAACAATCTGAAGAAGATCTTCATCATTTGTTCTGGTCCTGTCCTGCCTCATGTGTTTTCTGGCAAGAGGTCAGTACATTTATCTGCCAGAAGACCAATATTATATCATCAACCTGCTTGTTCTACTTGCAAAATACCACATACACAAATCCAAATTTTTTAAATCATAATCCATCTTTTTAAATCTTTGAGAAGGAACTCAAACAGTACATCACATCAATTCAATATTCACCAAAGAAAACAGCCATCAAAACCACTGAGCTATGCCTTTTATATAATATTTGTTGCTCTAATTCATAATTGCTTTGTATACTCCTTTAATCAATGTGAACCCCTGGCAATGTACTGTTCTTTATTTTGTATTTTCTCAAACTGTAATTTCTGACTTGTCAATAAAGTTTAAAAAAAAAAAAAAAGTTTATTGCAACGCCATTTTCCAATAATCGCGGCACATAAAAGACTGACATTCCGTTTTACTCACACGGCACTGTTTCACATCTCTCCTAGACACTCACACAATAGTTAACATGTAAACCTGAAGTAAACTTCTTCTTTTATTTTATACTTTACATACCTGTAAAGGAGAAATGACTCACACAGACAACTTTACTTCTCCCCGTTTCAGCCTCGCTCCTCAGAATCAGATAAGCGGGGCGTGACAGCAAAAAAAAACTGCTTTTAGTGATTAAAAATGGAACAAAAATCAACAGAGTAAAGCGAATTAATATAACATGTATTAAAAGCAGTAAAATTTGAATGAACCAAATAAATACAAGCGATTAAAACTTGTGTTAAATCCTTAGATAACATTTTGATTTAACCATTATATCACTTCAAGCATTCAAGTTTCATTAAGGCAGTTTTTGTTTTATTTTATTTATTTTTTTGGCTCACCGTTCAAGATTTGCTCCCCCTTGTTCACAGTGCATTGAGAGCTGGGTCTCCTTTGTGTTGAAAGAAGTAAATAAAGTGTAACTTAGCGCTTAGTGTCATCTAGCGGTGATACCCTCAAACTGCATTTCTACTAGGAGGCGCTTCTGCCAGGACCTGGCTTATCAAAGCACAGTCTGATCCTTTTCTTATGCTTCTGTGTGTGTTCCTTGCGCTGGGTTAAAGACACAGACTACACAAATGTATGATATACATGTGCACGTAAAACTGGACACTGAAGTAAAAAATACAGCATAGAGACTTTACCATCAAATGACCATTTGTAAGGGTAATTTCGTGGTCCACATTTCAATGAAAAAAAAAAAAAAACACCTCATAGACTTGCCATATTAATCAAGTCTAGAAAATATACATATACTGACAACTCTCTAATACTAAATCTAACTAAAATTGACTGCTATGTCTACAAATACTTATTATTATTATTATTATTACTATTATTATTATCATTATTAATATTATTATTATTATTACCGTATTATGCAGTCTAAGGTGTAACCATGGGTGTAACGGTCTGTGCTGCCTCTGAAGGGCTCGGCTGTTACGTCACGTTAGCCACACCCACAACAGGAAGAAGCGCGGGGTTAGTTGCATCCTCCCAAATGATGACTACGCACATGAAATAATTCTATTGTGGTGAAAAGAACTTTTAATTTTATTGTAGACTATGTTAGGCGCTGGAAGAATCCGTGGTAGTGATAATACGTCTTTTTCAGCGTTGTGGGGAAGTCGCTTTGTTATCGTTTCCAACGACCTGTGCTCCTGCTGATTCAAGCTAACGTTTACTGTTTACGAGCCTCACATCTAACCCCACTCTTTTCTTTGGTTAGTCCACTACAAGGTCAGTAACCTGTCAAGACTGCATTAACAGCCAATAATTCAATTTATGGCACATGCAGTAAGATATCTACAGCTTGACAATTGACACACATCCTGTTGTCTAGCAGACCTCAGCATGTCGAAGGAGGCAGACCATCAGGAGCCAGGAGGAGACAAGGAGTTAAAGGAAGAGAGGATGCAGGATTCTGCCGAGGAGTCAGTAAGGAAGAGGGTCCGAGAAAATAGTCCGAGCCCAAGCACAGCGAAGACACCTCAAGGTGATAAACAAGTCTATTAAACAGAGCCGCATACTAGGAGTCAGATAAAGAAAGCCACTTATATGAGGGTGGTAGAAAGAAATATCACACTTTAAAGACCCTACATACTCATATCTGCTCAGAAAGTCTCCATAAATCAAAGCCCATTTAAAGGACAACACAGTTATGAGTCAAGGGTACATTTTACAAATTGAATCCTTTTTTAATTGTAATTTTCCAATAAATCAAAGTTGTTTGTGTGTGATTTCGTAAAAGTAAATCATTTAAAGATGTACCTTTCCTTCCTCACAGCCAGTCCTTCCAAGGTTGTCTCTGTGCAGGAGCTGATGGAGACAGCCAAAGGAGTCACAAACATGGCTTTGGCCCATGAGATAATGGTCAACCAGGCTTTTCAAATCAAACCTGTGGAGCTACCTGAAGGGAGGTGAGAGTTTAAGTAGATGCAGTCACTGTCAAGTGAACTTTTTACATTTTCTGTGAACTAACTTTTTTCTCTGTCACGCTTTCATACAGTTTGGAGCGCAGAGTAAAGGATATTATGCACAAAGCATTTTGGGATTGTTTGGAGAGCCAGTTGAAGGAGGATCCACCCGTGTACGGACATGCAATTAAACTGCTAGCAGAGATCAAAGAGGTGAATGAACAAGTCTCACATCACTGCAAATATGACATCTGGCTTCACTTCTCTCATGCAGTTTTTGTGATTACTAAGACGCATTTCTCAAAACTCTAAACAAAAACCCAAAACTGAACTCCCAAAACGTCAATCCAGAAAAAAATGTTAAACTGATTGTAAAATTTAATGTGCTCCTCTGAACAGTTTTTAAATAATGCAATGTGAAGGGATGTTAAAGACAGTAAAGTAATAGAGAACTAAATACTTCTTGTAAAAATAAATAAAACATCCTCTAATATGAAATGGTTACCACAGCATCTCACAGTTCATTACTGACAAATACAGTAAAGTATTTTGCTCTGCTTGATGTACCCCAGATTTATATTGATTAAAATATGAACATATCCCTCTTTTTTCCTCACTCTTTATTCTTTTTGTCCTCTCCATTTGCACATATCATCTTACATCACTCACCCAGACGCTGCTGTCTTTCCTGCTACCGGGCCAAGGACGCCTGCACTCCCGTATCGATGAGGTTCTTGACCTGGCTCTGTTACAACAGCAGGCTGAAAATCAAACACTTGACATCAGTCAACTGTCCCAGTTCATTATCGGGATGATGAGTTCACTGTGCGCTCCCTGTCGAGATGAAGACATCAACAAGCTGAAGGAGATCACTGATATCATTATTCTACTCAAGTAAGCCTGAACACAAGACAGTGACTGGTATAAGTGATGCATGTTACAGGCCTTTGTTCAACTGTTAGATTGTTTCAGTTTATTCATACGGGCAGAAAGCAACTGTTGTGTTGTGACCTCATGTTGGAGAAAAATACAAGGTTAGCGGACAAAGTCCCAAAATGACTGATGAAAAAAAGTTTGTTGCCACCATGAAGTGTATCATCAAACAGATGGTAGAGATGCTGACAGCTCCTCAGCAGTCTGACATGAAACTGGAACGTACTGCACAGAGCTTCAACACTCTATGGACTTTTTTTACTTGGATGTAATGAAGGTGCTGTGGCCAACCAGGGTCTATTGCATTAAAAACGAACAATAAAACAGGAGACTTGAGGCAGCATGTCAACAAAAATAAGTTGTTTTGTTATAACAGTGAGGGAAAAGGGAGGGGCTAAAAACCAATCAAGGTTTCTCCCTCTTTGGGGTTTTCAAGATAAATCTTGAATCCATGAGAGCTTTACTGTAGTCCTGAAAGTAGAGCAGAAAGAGAGCAATGAGCCTCTGGTTGCTTCAGAGTGCCCAGTTTCCCAGAGCAGTGGTTCACAACCTTTTTGAGTCGCAACCCCGATTTAACATGTACTGGTGTCTGCGACCCCCTGCCCCCCTCCAAATCATACACGCATTGTTGGTGTGAATGTATAATGAGCGCTGTCCGTGGTGCTGAAACAAAAATACTGTAAGCCAAAAAAACTCTGGTCCTTATTTCACTTCAATGTCAGTATATTTAATAATTTTATTTATATGCCATATTTAAATCATACAGTATTTCATAAATGTCAGTGCTGATAAATGTCTTTTCACACAGATATGTGAATGCAAAATGGAAACAGTACAAGGGTTGCAGCTTTTGACAATGCTGCATATTCTGTAGCTACTGACTATCAAACCTCTTCCAGTGTGTATGCTGATGAAGCAGTCTGTAATGTGCGGTCAGAGGAGAGATCTAGGAGGTGATCCGTGGTGGCTGGTGTGGCCAGATTGGGTGTTTGCCCCTACATATTTAAGACCTGTTTACGGTGTGTTTAAACTGGATTATTGCCTGGAAGTCTTGATGGAAATCTAGCACTCTCTTGAACAATGTTAAACTGTGAAAGGGCGCTGATCACAAAAGCCAGAATAAGAATGCTCACAGTAACCTAATGATTGATTGTTCATTTAACTTGTTCAGGCACAACACTGCAGTTGGGATCATACAAACTTATTTAAAATGATGAATTTTGGAAAAATAGTACGGCAGAAAACAACTAAAACAACTCCCTATCTGAAATTCTGTACTTTCATGGTAGTTTTCATATTTGAGAGAGATGGGAGATTTTCCCCAGTTTAAATAGACCACTGAATTGAGAAGCAGAGAACATGATTGGAAGAAGGTTATTACGAGTGGGACATGTGACATGAGTAGCAGTGCATCTCGAGTTGTCTGCCTGAACTACTTTTTTACCTGGAATTTCTAACTTGTGTAATAAATTCTGTCTGTGGTCTTTCTCTGTTATCCTCTCTCCTAGAGAGATTTTCTCTGTGTTGGATATGATGAAGGTGGACATGGCGAACTTTGCTCTGAGCAGCATCAGACCGTATCTCATGCAGCAATCGGCTGAGTACGAGAGGAGCAAGTTTCAGGACTTTCTGGAGAAGCAACCCAGTAAGGAAAACCTATCTCATTAATTAGTGTTGTATACATGTACGTGTGTCTGTTCCTGTATATTTTAATGAAACTTGACATATGGACTGGCATACAATGACAGATGGTTATATCTTTTCTTTTTTAGATGCCTTAGACTACACTGAGAAGTGGCTTGAGAACTCGGTGAAATCCCTGAGAGAAGCCAGAGCAGTTGGCCCTCACTGTGCTTCATCAGATGCTTCCTCACTTTGCATACTTGATGTTCATAATAATGCCTATCTTCTTCTGCTGAGGTGGGACCATGCTTCAGACCCATACCCAGAGGTAAGACTGTTGAAACAGAAACCTGTTCCTACTTTTCTTCCAGTTGCCCATCTTTTTAATACAACCACCCCCTTTATGGGAGGAGCATGAACTGCAGCTCTTTTCTCTGTCTCTAGACGGTGTTGATGGACCAGGTTCGGTTTCAGAAGATGCAACAGGAGGCTGAGCAGTTGGTTCTGCTTGCCTCTATACTTCTTATTGTCTACACATCCACAGGCGAGGCGATCTCAGGCCTGCCAGGGCTTATGGAAACTCTCAAAAACACTATTAATGTCATGCTCGCAGACATGCACTCACCGTGAGTACTCCTGCTTTGATCTTGATCATTATGTTTTCTGTCAAAGGAACACCACATTCATAGAAGAGCTTAGACTTTTGTACAGCTCATCTTGATAAAGATGATGTGTGAAATTTAATGTCATTTTTATGCATTAATATCATGATGTCTGGGGCAAATGATACACAATTCATTCTTAGATAGGGCTGGGTACCGAACTTTGGTCTTTTTATGGCACCAACTGAAAAGTCTCTGTAGTACAGAGTATCAAAATATGCCTCATCTTTCAGTGCCAAGTTTTGGTACCAAAGATCTGATGATGTCACCGGTGATTGGCTGTGACAGTACATGTGGTTGTGGCATGCATGCAAATGAGTCGTGCTGATGTTTGTCTCTTCTAGGTCACCATTGCCAGTCAAAAGCCCGGATAAAGGAAGAGGGTTGATATTATGACAATAAAAAAAAAATCGGCAGAAGAAAGTTAATTCATAGTTATAAACACATTTACGGTGTACTCGAAAGATACTGACCTGCCACATGTTTGAAGCTTTTCTTTTGCACTGGCAATTATTTGTTTTTTGTTTTTTTATGTCAGCAAAAGGCTCAGAGTGGAAAAATACTAAAGCCAAAAAATAAAACTCAAAATTTGTACTGGAATGTGTAATGTAATTTTCTTTTTGTTAGAAGTGTTTTTATAAAATTGGTATCTAAAAAAGTATTGTTCAGGAACCGGTATTGGTATTGTTACTGGTATCCAAAATTTTTGAGTGATACTCTGCCCTATTCTTAGATAATTCTACCCTGAGTATTTCCAGATGTGAGAGTGTGTACAAAAACAGTTTCAGAAAAATTTCAGCTTTTAAATTATTTGTAGCTCCCCAGAAAATGTCAGGAAGTTGTAACATGACATTCAGTGAGGTAAGCCAGGGCTTAAAGTCCATCATCCGTAGCAACGTTTTAGGAATGACAGAAACGCTGAATTTCCCCTTCATTATAGAGCAAGATGTTGATGAATTTATTTTGTTCAAGCAACAAAACCCTCCGAATAATTACGTTACAACACCAGTACTCTGTGTGACAAGTGGTCAGCATCATGCTCTTGTTGAGATTAATGTGTTCAACACTTTACTTAATTCAACAGCTTACTTGCATGAGTTGAAAAATCATTTGCACCAAGATAGCCATTCAGCATGGAGACCCTTTGGTGATGTAGGACTGAACGGACCAGAAGCGATGCAGTCATCCAGAAAACATGGGGTAAATTGTGTGAAGCTTCCCTGAGCTCTGTTACACTACCTGTTTGATGGGAATTAGAACTAAAAGGAGCTTTGAGGAAGCGAGTGAGGAGGTTTGATTCTCTTGAAAGTTGTGGAAACCTTTGTCTGTCCCTTGATTTTAGTTATGGATTGTACCAACAAGAATGAACACTGCCTCGGTCAGCATAACAGGCTCCATCTTTCAGCTTAGTGATGCTAAATCTTGATGAATGGTGAATGGTTAGAGTGGAGTTTGAAGAGTGCGCTAAAGTTCTGCTTTTAGTTTTAAAGCTTGTTTTCAGCTTGTGTTCCTTTACTTACATGCTTCATTGTTTTTCTTCCCCAAGGTCCTTTAGTGTACAGGAGGCCTTAGCCACCATTGGGGAGAAAATGTGTGTTGATCTGAGTCAGTGTCTGAGCCAACATGGATACCCTTTCCTCTCAGCTGAACAGCAGAATACTTTAAGAGGACAAATCTCAGCCACCATCCAGCCAGACAACACAGTCCGTAAACTGATGGGTAAGAAGAGTGGGCCTCAAAAATGTTTTGAGCAGTTCAATTTATTTCACACTCAAATAGGGCTTATCATTTCCTATAACAGGAAAAAAAAGAAGAAAATCATTTTAGGAAAGATGGTCTTTAACATATTCAAGATGTTTGTCTTCACTGCAGACACTCAAATCTCGGTGTTTTTTTTTCTTTCTTTTTGGCTCAAATAAATTGATTAATTAAACAATCACAATCACCTGACAAGGTACGAAAGTTCTGAGAAAAGTCAAATGCTCATTCATGAAGCTGCTCTCAAATGATGTCCTCAAAAGTTTGATAAAAATAAATTAAGTTGTGAGAGAGCTGACATCAGAAACAGTGCTGTAGTCAGAAAAGGATCCTTACCAGAGGTCATGATATAATTGTTTTATGAAATCTTGTACTTTATTTGATGATTAATACTTGATGTGTGTAGATTAACACACCCAACAAAGCTGATCGTGATCCAGATATTTCAAGTCTTTTCTTCAGTTTATTTTCATTGTTTAAAATTGAGCAAAATTAGACAAAACTTCAAAACATTGCGTTGTTGGAGAACAAAACAGCAAAACTATGTATTTACACTTTTTTATTCAACATATAAACAATATTTTGCAGTAATATATCTTTATTATGAAATGATTAAAAGTTCTCATTTTTGAGGCATGGCCGACTTGACTGCCTGTAGCTGTCAGCTAAGAGACTAAATGCTCATCTCTTCACTTTATCCAAACTTGAAGGAAGTTAGGCTGAGTTCAGCATTTCCAGTATGGCCCTTGTTGATGATGGGTTTTTAAACTCCTTTTTAGAAACAGATGAGTGACATCACAGAAACTACGTCAATATGTTTTACAGTCCACAGGTCGAATGCAGCTGTGTGTGGTTGACCGTGTTTTCTCTCTCTCTTTTAGACTCCCGGGTTCAGAGTTATCTCCTGGCTGCCCTTGAGTCCAGTCAACGCAAAAGCCCTCCTCCTCTTCCTGGAGGTCTGACTCCAGTCAGCAGGGAGCTGAAGGAGCTCGCTGTTCGCTTCAGTCGCATCGTCAACTTCAACAAGCTTGTCTTCTCCCCGTTCTACCAAAGGATTCTCCATAAAATACTGACAACGGAGGAGATCCAAAGCACCAAAACGTAAACAATAAAATGTGCAGACCAGTCTGTAGTTCTCACATTTTTTCCTCACTAGTAACATTTATCATTAAAAGAAAAAAAGAAAAGTGAGCTGACCTAAAACTTGCACCTTAAATCCTCATCATCAAAAAGCATCGTTGACCATCCCAGCTGCAAGTCATCTGCTTTTGCTTAACTATCAAACTCTCAGCTCTAAATATAGCCATCCTTCAGTCGGTATCTCTCATTAGGTTTGTTTTCATTCAGAAACACACTGTAGCCACACTGCCTACTTCCACACAAAGATCATCTCTATCATGCTGTGGTGAAAACATAAACAGTGCTCCTGTTGCAGGAGATAATCCCTGACAATCCCTCTAAAATGTTTGCCTTTAATGAAAGCTAACAATTATTAAACAGGTCGTTTAAAGTCATATAATTTAGATATATTTCCAAAGACAAACATCTAAAACTGATAAACATTAAAGTAATTTGAAACTATTCCTTGGTCATATGCTATAAAAAGATACAATATGTTCATTATTAGTGATAGTATCAGCACTAAAGCCTGGAAAAAAAAATCATTGATTTACAGTCAGTAGTTTCAAGAAAATCAAAGTTTTGACAAAAAGTAAGAGAGTAGAGGTAAAATAAACCATGCAACAAAACTGAAAAATGAAGTCATTTTGTGATTGTTTTACTGCTGTCATGTTCTTAAAACTTACAAATACGTCGACAAACGAGCAGGAGAGCAGAGGTGGAGGTAACTGATAACATTCACACCAGTTACTGTAATTGAGTAGCTTTTTTGCCTGTACTTGTACTTTCTTTAATAGTTTTCAAAACCTGAAGTTTTACTGGTACTTATTTAGGAAGAATGGTTATTTACTATGTTTTATATTGAATCAGTTTGTGTGTGAAAAGAAAGAAGAGAAATTAGATGAACAGTCCACCACAGTGTGACTGCCTGCTCATCTGTTATCAGACTGGTACTTTTAAAATTTAATTTGCACTTCTATTTGAGTACATTATTTTAGAAACTTTTACATCCCTGGAGGAAATTATGGTATTTGGATTGCTTGCAGCTGAAATAACACCTTTTCTTGTGTATGTCTCAGCTTCAGCCTCACACAGCACAGCTACCAGTAAATGTTTGCGTCCATAGGCTGACTGATACTGACATTCATAAGGACCTTTTAGCATTTAAAAAACACAAAGGTTTGTTTGTGGTGAGGAGAAAGATAATTCCACCTGGTCCTCATGTTTCCTGTGTACTGATGACAGAGAGCTTACAACAGCACTAGAACCATGCCACACACACACACACACACCACCACACACCTCCTGTATTTTTAGAAAAATCTTATTTGCCTTTTGTTATTATTATTATTATTAAAAATATGTTAAATGTTACTTTGTGTCCAGTGACTTATTCCATTCCATCACTGTGTGCAGACAGGGATACAAATAGTTTTGGGGTTTTTTTTTGGTTAATAATGTCGACAAAAAGCTATAGCTCCAAGTAGAGCAAAAAATGCACAAGTTTTAGGCTTTAATTTTTTAGATTATATTATTCTCCTGGACCTGGGCTCCTTCTTTAAAAGTTGCTGACACTGACAGTCTCCTTTCCTCTCAACAAAAGAAGTTGAGGACCAAGCAGATTGTGCTAGTTATGTGACCATTATTTTTAAATCCAGGCTTACCCTTTAACGGTCACCCATCTCATAATTTAATGTCAAAGCATAAGAACAAGAAAGTCACAGAGGAAACTACATTACTTTAGTCATATTGAAACACATGAAACAGTTAATAAATAAAAACAAAGGCAGGATACGACAGCTGATGGTGTTTTGGTGGCTTTCAAAAAGGTTGGAGGCCACCCCGTCACCAACCCTGCCCATTCGTGCCTGCAGTCAAGACGTATATTTATTTATTTATTTTATAGCCCTCTGCCCCTCTAATCTAATCTAATGATTACAGGTAGAGGGATGGCTTCAGTTTCCCATGCACCCACACAAATGTTAAAGTGACTTGTGTGTTTTCCGCAGTTTTAAGGTCAAATTGAAAGGATATGATGGCATATGTTAAAATCTGCTGTGTAGAAGGAATGAGAGCAGACACGGGTTGGATTTTAATGGTGCTATTGCTATGTGAAGAACACAGATTTAGCAAAGGACTTAATCCAACCTTGCTGTGCCTTTTTACAGAACTAGTCAGAGAGCTGGAATGAATTCAGGTTATTGGGTTGGCTTTGGTGCATTGATGCTGCACAGGATACAGGGGTTCACAGGATTTATTTTAACAGTAATTGTCAGTATATCCAGTTATTGTCAGGTTTTCTACAGTAAGTCTCTGGATGAATGATTCAATATGAACAAAATTAAAGTGAAAATGTAACAAATCTAAATATTCTCAGAAAAAAATAAACTAATTGCCAATATGGATAAAATGTCATTGGATTAATACCCTTTAATCAGACCAACATCTAGAATTGACACGTTTATAAAACACTGACTGAACTGAAATATCTCGTCGGACAGAAGCCCCCTGTACATTTTTTAAGATGAAATTTAGCGTTGCACCGCTAAACAAGGGCTTAATACCGTCCATGAGGTTGTATGATAGCTCTATAATTCAAGCGCTGTTTGCCCACAGAGCAGAATGACAGCCCTCCTCTCCCACCAGAGGCCGCCTGCCTCCTGCTGAACTCAGAGCTGCCTCACGTGTTGCAGCAGAGCAACAGTGGCGTCATCACCAGCCTTGATGTTTGGTCCCAAAATGATGCTGCAGCAGGCGGCTCGTCAGAAGAGGATTGAAAAAACTGAAGCGTTCGCTGTCTCGTCTCTTATGTTATCACTTCGTATCTGCAGGGATGGAGGGATTAGTCAGGCTGCTAGGAAGTATATCCCTTCATTCTCACCGTAATCATATTCACCACGCAGGATTATTTTACCTGCTATGTAGGTCTGCATCAAGTCTGAGGTACCCGTCGTTGAATGACCCTGCAGTCAAGCCAGTGCCAGTTAGCCAAAACAAAACCGGAAGCAGTGAGATTATCGATTGAAAAAAATGTTTTGAGCAGTTCAATTTATTTCACACTCAAATAGGGCCTATCATTTCCTGAAACAGAAAAAGAAGAAAATCATTTTAGGAAAGATGGTCTTTAACATATTCAAGATGTTTGTCTTCACTGCAGACACTCAAATCTCGGTGTTTTTTTTTTTCTTTTTGGCTCAAATAAATTGATTAATTAAACAATCACAATCACCTGACAAGGTCCCAAATAAAAAAAAAAATTGCTAGAATTGCTTGTTTAAAATAATAATAATAATAATAATAATAATAATAATAATAATAATAATAATAATAATAAGTCCAATAGAGTTAGAAAAAAATTGACTACTTGTCAAGTTTCTTGAAAAAAGAGTAACGTACTAATACAATAAACTGTTTTCTAACACTAATAGTGTATTTTTTTGCTCCTAAAGAGCAAATCATGCATCATTTTTGTTTCTTTATCAATTTAGAATTCGAAGTTTTTTCTGGACTTTTCAGGCAAATGTGGCTCATATGAAGTCTGACAATTTTACTTTTAAAAAAGGACAAACAGTTTTTGCAGTGTTTATTGAGAAGAGTATTTAGTGCCCAAGGGGCCAAAGGCAGAGCACCTGAGCCATGTGGAAGCATCCATATGGGTCCTTGTTCTCACCCATGGTTTTTTGCTGCATGGCAGGCTATCATCGCCACACATCCTTTAGGCCTATTTTATTTACAGTTGTCACTGAGCTTCGTTATATTTAAAACCAACGGCTAGTTTCTTTGTTGTTAGACAATAAGCTCTCCCACACTCATGTGTCACAGCCATAAAGTACTGTCACATTTATGTAACCTCAGATCTAGTTCCGCTCAAATGTGTTAATCGAGGATGCGCCGTCAGATCGTCTGAATGCTTTTATTTTGAAAGCTGTATAGAAAGTTTCCGGTGTCGCATCTTGATATTGACCAGATTGGGAGCGTGTCGCTTCCCGAGCAGGGACATCACTGCACACACAGATTAGAAAAATAAAAATTCAGACGTGTCAGGGAGAAGGGAAAATCTGTCTTGAACTTGGTGCGGGCTCATGGAGAGCGGGGCCCAGCCTGTCATCATCGGAGGCAAGAGAATCGGATGCCTTTCACTACAGCAGCGCCTTTAGATGCTTTCCATTCAGGATTAATTGGTTGACCAATGGCTCCCAAAGATGCGCTTTTCTCTAAAAGAGGCAGCACTGACGCTGGGGTTGAGCGGTTGAAAAGTAAAGGATACACCTGCACTCTCTCTTCGAAGGCATGGATCTTATATCCACGGATGCTGGGCGCCTCTTCGTCGAGAGATGTGAGGAGGATGGGGCCGCTGGAATGGATGCTGTTTCGGGGGTTTGTGACCATCAGCGCCGTGCTGATGCTGATGATGCAGAGCTCCTTGGCGGCTGAAGGTGAGACACTCATTCCGTGTTATTGTCCAATCTTCAAATGTTTCTTCTTCATCATAATAATATCATCCGAACAAACAATGAATAGGCCTACAAAATGAGCAGCAGCCTTAGTGGCGCTGAATGTTCTGACTCACAGCATCAAACTGGCCTAATGTCATTAGGATATAAACAGGCCTGTTATTGCTGTTGTTTTTGGGTCATTTTAGGAAGAGGTTGAGGATTTTACTATGGTATGTTGGATGTAAACAAGGCTGAATGTCAAAACTAAATAAAACTGCTTGTTGAAAGATGTACAAGCGGTCATTTTACTGCGTCTGGTGATATGTGCGGGTTTTGTTTTAATTCTTATCGCCGATTGTTGTCGATTAATGGCATTCCATTTCTGTAATTTTACGCACATTAAGTTTGTATTGTGTTAAGACCAAACATGTTGCCACACACAGGCCCTATAATCGATGACACGTCGAGGACCGCGCAGGTGCGCACGGCGGTCCTCAGCATTGCCGCGTGCTGCTCCGCTCAACTTACGTAACTTTGAAGAGAATATTTTAAATTTACCTACAGAGTATTGAGCCCCAAATTTGTAAACACAAATCAAGAACCTTCAGAGAAGTTGCTTATTCAGCACATTTTCACGGTGACCCGAGGAATACACAAATAAGCAGCAGGGACAGTTTGAGAGGCTACAGCTCTGAAAAAAAAGGGCAGGAGGTTTTTATATATCAATGAAGGAAAGGTTACCTTTCAGTTATAGTACTGAACCTGCTATCAGATTGAACATCTTTAACGATCTTTCATTATTCAAACCGTAAACTGTCTAGAGGTTTTATAAAAAGACTTTTATTGTTGCCTGACTGAGTTGGCGAAGGAAGTTTAGCCTATAAAACATGTTCATTATTTTTTATTTGTACTTACTTCTGACCTTGTAAAACCTTGTAATATTTACTGTTGCTGTATCTAGTTTTTTTTTAATCGATATTGGCAAGAGTTGTCACACCATTGTATCATGATGCATATATCCCCACATATTTACCTGAAGTAATATATTAGTTATTCAAAACAGAACCGCTTCCAAGATTTAATAGATATTCAACTATCTTATTAAAAGAGCTCCGAAATTCGACTTTAAAGGGATCGTGTCACCAAGAAAACAAACGTTTTTCTATCTTGCATTCTTATTTTAAATTTCTTGTCTCACATATTTATTAAAATGTTCATAAACCAACTTATTCAGTTTACAAGGTTTAGAGGCGTTGCCACATAAACAGGTCATTTATATAGATGATGGATGTAAAGTTTTCTTAAACTGGTACAAGAAACACAAACAAATTGATCTGAAAACACTCAACTCATATATCATCTACACTACATCTGGGTATTGAAGTCTGGATAATTCACAGACAGCATGTGTCAGGTTGTTGTTGAAGGACAGGGTGCTAATTAAATATTTGAGAGATAGTTATTGTCAAGTTTTTTATAATCATATGATATTATTAAAAAGTCAGAAAGCAAAACATATCATTAATAGACAAAACAACCTTCTTTTACATTTTTTGTGGTTGTATTTTCATTACATATTTTACATGATAGTATTTCTTTGGAACTCAAAACAGTTAAAAAAGGTACACACAAACACAGACATAGCTAATCAATATTAAAACAAACTTATATTGCACTACTTTCTTCAATTCAATTCAGTCAGTCAATGAAAGAGTTAATGATCTGGTTTTTCAATTGGTTTCTGTTGGGCTCTGTCAATGGCTTTGAAAGGTGAATCTGAGATGACAGTGGCTCACAAACCACTGTGTGTGCTGTAGGTGTAGACAAACAATAATAGTTAACACTCCACAGGAGACACACATCCTCTCAAGGGCCCACTTGTGTGACTGTAGCATTAACGGGCTACAGGAGGACACCTGTAGCCTCTGCTGATGATTTTGTGATACAGCAGCGTGCTACTAGGTTGACTTTTTTCCGCCATACTCAGTCCCTGCAATTTTCTCAGTTTCTGAATCATAAATAGACTGTATGGACATAGTCTCCATGACGTCACCCATTTGCTTCTGATACATAGTTTTGAAGCCCATTTCCATATTGATGACGCTGAACTCAACATCCTTACTACTTCACACAAGTAAGGATAAGGTAAAGAAGATGGCCTTTTAACCGTTTGCAGACAGCTACAGTGAATCCACCTGTCAGTCATGTCAGCCATGCGCTAATAAGGGCAAAACACATAAGTTTAATAACTTGAAAAAATTCACCTCCGCACAGCATGTGCAGATAAAGAAATCAGCCATTCAGACCCATAACATGATTTAACCAGGCTGTAAACATGTTTGTTTTGGCTGTAAGACATTAACTTTTTTGGCTTGGTGTGTATGTGGTCTCTGGTCCTTCTGCAGCCATCCTCAAGCGGAAGCTCAGTGGACTGCAGTTTTTTTTTTTTTTTTTTTAGCACTTTCTTCTTCTTCTTCTTTTGCAAATTGATGCGGTCACCATTCTTCTTCTCCTGTTTTGTAATGCAGTTAGCTTTAAGAGGCACCACAGCCATCGCTAACAGGAATACCGTATTACTAGGCACCAGAGAAAACGATGAAAAATTGTAATTTTTAAATGAGATAATGATGAATATTCAATGATTTACAAATTGTGACCCCAAATACAGAATTGGTAAAATATTGTAAAGTTATTTTCAAAAAGGCAATTCATCTGGTAAAATCTGATCAAATCTGTGATGTGGAGTGCATGTCCTCTTTATGTCATGCCTTTTAGTGACATATGAGCAAACTGTGTCAAGGCATGTTCTCTCTTACATACTCACACTCAACAGTTTCATATTATTGCAGAGAAACATTACTATCTTATCTTATCTTATTTATTTATTTATTTATTTATTTATTTATTTATTTACATAGTGGTAAAATAGAAGTTTTTTGAAGCACAGCTGGTGTGAGTGTGTGATTTATGTACAATGTAGATGCGTGAGTCTGTTGATGCGTATCAGGGTTTTTCTAACCCGTCTGCACAAAACCTCTTCCTTCGTCAACTCGATCAGATGTGTTGGTCTCTGTTGCCATGGAAACAGAAAAGCAGCTAGTCTTTTTTTTTTTACAATGTGTGTCTTTGTTTGTCATTAAGGGATAAAAAGAAAATCTGAATAAGTGTTAGATATTTTGCCTAATAATAACCATCAGATGATAAAGACAGAGGTAACATCGACAGATTAGACTGAACCTTCAGACTCATTCCAGCTGCAAAACATCTGTTTCTGTTTTCATCAAACAGAGCCTGCTTTTCATGTATTTCTTGTCTCATCTTTTACTAGAGCAGTGGGGTACAAAAAATGAGAATAATATGTTAACGGTACTAAACATCAAGTTTTAATTTTGACTTACTGTGTGTTTAAGGAACGATGTGAAATGACTGTTTTGGCACCAAATTGTAGTTTTGAGCTGTAGTTTTGCCAGGGATGGGTCATGAATATTCATTATTTCATTAAAATTTGCTCTTTACAACAAATAGTCTCAGGAAAAAAATACATTACCTACTGAAAGTATTCATGTTTTTAAAGACCTTAATTCACCAATTATAATACACAAGCTCCCATTCGACTTCATCCTGATCAGTTTTTGGGAAAATGATGCTGATTGCTGCATGTTTGTGCACCATTATGCTCGAGCGAGTGTGAATCACTCTCTAGCCAGTATGGGAGTCATATTTTACTGTCTTTCTGCAACAGAATTTAAAGTTTGATTATGTTGTCTCCTATTTTTTAATAATAATAACGATTAAAAAAACAAACAAACAATGGAGACATGTCTTTCTGCAGAATTTGCTTCTCAAACTTCAAAAGCCTGTGAAGCATTCAGCTTCCACTGTTTTCTTTGTACCTCTATGTAGGAAGGGTGCGTCACATTTTGAGCTCTGAAGTTCTGCAGGCATGGGTGGTCAGGATATGTGTGCACACAACAAGATTATTAGCATTTCACAAGTGGAAACCTCTGGTCTAATAATATAAAGCCTATGTGGAAGTGCTAAAACCTGCAGTTCTTTAAAATGCCACTTGAAGCTTGCTTCAGAAATGTTTTTACATCAAAAATCATGTTTACAGGCTGGGTCTGAATAGTTAATTGACACACTGTATGGCAGTAAATGTTTTTGTAACTTGTTATTTCTGATGTTATTAAACTTTCCGTTTTGCTCATGTCAGGACATGGTTGACTTGACTGACAGACGGGCACCCTGAAGCTGTCTGCAAAGAGGTTAAAAACCACCTCTAAACCTCAATCAAACTCAGCTGAAGCTACATCGAGTCAAGCTTTTTCAAAATCTTCTCTTTTGTCGCCTCTTTTGACGATGAGCTCCAAAACTCCGTAACTGTATCAGAAACAAATGGGTGCTGTCATAAGCACCACATTCATGTTTTATACAGTCTACAGCTTTTACCTCCTTTGCCCTAATGCCTACTTTAACAAAATTTATTTCAGTGTTGTACAGATGTTATATTCCTGTCTATATTTCATATACTACTACATCATGGGCCAAAGTCATGGTAAATAAGCTGGTTTACAAAAATTGGAAGTATATTTATTGAAGCCTAGTAATAATAAAGGTAAAAGTAAATCCTAAAATAAACCTTTATTATTACTACAACTGGGATATTATTTTGGCACAGAACCAGTAGTAGCCAAAATAGATCTAATAAAAATAAAACTGCTGAGCGTGCGACATCTCTTACCAGATCAATTGTTTAACCCTTACAAACCTGACCCATTAAAAACAGCCAGAAATGTTAAATTTTTTGAAAATGAGATGTTTAGTGACCCTTTTAACAAAATCCAAAAAGTATGTGGATAATTTCCTGAGAGAAGCAATTTAAAAAAGGGCCAAAACACGACTTCAGCAGAGTGTGTTGGAATGATAATCCTCAGGGGTGTAGAATACATGGTTAAATTACTTTAACAGGCTTTTAATGAAAATATTTATCATGTTGATGAGACACAGGTCTTTAAACTCGTGTATCAAATGTGATACGTTTGGCAGTAAAGGGTTAATCCATGCAGAGGCGTGCAGCCCATATGTTTCACTAAAAATCAAGCAGCCAGTGCCCACAGGCTTTGATTGGTCTGCCAGCTGTTGCAGAGCTTTCTATGATTCATGGTAGTTTTTGTGTGAGAGCTACAGATGATAGAAATATTACATTATCTTGTGGGCTCATAAATTTGTACATCAGCCAGATGCGATCAGTGGGCTTTTAGTGTGACACCTGTGCCGTCTTAATTTAATCAACAGCCGGCACAGAATCATGCTACAGAAAAGTGACCGTCAGTTTTCTTTGGTTGAAAGCAAAAAGAACTGTACAGCAGCGAAACAGCACAGTGTTTCAGTCAGAAAATGAGAGACCAAAGCTACAAAATCAAAACATTTTGTTCCTGTTTGATGAAAAGTCACAAGGTGTATCTGGAAATTCGTACTGTGTCTGTGTTGCTTGTTGATATTTGAGGGTGACACAACACACAAGGGAGACATCACGCACGTCCAGAACACTCTGTTTCGTTCTTTATCATAATGCTTTCCCTGCTGACAGCATCCCTGCAGTTGCTGTGGCAACCAAGCAGAAGAAGCAGCTCTGCTATGAAGCTGGAGGGAGCTGATTTATTGTAATACCAAAAAGGATCAGTTTCTGCATCTTTTTCTTGTTACCTTCTGACATCTTCTGCTTTGCCTTGACTTGTAATTGCTTTACTTCATTTTACTGATGTATATGTTTGTCAAGCAGTATTGAAGCTAGAGCTGAAGTGGATCCTTGATTTGTCTTTACATGATTAACAACATTAATTTAAGTGTTTAGGCTGCTTGTACACAAAACAGACACATTTAGTCATGATACGTATGTGCAGGGGTGGGGTTGGGGTAAAGTTAAACACTTATTTACATTAAGTGGGGTACACACATGAAGATTACCAGGATGTTTTTGTCCTGACTTTCTTGTTTCCCGACCAAGGACAGCAAACACCCGATTATTTTATGTCTTATAAGATTATCCCATCAGATTATCTTGTGGCCTGAGAAGTGTTAAGATTGAATTTGTCCTGATAATTGGCTGCAAAATGGGTCGGGCCAACAATCGTAAATATTAAACTTGTTCTATATGTACAACCAAAAGTCTTCATGTGTGTGGGGAAAGCCGACGACTCACGAGTCATGACTCTGTGAGTTGTGACATAGAATGGAATGAAGCCAATCAGGAGACAAGCTGACAGAGGAACGAGGAAGCAGGCGTAAACAAATCATGCATGGCTGATCTTGCAGGATTCTTTCCAGTCTTTTTTTATTTTTGGTTCAGGAATTTTCTGTTAAAAATAGTCCTAAGATCACTCTCATTTCCTCTTCTGTGTCCCCTTCCATGTTGTGTTTTGTGTTTACTGGTTGTTGCTATGTGTTGCTATGTTTCTTATTCTACGTTTTTGTAGATCACGTTTGGTCATACAAGATTTCTCTCTTGGAGGACTAGATTCTAGATCGGTGGTGGGACAGAATCGTTTTGTGTGTGATGAGCTGTGTTGAGATTATCAGTGCACACCACATACAATCAAAACTGTTCAATGCCTGATTTTTGATCTTCATGTGTGGGGTCTCTGACAGATAAAAAAATCTCCCTCAGATTTAGAAAATCCTTATGTGTGTACCCTGCTTTACGTATTGATGAATCAGTCATTCGTATCTGCTTGGTCACATAGTATTCTTGTTTAGATAGGATGCCTGAGAAGGTTCTAACTTTATCATATCAAACCCAATCACCAAGAACCACCACTGCTCCATCACAGCACTGGATCTGAGAGATTTCAATTCAAGTCATTTCAAGCCTGTGTGAATCTCCCCAATGGAGAATCAATATAAATGTTGAAAGCTGTCATCATGGTCAAGGCCACCTGTTGCTTCGTCTGCCATCGTTCGACATGTTTTTAGTGTCACGTCCTTCCTCCCAGGATTCACTCCCAATTCTCATTCCATGTGCTGTTGCTGTGCTCACCACCACAGTCCATTCTTAGTGAACTCCCCCCTGGTTGCAGTGCAGATACATCATCTCTCTGTGGAAGAAGAAAACATGCCTCATGCCTCTGGTGGAGCCATAGAAAACAAGTCTTGTCATAAATTCTTAATCCCAGAAACATGGCTTTTATCATAGTATGTGTTTTCAGAATCTGCTTTAAGATAAAGGGAAAAAAAAGTGTTTGTCCAACTTGTGATTGTCATTTCTTCACCGATCCTGATTTATCCATCTCTAAACGTGCAGTATAATGGTGTTTTCAACTGTTTTCAACATGTCCTAATATTGTGGAGTTCAGACAGATTCAGGTGCTTCAGAACACCAAAACAAACATGTCAAACCCTTCTGGGGTATAAACCTAGAGTAACCTCTGAGTTAATTCTGGGTTTTCAGTTCTTTCAGGGTGGTTTGCTTCTTACGCTGAACATATAACTTGTTTTGAGCAGGTTGTGTTCAGGAAAAGAGATCAATTTGTAGAAAAATACTCAAACTGACCAATCAGCTTGCATGATCATGGAGCTGTGTTAGCTGATTTAGTGAGGGGAGGAGGGAGAGACTGAATTTGGTTATTACAGTCGTCTCTATAAAGGAAGAATGATGGAATAAATAAATAGAAAGTAGGAATTGAATGAGACACAAATATCAAATAATCTATGTAAAAAGTGCAGAATACGTGTAAGAACAAAGCAGTAAGGATTAAAGACATTGCAGAGAGTATTGCTTAGTATGGACTAGATGTTGACTGATAAACAATTAGATTAAAGATGAGGAGGAATAAGTTTTGTGCCAGACAGCGTGTGACACTCAGAGGGAGAAGCTGTAGGGTGTGATGGCCACAGGCCATAACGACTTCCTGTGGCTTTCTTTGTTGGATTTAAGGGGAATAAAAGTGCTCCTGTGCTCAACATTATAAGTGTCATTGTTTTAAATAGAAACAACCAAGAGAGAATGCTGAGGGGGTTCACCAGGGAGGAACTGTGGTCCTTTGGGAAGAGGTTGTTTAAAAAAAACCCAAAAAGTTTACTCCCCTCAGAAAACAAAGAGAGGCAAGATTTTCTATTTATAAAAAAATAAAAACAACATTTTTTTATTCAGGGATTTTTGTGTTAGAATAGTTCCATCAGGAGTTCAATATGACAAAGCTGTCTCAGAGTTTCCTCCAAGTTCTCCTTCTGAGGCTGATTTATAAAGGGTAAAACCTCAGTGCTTTTCAGATGGGTTTGTTGGGAGTGATTCAAAAGTGGTTTTAAATTTTTAGTCCATGATTTAAAGCTGAAACAAGTTTAATGCCAAAGGTTTTATTCCTAGGAGTAAATAAAATGAACTTAACCACTTTTCAAAGGTTTTGTTCCAACAGATCTACCTAAAATACATTAAATATAATTATTGAGTTCTGACCCAGAACCTAAAAAGCTGAACCATCAGTGTTGGGGCTCTGATATTTATGCTCTAAGCAGAGGTGAGCAGAGGATGAAGCAGGTGTTACACTGGATCTTGGCATCCTTTCACAGACCTTTCTGCATGTGTATGACAGTGAATTTGTTTGATGTCCATGACGTCGACCAGGATGGTTGTGCCTTCCTCCCATGTCCCACCTGAGACAGGCATGAGTGTGTAAGTTTTGTTCAGACAGACTACTTCTTTGGAAAGCTGTCCTGAGAGGGGTTGGGTACCGAGGACCAGTTCCATTTTGGAACTGGTTTCCAAATTTCCACGATATGTGGATTCGGTAAGATCCGTGCATTTCGGTGACTTAAACTTTCAGGATTGAACTTCAGTGTGAATTTGGAGAGCTTGTTTTACCTGCCTGGACCTGCTGTGTCAGTGTAACGTTATGTCACGTTACTGTTTTGTGATGTTGATATGAAAAAACCTGATTTGACTTAGATTTGTGTGTGTGTGTGTGTGTGTGTGTGTGTGTGTGTGTGTGTGTGTGTGTGTGTGTGTGTGTGTGTGTGTAATAGAGGTGAATATGAAAAGGGAGAATTCTCAACATTGTACTGAACCTCTTTTTCTGCTTCATCTTTCATCTACCCGTCCCTCCATCTTATCCACATGTTCCCCACAGCTGATGGGATTCACACTGTTTCCCTGAGACACACTCTCTTACGGGCAAACCTCTCATCCAGCCAGAGGACTGTAGAGAGAGCTCAAGATGTGATGATGGGGACTGTAGTTGTACCTGGAGCTTGGCCTGAGGGTCGAATGCTCACTGAAGAGCAAGCAGTGGTTATCACTGAAACTAACGTGGGAATGCGAGCTGACATCTCTGGAAAGCCCAGGATAAAAACAGAAACCAGTGAAGTCAGGGCTGAAAGGAGACTTGGAGAGAGGAAAGGGGATGACCCACCAAGCAAGTCCATTGACCCAGCTGCCCGGTTGGGGCAGCACAGACTGCGGGCACATGGAGAGGGCCAAAGAGAGCAAGCAGCTCTCTCATCAGCTCCCCCGGTGTTAGCAAAGACAGCTGTGCTACGAAAACCAGCATCAGGAAAACCTTTAGGACTGCTGTCTAAAGCTGCTTGGACAAAAAGCTCATCTTCATCATCCTCCAAAGCCTCCTCCTCCTCATCCTCAATCTCCTCTACAACCAAAGCTCCCTCTTCGCCTTCCTCCTCTTCTCCTCCACTCATTCCTGCCAGAAACACAGAAAACCACACAGAAAGAGCGGTCAGTGTCTCTCTGGTTTTGGACAACAACTCCTCCAACAGCAACAGCAGCATTGGTTTTGGTAGGTACCTCTTTATCCTCTCCTTATCCTAAACATCATGACCCATCACATTCCAGAAACTTCCTCACTTCCTGTAATCCTGTTTGCCACAATAAAAGTGAACTCATCAAAGTAACCACTTATAGGGAATATGTTTTAGCCCCTAGAAAAATAATGAGGTCATATCTCAAATTTAAGTGACTGACTTTTTGTTTAGAATCCTATAGTTCAATAAGGTGGGATTTAAAAGCAAAAGCGTTTTATATAAATGCGTACCTGTACATGCTAACTCTGGCAGCATCATGGATGCTTTTGTTTCACTTCTTATAAATCCAGACTGTCTATGTCAAACTGTCATGACGCAATAATATCACTACCTATCCTGTCTACTTCTGACATTCCCTGGACCAAATGTGAGTTAAATATAGTGTATGTTTTCTGTAATAATAAAGGAAATTTTTTATGGATATCGTTGAAAACATATTTAGGTGATTTTCTTAAGGGTTCACGATTTGAAACAAGATTATAAGCACCGAAATTGGTTATTTCCAAATGCTATTTCTCAGTATCCATGTTCAAGTGGCATTTTCCCGAGAGAACACGAATCCATTTATTACACATAGACCAAATGTCCCTTTAATGACACTGTGACAGTGACGAAAAGTTTAGTAAGGAGAAGTTGACCAAGTGAAAAGCAAGATCTGTCCTTTTTTTGATGAAAAGGATTTCTTGGATTTATTTTGTAGAGATGGTGGACACTGGAGCTGAACTTTCAGAAAGAGAAAGGACAGAGGAGCAGAAAAAAGCTAAAGAGGAGAACGATAGAGCATGAGCTAAAGCAGGGGTTAAGCTGTAGAATCTGTCAATAAAATGAAGAGTGAGGTTTGTTCTGCTTGGTGAGGTTGGAGTTGGTAGATGGGCAGTGGGAGGACATAACCAGGATTCACTAACGTTACATGTTACAGAGTTTGATTGTGTCATGTGTCAGACAACAGCACCACGTGACTACAAATGAATAAGTTACCTCGACACTTTGCTTCCTGCAAAAAGTTGTATTGAACAAAGAAAAGAAGTGTTAAATAAAGAAGCTGCTCTCCATTAATTTTCTTCCAAATCAATTGCACGCCTTGGTAAGAGTCGTGTGCCTCTAGCACAGTAAGTGAAGGTGCTCATGGGAAATGGAATTTTTATCCCAGAAAAACACTACAGATTCTGGCCAAGGATGTCACTGCAATCAATGCTTAACAGATAGTCCTTACAGAGCCTTTAGGCTTGGTTGATAGTCACAGTAAACTAGCATGAATTTGAATGTAGCATATCCTGAGGACTCCTTTTAGCCTCCGCCCTCCTACACGAGGAGCTTCTCCAATACAACACCCCCGCTCACATGCACAAGTGCTCTAGATTTGCAACCATATTATTGTTACTGATTCAAAAACAGACTCAAAACTGGTCCTAGGCACATTGTTTTTGTTTTGCATTATATTACCAGTAATCGGGGTGTAGGTAGTTTTTCTGGCATTCTCCAGCGTTCTTGGATCCCTCTTGGTTATCTTGGTGCATGCTGGTGATACGCATTCACTAGCCATGCAGGAGGCGGGCAGAACAGCAGGATGAGATTTGTTTGGTTTAATAAATTTGGTCCTAAATGCTAGGACTGGTTGGTGTTTTCCCAGGTTTACTCTAGCTGTAGACGGTGGCTATTCTTTGCTCTATTTAAAGAGCACATCATGCATTGATTGCCATCGGGAGATAAAGATCATTTTAACTAGAATAACAAAAAGTGTATCTAAATCTGATTACCAACACTGACTTTAAATGTTTACCAGTACACATTTTCTTTGACATAATTTATGGACACAGTTTAGTGTATTTTGAATTATTCAAATAAAGTGTTTTAAGTATTAAAAGCCAAGTGTTTCAGTAAAAGGTTGAGGCTCAGATATGTGCTCTAGGCTATAACAGAGCAATAGGACATTGTGAAAAAATATATTTAAAAAGCTTTACAGAAGACATAAAGATGATTAAGTTTGGGTTTTTTGTATTGTCCTAAAAATCATTACTTGAAACACAAAATACAATTATTTTCTCATTGTTTTCCTCCTTGCAGAGGAGTCAGTGAGCAGCCTGCCAGCCTGGGATCTCCCCACCGTCCCTGAGTCGCTCCTGTCCACAGTGGGCGATCACGATGTCACACTTCCTGCCAATGTCACCAGCCCTTTCTCCACTCACAAATGGAACACAACTGTGCCCTCACACACCAGAAACACCTCAAGGCCCACGACGACACAAACTGCCACCATAAAAACATCTCTTTTACCCAGCACCGCTTCAACCATACTGTTATCTACCATGGCGAGAGCGCAAACAACACCAGATGCTACCGCGGATTCAAGCCAGAACACTGTTCAAAGTGATAGTATACCCCCGGCTACAGCAACCACAACCACTCGTCTGATGACCACCCTTGCTGTGACGGCCCCTGTAGACATTTTGCAGACAGAGGCCACTGGGAGGGCTGTAACATTACCACCAAATACCACTGCTGCTACAACTGTGAAGCAAACAACCACCCACACAACAACCACTACGACACTCCCTACAACTACCACAACAACACCTGCTACAACTACAACCACCACTACTACTGAACCCCCAACCACCACCACTACTCCTCCAACCACGACTACTACCACTGAACCCACAACCACTTCAACCACCACCACAACTACTACTACCACCTCCACCACCACAACAACAGAAGAACCCACCACTACTGAGGTCATCTCCATCCAAACCACACTACCTCCAACCTCCACCACAGAGCCTCTGTTCAGTACCAGCACAGGGGAAAGTCCTCTTCCGTGCAACATCACCAAGAAGTACTGGGTCAAAACAGGTAAGAGACTTTGTCTGAGAGTAAAAGTTCAGCGCTTAACAAAAATAGCCTGCTTAGTTGATGGGAGAGGAAATGCATGTCCCCTATGACATTAATTACATTCTCAGCTTTAGGAACAGCAGACATTGAGACTTTTATTTGTACTCTGCTGCCAACTAAGTGTTTAAAACCCTTTTAGAAAGTGCCAGACACAGATGTTGTTCCATGGATTAATGCTATTAGAGGCTCTGCTGTCCCTGGTGAGGGAATAATGTAGACCAAAACAATGAACAAAGTTCAAATGTCTTTCAGCAAACATTTCATAAAGTGTGAGCTGTCGTAAACACTGAATATTTATATGGATATATGTTAACGTAGTCCTCCTCCTGGCGTGGTTGTATTTGTCTGTCTACATTAATGATATCACTCACTCTAGCTTTGTTAAGATTGTATCTCCTTCTAGCCTCTGAAACTGCAGCATTATTGATCCCTCCATATCAAAAATATGGATTACACTCTGTACTTTTATAGGTTTTCAGTCTGGTAGTTGTACAAATGGAAGGAGTCTCCTCAAGTTGCACATAAACATCACTGAAATTAAGTTTTGACTGAGACATCACTTTAATAAACAGATTAAGATGTGACAGTGGGATTGCAAGCGCCAAAATGTTCCTTTTCTCTTCATATCTTAATTTTTCTGCTGTTGAAAAGATAGATGTAGATATCTGTCCCCGAGAAAAGACTGAAAATTAACCTGCCTTTGCTGAGCTTGCACAGAGTTTCCTATGGAGGAATTTCCATCATTTTCCAGAGGATTTTTTTTTGTAAGTTAAAACAAGAGACATGGGTAGAATTGGATTAAACCACTAGCTCAGACATGTTTGAGAGCAAACTGTATTGAGAATAAAGCACATCCAAACCTTGAAGGGCCAATGAGGCTTGGGCTGGGTATTAATAAAAAAATTTCAATTCCTGCACAGATACAGATACCTTCACTTCAATACCCGTTCCTGAACGATACTTTTTTCTCATAAAAAATAGATTAAAATTTTTTTATAATCAATTCTAACACAGTAAGGTTGTCTCAGCTCATTTCCAATCAAACCTCAGAGAAGTACATTTGCATTTGGAATGTAATCTTAGTTTTCCTAGTAGAGGAAATATTGCATGAAGCAGCACTTGAAATTTTTGATTGTAACTGATGGTAAGCAAAAGATTCGCAACAGTCTAACAATATTTACCAATTTATCTTATAAAGAATCAGCAGAAGAGCTACACATAGCAACATCACATGTTTTGGCTTCAGTATTTTAGTGACGATGTCCAACATTTGTCAAATAAGCTCACCTAAACAGATAGTATGATGATGCAGTGACGTTGGGATAGCCCCTGCGGTGGTGTGTACCTTAGCAACTTTGTAAAAATGAACTCATGGGACAAAAAATTCACCAATGGACCATTTTGTTTTCAGTCAGAACAAAGTGAAAAATCTGTGTGTGTAAAAACATCCTCAGCTGCTGAAGATTTATTAAACTTCAGGTTGGCACTGGATTTGATAAGTGAACACAGTGAAGCTCATGAGTCCTTGGGAAAATATCACTAACTCTGTTAGGTTGTGTGGAATCAGTTCAGTTTGATCAACCATTATTTGTAGTCAGAGAGAAACTGGTTTTGGACCATGCGTACGCTTTGCAGAGCTGTTTTATGCTTAGTCCCTGAACTCTGATGTTTTCTCTCACAGTTCTTTCAATTGAGCTTCGAAGGAACCGCCTGGACCTGATCCTCAAACAGAACCTCTCTAAAGGGCTAAGCCATGCACTTCAGAGAGCGCTGAATGACTCCAAAGCCTCCGCACAGGTCAGTGTCTTTTTCGGATTAAGCTTTCGATTGGTAGCACACGTGAACATCAAGCCTATGGGTAACTAGAAAGGAATTAATGAACCGTATGTCTATGTGTCAGCAGCCTAGGGTGGATCGAAGCTTCTTTACACCATGATGTTGATTAGATATAGTACATTAACAGTAGTATCCTCATTCATCTCCAGTACTTATATAAATATAGGGAAGGCTTTCTGGCTGGAAAGTGGAGAAGAAGTGTTTTATCTATCCAGATGCATTGTTACAAATACTCTTTGCTTCTAAATGAGTAACTAATGGAGTGTGAAACTTTGTGATCCTCTAATGTCATGGGTTGGGCATGTGTATGTCCACTATGTTTTGTACGCCAGTTAGTTCCTGATAAACAAATCTGTAATCAATATATCAGTGGTAATGGAAATAAATGAGGTAAAAAAAAATCATATTTATATGAATTAATTCATGGTCAAAGCTCTAATGACTTGTGAACTACGGGTGGGACAAATTATTGGTATTGCGGAATGTACAGTGTGTTATTGTTCTGACCTGTTTCATTTTAATAAAGCAGCTATTCATTTATATTTAAACTGACTATATAAGGCCCTGTAAATAGATTTTCCTGCCTGATGCCTCACTGCGTTACCACTGTATGGCCTCACTAAAGTGCCATTAAAAGGCATTTTTTATTCTTCAGTTAACCAGATGTTAGGATGTACTGTTATGTAATTCTGTTGCGATATATTACTTATCGAAGCACTGTGATAGAGTTATTATTGTAGTCCAAGTATCACGTCATATCCATAGACTGTATGAAATATGGATGTAGTCTTCGGGACGTCATCCATCTGTTCCCGATACAGTGAAATGAAGTTGATCACTGGACGGGGCCATCTTGGATATGAGGCAGGCTTTGAGCTTCCTTTCACTGGAAAGAGACCCCTACCAGGATTAACAGATGTGTATAAATGGATGAATGCTGGTGCAGGCTTGTTGTGTCAAAGAAGACTAAAGCAGACCATGATTAAGTCCAAATACAAAATAAAATAAAAAGTTAAATTTGCAGTGAGAGGTTTACGTCTGTAGATTTCTGACGACCTGTTTGTTGCACCTATCTGTTAGTCTGTATAATACGCCTGCCTGCCTCTGCGAGTCTACCTGCCTCTCTAAATCCTGTTGTCTGCCTGTCTTCTGTCCTTATCTGCCAGCTTTTTCTATTTTTAACCTCTTGTTTGTAAGCTCGCAAAGGGAGTGACTCAGTCTCCAAGCCCCAGTCCACTTTCATTTATGTTCTGTTCTGACACACACACACACACACACACACACACACACACACACACACACACACACACACACACACACACACACACACACACACACACACATACACACACACATACACTACTCAGTTTTCTAGCATTGCTATTAGATAATGTAGACTGTCGATTTTGGGAAAGGACAAATCTCTTGAGAGATCGCAGCCAAGCCAACAAAACAAACTGAGCAGATACTGTATGTGGAGGAAGTGCTCTCAGAAATTGTTGCTGGGCAAATATTGTCTTAACAGCAGCAGTGATTATGAAACAGGATGGCATGGAGTTGCAGTTTTTCAGTGTGTATTATCATTACAAGAGTGAAGAGTTAATCAGACTAAATCATATCTATCATTTTTTGAGGACCACCATGATATTGGACCAGTTAAAATACTGAAGCCAACCTGAAATCTGCAGTTCTTTGAGTGTGCAATAGAGGCTCGATCCAAAGTCACTAGAATTTACATCCAAACCCATTTCAAAAACCCATCTTACAGCAAAATTAAACTGTATCACAACCTGGTTTCAAACCAATTTTGGTCTGAAGCTTTTTTAGTTCTCTATTTTTAATTTTAAGGGTATGAAGACTGGAAGACTGGAAGTTTTTCCCATAATTAGGGGGCATGGTCACTCGACTGACAGTAGGGTACACTTAAGCCCCATTTCCACCAAGCAGTTCAGTTCGATTTGTCTCAGCATGCATTTTGTAGTTTCCATAGACTAAAAGCAGGACAGGTCCCCAAATAACCAACCTGTACCATTCCACCTTTTTAGCACCCTTCTGCTGAGGTGTCAGACATACCGATCTGACCCCAGAAAAAGGAGCTAGAAACACTGCAGTCCATTAATTGGTCAAAAACCGTCTAACCATGCGACAGCGGTAAGTTTTAGTTTGAAAACGATTACATACACCCGAAACTCAGAAAGCATTCAGCTCATTGCAAGAAACAAAATTAAATTGCAAACACAATATTCTGTTAACTTAAACATTGATCGCCCCAAAATGAACAAAAAACGATTCCCAAAGGAAATAAGAAGGTAGATGCTTTCACCCTTCAAGTCTCACAGTCTTTTTCATCTTTGAATTTCCCCATTTGGTTTGAGTCCGTTGCCCGACTGCACTCCGTTGATCTCATGTCCAATAATCCTCAATCCCAGAAAGAAGAAACCTAAAAGTAATCCAATTCTCCAATGCCTATCGGCCAAACAAAAAGTTACCCAGCCAAAAAACACAAAAGTTAAAGGTCTCACCCTGAGATACATTCACAGACACGAAAATCTGTATTTTTTCCAGATGAGTCCTGCATACATGCTCCAGTGTAAGGAAGACCCAGCCTGCTGATCGGAGTTAATCCCCTGACAACTTTATCTTTAAACTCAGTTCTTTGTTTCCTTTGTACCTTACATATGCGCACACACAATTTCCTTTACTTAAACTCACTGGGTCATATATCACTGCAGACACAGTCTGACATGGTTCATTCACCTTTGCAGCAAAGCTAACTGTTATGCAGGACTCACACTAGATCTGTGCCCGTTCTGTCTCCACTCTGTTGCGTTTGAAATGCATGCTCTCTTATTTACCAACTCACATGGCTACATTTTCAACATAACAGGACCAATAGACAGCTGGAGTCACGAGACTGAGAAGTTCCTGCTCTTCCCACACCAATGATGAGCCTCTCCTCATTCATGTTGGGCTGTTAAACCTCAAACCTGTTGTCTCCTGGCCTGGCTCCATGTGGGTTTGTTGTTGTGGTTAAGTTAAATACGAACTGGCGTTGGCACAGTGTTTATCTTTTTTTAAACCTGCTAGATGTTTTAATGTGGTTTCAGTGCCTTACTGCCTGTTCTGCTTTATCTAACTGTGCATATTGATGTGTTGAAAAATAAAAGGCTTGCACATCTGATCCAAATGGCTTCAATCTGCAAGCAGCTGTAACACAGTGGAGCCGTTGTGAGTTGGTCTTAGACTGTATAATATATGAACGTAGTCTCTGTGGCCTCACCCATCTGTTTCTGAAACTGAGTTTTGAACGGTTGGCAGGGGCCATCTTGGAAATGGGGCAGGCTTTTAGCCTCCACACTAACAGCTATAGGGCCCTTGCCTGTCAATCAGCTGAGTTGTGCCTCTGATTGGGCAAATTGATGGTTTTAATATCTTCTTAAAAGGGTCTGTAAGGACTATTTGTTTGAAGTGGATTGCAGCGACACCTTTTGGCTGGAATTGCATGGATAGTGTTTGTTTTGGAAATGAATGGAGATCAGATCTTCTTTTTAACACTACCTTTCTTTGTTCAAGTCAACTTTTCGATGAGGTAAGGTATGTATCAACAGTTACACAGTGCTGTTGTTTGAAATGTGACAAGTAAACTTTGTCAGTTTGAGATGTATCTGGAGGCTAACATGTAACGTTAGCAAATCCTTACGTTATGTCCTGCTCATCTACCAATCAGAGCTAACGTAACCTCACTCTTCATTTTATTGACAGACTCAAGTTTGATCAGATCACTGCAGTAAAACTGCTGCATGTGGGTTGGAATGAACATTATCACAAACAGATTAGCTTGTGTTTAAGCCTTTAGCTTGTGGTTTAGCCTTTAGCCCATGCTCTATCACTCTCTCATTTAGCTTTCTTCTTCTCTTCGGTCAAGATCACTTAGAAAGTCCTCACAGTCCTCAGAGTCACAGAGTTAGAAAAAAAATCACCCTCGTACAGTGTGTGCCGTTAGTAAAATTAGATTATCGGACTCTTTAATTTTTTGGACCAGGCTGTGAACATATTTCTGCTGTGAATATGGCTTTTTTTTGGCTGTGTGTGTACATGGTTTCTGGTACTTCCGGAGCCAGCTTCAAGCGGACACTCAACAAACTGCAGATTTTAGCACTTCCTCATGTTTTTAGAGCGGAGTTGCTTCTTGGAGTCAACAAAAAAAGAGACTTGCCTGATTGAAGTTACTTGCAGCACTGAAGAATGCATCATGAGCCATCTGTTGTTCACTGATGATGAAATCCCGTTCATTCATGGCCTTGGCCCATACATTGTTTGCCCCACTTCTGTGTCCTTTTGCACTGTTTTTGTCAAGTCACTCCAGGCAGGGATGTCATCTCATACCAGGCTGAGAGTTCCAGCTCGAGCTTGCTCTGCTGATGGGTTATTGACTTTTACAGGGAGTGTTTTTCTGTATCACAATGAAACAGAGACTGACAATGATACATGAAGTGTATGACAGAGAGTTTGACACAGACTCAAATGAAACTAGCACTCATGCTGGAACAAGGACTTTGAGAGGCCTCCACAAACACTGGCCACAACATCGGTCTAGTTTGGAGTTGCATGGTTGAAATATGTATTGTCTTATACATCCTGCACAAAGCACATCCAAACTTTTCTTAAAAGGATATTTCTTGTAATGTTTTAACCCTCCACAGTATCCACAGCACTCTCCGGACTTTTTGCCAAAAAGCCAGTTATGGATTTCTTATGTTTTGGCTCTCAGATTTGATTTCTGCTCTTTTTATAGTATTACTTTATCAGTTTCAAAGGGAGTCAATTATTTTGGTTTTGGAAAGAATTGTACGGTCATGATAAAACAGAAATCTGAGAGGTTGAAAGGAAAAAAGATTAGAAATACAGCTCCACCAAAAGAGATGTATCTTCTTCCAAAACCACAGATCGACAGTCAGTTTACAAAAGGAATGATAAGGAATAAAAAGGAAATAAGGGGGGGGAAGTGAAACTAACACACAGTCACAGCTGCTCAGTGAGGATGACGTTGGAAGGTGAAGGAAGGAAGGTGGGTGGGTGTATAGAAATACAAGCCTTTACTCACTGCCAGTGGTGTGTGTGTGTGTGTGTGTGTGTGTGTTTTTTTCTCTGACTTGTTTTGTCAGATTTAGAGTTGGCTTCAAAGATGAAAGGATCTTTTTTTTTTACCTGATGTATTTCAAACCTTAAAATATGACGTTTAGAAAAAGGATGCTGGAAACGAATGCTACGAGACTCATGCCACGCACTAGTCTCACCATGTTTTTGGCATATAAACACACAGCCATCTTTGAAACATGTAGGTGCACTTTAAATGTGATTGAAAAAGACATGATGTTTTTCTTTTGTCTCTCTGTCTCCGTCACAGGTGGAGCACGATGACTGCAGTCCCCACAATGTGACGTTGGGATACTTTGTGACCAGCGGGAAAATAGCCTACATCTCCTCCATAGTGGTTGAGGCCCTGAGCGTTTACGGCTTCGATAAGCTCCTGTCTGACATCAGGCAGCACACCCCTTTGGTAAAGGCAGTTCTGGTTCCTGTGTCATTCTGGCTCCCTCCTCCAAGCATTCACCTGCAGATAAAAACAGGTAAAAAAAAGAAAACATGATGAAAAATAGATCAAAAGTAATGACAGAGCTGAACTACAACTTTGGGTAATGCTGGACTGAGAGAGGATAAAGAGGGAGAGAGAAAGTTAATTCAATGAGAAAATGGAGAGAGACACACAGGGGAAGAGGAGAGCAGAGACAAAATTAGAAAATCCTGATTACATGTCTGCTCTCCTTTACTCTTCTCTGATACACTAAAGCCCATACAAACTTACATTATTGCAGAGCTAGCTGAGGCCAATTGGTCCATTCATTTGGGTTAGTCTCTTAAGCCTCTTAAAAAAAACACATTTCAGCTTGTGTGCGCAGACTTGCACACACACACACACACACACACAGAAAAAGAGTGAGAGAGAACAGAGATGAAGCACAAAGTCTTTTTAAAAATGTGCAGATCTGAAAGGCACAGATTTATGGAGTCTGCTGAGAACAATATTTTTAAGGCTGTAAGTTTTTTCCTCCTTTTTTTCCACATGTATACAAACCATACAACAGCTCATATAGACTTACAGCAGGGTGACCATACTTCCTCTTTTGCCCTTTCTTTAAATGTCCAAGTTTGCTCAGCTTGATCTAAAGACTGATAATATTTATAATAAAGCGCTGCACTGGGCCACTGACATTATTCTGATGTTCCTCCCTGTCAAGATGTTGAGCATACACGCTGCATGCGTCATGATGCGAAAGGCCACTCCTTCTCTCAGATCAGACCAGAAAACGTGCTCTGACTTCCTGCACTGCGCTCTCAGACATAAAATGCCAAATGCTTAACTAACTACAGACAAACTGCAGAAAGAGCACGCCTGTTTTCATTGTGGTTGTGTCTGGTGTGAAGCACTGTGTACTGTCTGCAAAGCTGGCACCTCTGTGTCAGATGCAAATAAAGGTTCTGCCATCATATTTATTAAGATTTTGAGGCATTGTTTATATTTTTGCACAAGATAAATAAATTTAAGCAATGGGCTACCTCTGTTTTTCATTTTAATTAAGCATGTTGTGAGGCATTATTTATGCTTATGTTACAGAAAATTTTAACTTTAAACATGAAAGGAATGTTTGAAATAAATATAAATGTTTGGTTTATGAAGCTACTTTTTCATCTTTGAGTATCTTTGGGTATTTTTTCAGCATCTCCAAGAGGCTGGGTAGGGTTTCCTCTTTTTGGGTTTTCAGACTTATGGTCACAGTTTCAGGAGTAATGACAGTAAAAGTATACATACTAATTACATTGAATTTTATGATGTTACTAAGATTTAAAAAAGTATGAGTGTTTTCTGCTGCACTCTAGTTGTAGTTGTCCGTACCGTGATGGTTTGTTCCAGAGTTGTTGATTGGACGCAGAATGCTAGATCCCGCCACAGGTGGCGTACAAAAAAAAAGAGATTTGTTGTACGCAGGCCGATGAAAGGAGATGAAGGAGCTTGTTGTGAGATATCTGGCCCAGGTTTCACAGGGTGATGAGAGGCAGGCTTCAGTCCAGGAGATCAGAGGCTGGACATGAGTGGTGAGGTGCCAGGGTTTGTTGGAGGGAGGCACTGGATAAAAAAGCAGAGGCAGATAGTAACACACATGTAAATCCACAAAGAGTACAGGTAGACAGAGGCATTGACAAAGAGCCAGCGATACCATTTGGTGTGTGAGGGATCTTGTGCTGACTTTTTTCAGCCCTTTAAGCAACCTTAAGGAGGGGTCATAGCTCTGAGACGGGAAACACTGGCTTGGGTAAACAGTCGTTGTCTCATGGAAATAAAAAAACCAAGGGAGGGACAGAAAGCATGAAAGGTGCAACAATTATTGATGCTTAATAAATAAAAATCTGCCAGTACATAAAGATAGATAAAACAGTCTTAATCAGCTTCAATCTATAGATGCAGTATATGCAGTATTTAATATGTTTATAAAACTTATATTTATATAATTCTTCCTATTTTTCCTGTGAAGCCGTTCTGACAGTCTGTACAGCAAGAGCCTGGATCACCAATAAATCAGGCAGTTGGTCCCTTTGTATTTAAGGAAATTAATAATAAAGGTTCTTAATGCTGCTCTGGTGAGCGATAAAGGTTCAGGGTTTAGAGGGGACACTGAGATTCAGCTCTGAGAGGAGGCATGTACATTATGGAATAGGTGGGCGAAGAGAAAGCCTAAAAAGGAAAAGAACATGAAACATACGTCAAAATTTACATCTCAACTTTTAATGAAATGTTTGCAGCGGTCACTCTGTCAAGACTTCCAAAGAAAAAAAACAGGACAAAACAAGCGAAGCGTCTTATACCTCAGCTCCAGGCTTAGTCCCGTGCCTTTTCAACACATAAAAAAATAATATTTCTAATCAAATCAAACTCTTCCTCTTCTCTTCCAGTGCTGAGGTTCGTCGGCCCAGCAGATAACATCTTCTCCTGCAGTTTTGTGGAACTGCTGGAGCGACGCCTGGAAAACGCTTTTGATGAGGCTCAAGACAAAGTGCTGGAGACCTACAGCAGGCTCACTGTGGAGGTACTTAACAAGTTCATGGCTACTTAAGAGAAAGTTGAGACAGCCAGTTATATTTTATACTGTTATGTCATATTATTAAATGTTATATCATCATAATATGCTTATCATGATCATGCAGTAAGAAAGCTCTTTGAAAAATCTGAAAACTTAACGTTTAGGCAATTAAAACAATTAGGTTCTGTTTTCAATGTGGTCACACTGGTGCACTTTTAACAGTGCAGATATTATCCTGTAGACGTCTTTGTTATGTGCACACACAACGTGAATGTCATTTTTTTGCTTTATTGGCATTTATTTTAACTTTTTTTGGTTTATAGTAATTCTGAGTGAAGCAGAAGCTTGGCCTCCAGCAGAGGGTCTCTTTAATGAAATGGATATGAGGCTAAATAAGAAATCTCACACCTTGCAAAGAGGCAGATGCAGGTCCTGTCTGTGTGTTGTTTTCTTCATTAAGCAAATATCAGCTGATCAAATTAAATTATGTTCTCTTGTGTTTCTCCCTTAGATTCAGAATGTGTTCCAGGAGCCCGGCTCTCCATCCGTCTCTCTGGTGTATGTGGTTAAAAACCAGGATGTGATCCTTAATGGGACAATAACTAGTGGCCTCCTTAACCAACTGACGGCAGAGCTGGTGGGATACTTCCTGTTCTACCCGCCGCTGGTCATCGCTGAACGTAAGACAAACCACAGTAAACCACCTCAGGGTCTAAAAGTGCATAATTAAGGATGACACATAAACCCCAAAAATGATCGTTATCTAACTGGAATCTTTGTTTCCTTGTTATTTGGCTGCTTTTTTCTTGTGTAGTAATTATTTTTCCAGTGCACTGTACCATATAATCTAACACAGGGTGTCTGCTGGGTCTTAAAAAGTCTTTAAATGCCTAAATCCATTCATTTCAATTTGAGGCCAAATTTTAATATGATTTCGAAAGGTCTAAAAATGTATTAATGTTACTTTATTTGAAACAAATGTATAAACTTCTGTCTCGCTTTTAAAAGTTTTGATTTAGTTACGCTATCACGTAACTACAAAATGTGTCTAAAGTACTTAAATACCCGTGCAGAGTGTTACAGCCTAGTCTATGATTACAAAGGAGCTGTGAATGGATTCAGGTACTTGTAATTCTGTGCCTTGCTCCTATTGTCCCTCGTGTTTTTTTGTTTGTTTGTTAGTTTGTTTGTTGTTGTTTTTTAACTGGTACAGATGTGAAACAGGTCTTATATTGTATTCATTATGAACTTAAAGAAGTCTTAAAAAGTCTTATATTTGACTTGTCAAAACCTGAAAAAAAACCTGCAGAGATCCTGCAAACATTTGAATCTCATTTAAGGTACAAGTTTTCTCATATTGAAAAACATTTTTAAAGCTAGCTGCAATGTGCTGGGACTACTGTGATGTTTAGATTCATGTTGGCTACTCCACTTCCTCCACATCTGCATGTTTCTTCCAGCCACTGTTGATTACTGAAAAGTAGCACAGAGCAAAAGAAATTCAAAACAACTTTAAAAAAGCTTCTAAATGTGGAATAATACACATAGAGTATCCCTCAGTATAGTAATCCTTAACCATCTTCTACATCTTGATGGTGCTTTTATAACCTGTGTTGTGTTTACATTTTTCCAATGATTAGGCCCAGTGAGATTATTTTTCGTCCCTTTGTTTTTTTTTCTGTGTTTGTCATTTTATCCATACAGATTTATTTTCAGACATCATATTCAAGTTGTTACGGTAAAAATCTTAAACCGCTGCAGCTCAAATGGACGTGCTGACTCACTGAAATCACAGACCACGGCTAACAGACCCCATAAATAGCCCACTTGAGATCTGCGTATGCCATCTGTGAGAGTTAAAAGGGAAAACAGCTTTAATCATCTGAACCATGCCACAGGCTATTAGTTGTCCATGCCTGATTCAGCTAATCTTTACTCGGTCAGATTAGATTTGTATCCAATGGTGCATGGTCTCAACTCCCTGGGGGCTGGAACATCACGTTCTAATTGTGAAATATTGGTAAATTATGGATAAAATGTGATGGAGGGAAATACTTATCAGTTTTATTATTACAGACATGTAGGCAGTGGATATGCTGAAAGCAATTTTACGGTTGATGTTCTGGATCAAAGCTTGCTGAATATTTCATTTTAAAGAGCGGTCCATATGAGCAGCATACGTCGGCCAATTTATGTGATTAGCAAAAAAAGCTAAAAGAATGTATGTGTAAGCCCTAAATCCTCATTGTTAAGTGTTTATTAGGAGCTGGTTCTGGTTAAAGTTGGATAAGAGCTCAGGTGATGCAAATGTTCCTGCATTGAGAGTAAACAAGATGGCAGAAGACAGGCAGCCAGTATGCTTGGCATTAAAACACGGGTATTAACAGCTGCTGCTTCTCTACTGCCAATGACTCGAGCTAAACACAGCTCTCGGCAGACAGCCAGCTTGTGGGCGTTCGGTGAAGACAGATGGTGAGACAGGCAGATGAGATATTGGGAGACATTGGTTGATGGTCGAATGGGACAAAGAAAAAAGCCAACTGACCCAGAGAGTAGTGATGGGTAGATAATGGCAGGGAGAGTGGGTTGGTTGTAAATGAGTGGGTAGGAAGGGAATAAATTTGCTGACAGGTAGAAAGCAGGAAGGAATGAAGCAGGCACGGAAACATGTGGTCATAAAGGAAAGGCGAAACTTTGTGTTGATGGAAATAAAAAAAGAAGGCTAAACTAAACAGACCAAATCATGAAATCTGACAAGGGGTGTTTAAAGAGGGGGTATTCTGCTTTGCCAATTTCTAAACATAGACATAAAGTAACAAAGCTGAATGCTCATACTAAACATGAGCAGATTTTCCAACATTTTAGATACTCATATGTTGCAGAAATCTCTGGATCTGTCCATAAACTGATCAAAACGGTCCATTCTAAGAATAGCACGCAATCTTCAGGAGACTTGCTGAAATGATGAAGTTATCAAAAAAGAATCTCTTTGGTTCATGAGGGCAGATTAAAAGGTGTGTAATTAAAACAAAATTTAGTGTTTTCTTTTGAGGTCTATTCATCATGCCCTCTTATTATAGGGACTGTGAGGACTTTCTAATGGATCTTAAATATAAGTCTCTCTTCTAGATATCTGCCTGATCATAATCTACAATTTAATATGAGATTATCAGCACCAATATAGGATGTTTCTACATGGTATTTCTTAGCTTCCTGATTGGTCAGACAGAACCGGATTGATTTATAGCACACTAAAGTCACTGTGACAACAACACGCCCACTGATGAACTTTAGTAGTTAGAAGAGAGATCTGTGTTTTTTTCCTGCTAAAAACTATTTCTGAGATTTATTTGTAGTGATGGTGGACACTGGAGCTGAACTGTCTGACAGAAAAAGAAGAGAAGAGCAGAAGAAAGCTAAACAGGAGAACAATAGAGCTCAGGCTAAAGGCTAAAACATGAGCTAAAGGCTAAACCATGAGCTAAAGGCTGAAACATGAGCTAAAGGCTAAAACACTGGTTAAACTGTTTGTGATAATGTTCATTCTAACCCACATGCAGCAGTTCTACTCTAGTGATCTGATCAAACTTCAGAGTTTGTCAATAAAATGAAGAGTGAAGTTACATTTGCTCTGATTGGTAGATGAGCGGGACATTAGCATTTGCCAACGTTACACAATAGCCTACAGATACATCTCAGAGCACTGAGATGCCAGCAGTGCTAAATATAGCCGGCTACTAAACTTCAGTACAAACTTACAAAGTTTGCTTGTTATCATGTTTCAAGCAGCAGCGCTGTGTAACGGTTGATAAATTCCTTACCTTGTCACGTCGTGTTCAGTAAAAAGTTGTCTTGAACAAAGTAAAGTAGCGTCAAAAAGAAGAGCTGATCCCCATTTCTGTATCGCTGCAGTCCAATTCAAACAAATAGTCCTCAAAGTCCCTTTTATGTTGTTCTTCAATGAGTAGTTTAAACCTCTGGTGAGCTAAATTTTGTAAATAATTATTTTTACATAATTCTCTCTTTCTTCTCTTTCAGCCCTTGAGTATCATAATCTCAACACATCGATGGCTACCAAGAACTACTGGGTGAAAACTGGTAAAAAGTTCCTCACACACATTCACAGGCACAAAAAACAAACAAAAAAGTGTTCTGTTTCCCTGAAAATTTCTTTTCGCTTTTCTTTCCCTAAAGTTATCCAGGATGTGGAAAGCTCCTCCCTGGAGGACAACTATCACAGCTTTGCCAGCTTGATGGAGCAGCGGCTGGCTGAGCTCTTTCTGGTGGCCAGCAGGCAGGCCCCTCAAACAGCAAGATCCCGCCGAGCTGCAACTTTTGGGGGTTATACTGTGCAGGTAGGAAGGACTTCAGATTTTGTGGTTATTTGTATTTATTACCAGTGGTGTTTATGACTGTTGTGGGGACAGTACATCATCAGTAAATGTGTAGCTGTTCATTTTAACAAATTTTCTATAAATCCAGCAGTTTTAACCTGTTGATAAGGTTTTGTGGCCACATGCTTTGTCCCACATGTTCTTAGAGCAAAAGGCCACAGTCAACTTGTAGACATCCTCACACCAACAGTGTGGAGATTCATTTATTATGTTTATTATGTTGTGAAACTGAGCTTAGACCAAAGGAATGATGATTTTCAGTGACTGGTGCAAATTCCTAGAGGGAAAAATACAGCTGCCAGTAAACCATTCCTAAAAAGACTACACCAAGTGCTTCTGTGTTAATCCACTAAATTAAAGTTATCTCAATCTTTCTTGTAAAGCTAAGATTATTGAGAAAAATGTTTGGAATCAACTGAACACATTCTTGAGATTTAGAGGTTATCCTTACAATGGCAACCATAAAAACATCCTAAAGTAATTAAGATGAAGAGAATAAATATTGATCCAGGGAAAAGTTCACATTTGGTTTTCACTTGATTTCAGTGTCACATTTCTACATTGTAAATCATGAACTTCTAGTTGCAGTTTTCTATTTGACTCTAAGAGGCCCCTGTGATCACCTGTTTCTTCAATCTGTATGCGCTACCTCTGAGTCAACGCTACTATTGCAAATTTTGTTTGGTCCACTGAAGATACGGCAGACATTTATCATTTATTTCCGGGACTTGAAGATTTTTTGGATCTAATTTTTGTGCCAATCTGCTCTTTCAGATGGTGAGCATTCGTAGGGTACTCGGCCCAAAGAATCCAGCTGAAATGACATACTACGCCCAGCTTCATGGATCTCCTGTTATTGGAACCACAGCAGCAAAGACCCTGAGCGGTCTGGACCCTCAGACTATGGCTCTGACATTGGGATACTTTGTACAAGTACAGGCTGAACGTAAGCATATTAAAATACTGTACAGTGCTAATGTGATATTCAGATATGTAACAAGCAAGAGATAAATGAAGAACTCCATGAGTGTTCTCATGGACAGCAACATAACATAATCGTGACCATTTTCAGTAAAAAGAGAGAGTTGATGTCTGTTAGAAAGAAAAAAGTTTAAACATGACTTAATATTTCCAGATTATTATTAAATTAAGGAGAGGAATGTAAACAGTTTTTTTATAGAATAAAGGAATTGATTTAAATTGATTTTCTGAGAATGTTTTGTAAAAATCTGCAGAATTTTGAAAGTCACCTGATTTAAGTGCCTGGACTGACTAATAATGATGAATGCACACTGAAAATACCATTTGAATGTTTGCAGCTGTGGTAAAGACTCCCCCAAGCAACCTCTGGATCATGGCTGTTCTGACTCCTCTCTTCCTGCTGATGGTGGTGATCGGCATGGTAGCCTTCATTTTATGCAAGAGGAACAGAGTCATCTTCAAAGCTGGCGCCTTTAGGACCTTCAAAACCCGCTCCAAGGTAAGACTGTCAAATACAGCCAAACTGTTCCGTCTCTGTATGTTGCTTATTGTATGTTTTATTCATATAAATAAATATGTATAACCTTGAATTATTTGACTAAGAGTAAGACTGTCCAAGTTGAACAAGAGGGACTCCGGATGTCACACCATGATTCTTGACCTGCTGACAGGGGTTGAGAGAGTTTCTCTCTCTGAGCTCCAGTACTAATGACTAAAACACATTTTGTCCTGGTTAAGCAGAACAAAATTTTCTGGTATCCTTTACTTGATATATAAAATACACAGCCCTGGGCCAGAGCTGTGTCATCAGCATCACTTCAGAAGTTGATGCCGTGTCTCCTGATGACTTTGTCAAGAAGCAACATAAACAAGTAAAAAAAAAGTGGGGCCTAAAATTTGAAACTCATTTTAGGACTTTTTGACAAGCATTTACCCATACTGACATAAAATGCTCTGTAAGGTGAGATTTAAACCAGTTAAATACAGCGCCAGTGGGTCTCATGAAATTTTACAAGTCTGCATAAAAGTGTATTTCATGATCAACCACGTCTAAGGCCGCTCACAGGTCAAATACAAGAACTGAGGTCATTTAGTTATTCATATGTACTTAAATTTGAAGATTAGAAACTGGGCTGTAATTATGCAGTACAGCTGATTAGTTGTTTGTCTTCAGAAGAGGTTTAATTGTCAGAATTTGTTCCATTGGAAGCCTTCCGCTGTATCTTAAGAAACAGACAAAGAAAATCCTTCGAATAGTGCCTGTGTTCTTAAATTGTTACTGTAAAAATAACTCCTGACACTTTATTAATCAAACTGCTCGTATTTAAAACTCTAATATTTGTTGTTATTTTCTGTCTGTTTTGTTTACTATAACGTGTGCTGCTGCCCTTCTTGGCCAGGTCATCCTTCTGAAAGGGAACACCTGTCTGAAGTGAAAAAAATGACAATATTAAGTAAACCAGGATAGAAATAGCTACAAATTCTTTTAGAAGTGTTGGATGGGATGTAAAACATAAGTGGCTCATTCAGCTGTGTCAAAATATTCTGAAGGCCATGAGGAACATGCTGTATTTAAATCGATTTTTGCTCTTGGTTAAAAAAAAAACAAAACAACCGGATCATAAGTACAGTTCTTGATAAATTATGTCGTATCCTGCTTATTTTGTGTTCTTTGGTTCCACACAGACCCAGTGGCAGCAGTGACAGCCATGAATAATGACTGAATTCAAATTTAATCTTTCAGCTGATGATTCTGTTGACTGAGGCATTAATTCTTTCAGTCTGTTTCATAACCAGATTAAAACTCCTCATAAAAGTTTTACAAAACAAACATTTATTTATGTGACCTTTTATTGTCATGCTTCTGGCATTTAAAATTGTTTGGGCCTAAAGCTGGAACTAGAATATTAAAGTTCACTTATATTAAAAACAGGTAGAAAAATAGAAAGATAGAAATATTACAGCAGTGCTTTTCAAGCCATACCAGGTCTTATGTTAAAATGAAATGAGCCATGTAAGAAACCAATCCAGTTTCATTCACTCCAGGGTGCTGTGACATATGGCACATGGAATGATGAAGGTATCTCTCCATATGCCCTGATAAGCATTTGTATGGAGATAAATGCAAATCAGGAGCTAAAACTGAAAACTTCAAACTTAATATTTGGCATATAAGTTCATTATAATGGTAATTACAATATGAAGAAGAAGTGCATTTGCAAAATTTAAAAATGGTATGGAAAATTTACTTGGACATCTAAAAGTAAAGACACATGATCACATATTTTACAAGTATGGGAAGCTCAGATTTGTCACAGTCCAAATGGAAAGACTTGTGAGCATATAACACACTGTGTGGTGTTTAACTGTGTAAAAATCTAAAATTTTGTGCTGTGTGAAGCAATATTTTATAAATGTCTATGTAAATGCCTGTATACATGTACTATTAGATCTGTACGTACATTCTTCTTTCTCAAGGGCAATATCCTCAAATAAGGTATCATCCATGGGCACTTTTTCCTCCAATGCACTTAAAGGTTTTGTTGAACCTTATCCTCGAAACCTGTTGGCCTCCTCCCAGGTCTCAGCTCAGTTCTGATCTATCCTGTGGTCTATCCTTTTAAATTGTATTTCCCTAACCTCTCCTTCCTTTTATCCCTTTCACTCTCTTTCTGTTCAGACCTCATATCGAAGGGAGGGCAGTTACCATCACCAGGTATCCACTTAAGGCATTTGTTGAGTGGATTAGACTAACCAGCAGAATCCATCAATATAGCCATGAATAAATGAGCAAATGCTGCTTTTTGTGCTGCTTCAGAGTGACAAGCTGTGGCGTTCAACTTGTGCAGAAGATATCATACAGTTACACTTGAAATGATTCAACCCTTATTGCAAATGTTGTTTATTATCAAAATTTACTAATTTTCAGTTGTTTGCAATAACAAGAAATCAAACAAGAACATTTCAAACACCTCAACACAACAAATTCCAAGGGGCGTGTCAGATTTCAGAACAAAAATTTCAGTTTTTTTGACGATACAGTGGGGACATGACAAAGCGCCCTTTGCTCGTATGACCTGCTGCAAATGTGATGCATAGACAGACATCAGCTTCTGGCAGCGTTCCTCACAAATCTTAGTCTGTTCCTCCTGAGCAAAATATTCTCTGGTTCATGTGCTGCAATTGATGTCCTCAAATCCTACTAGAGATTTTCTATGAAGTTCAAGTCTGGGGACTGTGATGGCCACTCTCGATTTTTCCAGGACTTCTCCTGAGACCAAACCTTAGAGAACATTGTGATTTACTTTAAATCACTTTCCTGTCAGAAGGTCCAACAATGTCTAATCTTAATCTTCTTCACAGATAATTTCCTGATACTTGTTTGAATCCATCATGCCCTCCACATTTTGCAGATTTACAGTGCCAGGTGAAGCCAAACAGCCCCATAGCCTTACTGCAACAGGACTATGCTTCACTGTATGTGTGGCAAGGTGTTCTTTTGAACATGTGCTTCATTCTTTCTCCTCCAAACATACCACTGATCCATAGGCCCAAAAAGCTTCAGATTTGAGCCATCAAAATTGTTCTTGTTTCATTATTTATTGTAAACAGCAGAAGTTGTAAACTTTCTAATAAACACTTTTAACAATAGGGGTTGAAAAATTTTGAGTGCAACTGTGTATCATTACGTGCTGCCTGTTGCTGTTGCTCAGTGTAATTGTGCTTTTGGCTACTGTGTGGACATTAGTGATTCTACCATACTCATTGGCCGTGGATTTAACAGAAGTAACAATATCATTGTGAAATTCACAACCATGTTCATAATGATGTCAGTGACTTTCGTTGGTAAGGTATAGTTACAAGAAAACATTATTAATATTAGTCTTAATAACTTGAGTAACAAACCGTAAGAAAACTGAAAGACAACACCAAAATACCAAAAAATGTATCTTTCCATAATCGGAGTGAGAAAAGCTGTCTCTCAGAACCATTGGTGTGAAATAATCTGCCTGCCTGATTGCTTTGAATAGATGTGTCCTTGTAACATATGGATTAGCATCTTTCTCAATGACTTATTCAGGTGTTTAATCCTACCTTTGGCTGCTTCAACATGTTCTTCTTTCGGAATAAGGAAATGTGCAAATAAGTACATAAATAGATAAAATCAGTCTGCTTCAATGCCGATAATTGCTAACTGCTTTGTGCAAAATTTACACTGAGGAAGACCACATTTTAATGAAGCCATCTAAGGTTCCTTGCAGTATATTGGACAACCTCTCATAGGATGTATCATAATGTACTAGCACTGCAGGCAGTTGTACATCATCGAGCCAAGCATGCAGGATTAAAAGGCGTGCAGCAAACAACATGATACTGAGCAGTTTAGCCTTTTGACCGGTGGAGGATCTAAAACCAACAATCCACAGTTGTGGATACCTTCTGTTAAGGTGCCAAGAAATTTCTACATCTCAATCTGGAGAGAGGACCAGACGCTTTGTTTGATATTAATATTCTTGTCAGACAGGCAGGAATTGACAAGAATCAGTGTTGTTAGGGGTTAAGGACGGGCAAACGTGATTGGTATTGCACAAGTAAGAACATGCAGATTAGGTTACATTATTGATGTGGGCTTGAAAAGACGTTCTCTCAAAGATGACACTTGGACTTTTGACTTTGATGGATATAGAAGCTTCACAGTTATGGATAGTTAGGTTGAAGCTGTTAATTCAGGCTGGAATGGATTTGGAACAAACAAGAATTTTCTGTTTTATTGCTACTGTGAAAGTTACAAGAGACCTAGAATTTCACTTCAAGTGGGTGGTCTGTGAGGGAAGACGGTGGACTGACTGAGTTTGGTTTGGAAGGCAGTGAAGCAACCATAATGCAACAAAGTATGGGGCAAAAGCATTTTACGAAACATGGAGAATACCAAATTAGAAGGTAGTGAAGACACAAGTAGCCAAACTGTGGTGGTAAATTAAATTTGATGTGCCTGCATGAGCAGAAGATTAAAATATCCAAAATTATGGTCCAGAGAAACTGGATAAGAGAGAAATTATCTCAGGAAAAACTAGTCAAACTAGTCAATGGTGAATGGTAAACTGTGTTGATATAATGATTTCTCTAGTGGTCTGACCACTAAGAGCACCATTACATAACACGTCATCGTCACACCACTTTCATTGACTTTTGACAGACACTGACATTGAAAGTGCCCATTAATATTATCTGACCCCATTTACACACTGCTGGTACAGCCTCTGGTACAGCCATTGGGAGGAAGTTTTGGGGCTGAGTGTCTTTCCCAAAGATGGTTTTTGGTAAAGCAGGACTTTGGATTAATTTAAACCCCAAACTTGAGAGACAACCAACCCTACCACTGAGCAGGACTGGGGATAGAGTTAACAATAGTAAACAGTGATTATCTTGAGGGTTATCGCAATGACAAATGTTGACTTAATCTCAAAGGGGCACAGATGTTTTACCTGAAACATGCACGTATGCTTTCCTTCATGTTATTGTGATAGTTTTTTTATTAATTGGGAAAAAAGGTACAGAGTTCTCAGATGCCTTGAAAACTGTTGTCTGGTTGTTACATCACATTAGAACCAGAAGCTCAGGAAATAAATCTAGAAATATAATTTATGATGACATAATAGCAACATGAAACATTAGATTTTTTTTTTTTACAAATGGGTTATTCAAATATCTTGACTCATCCTTTCTATCTAGCCTTTACAACAGTGTGTAGCAACTACCGCAGCTTGAATCATGTCACAGATGTCTACCTGAACCCTAAAACCTGGCTGGTTTGGAAGTGTTTTGGATTTGATAAGATATAAGCTGCTTGTAGATGCTCTAGTCTGAGCTAAAGAGCCTGTAAAAAGAGTAAATGAAAGATGGACAGAGAAAAGACATGACCGGTGGATATTTTGCCAAAGATATCAGAGTGGTTTGCTGTAATGGTCCCACATGCAGGCTCTCTGTCCAAGCATCAGCAAGTGATTTGGATGTAGGTGGCCCGCTGTTGTCAGATATTGAGCTTTTTGGATATTTAGTTACCAATTTATCTTGTTGCTTTTATTGTAGGTGTACTGGTATTTCTTCAACATTTTTTGCAGATACAGTATGTGGTTACACAGTGTCACTTCACTTTCCTATTTCAAGATCAGAGTATTTTGCCGAATAAAGGATTACCAGTGAGGTTGTTGTTTATCTGATTGATTACTTATTGTTCCTAAGTTTTCAATATCCAGATTAGGGATGTACCAGTCCAACATTTCTGGTCCCAATACCACTTTGGGTACTGACCGATACCAATCCGTTACCACTATTAAAATGATAACCAGCATGCCCTTCTGTGGGATAAGACCAGTAATGTTTTGCGTGAAAGGCAAAAATTGATACATATGGAATTAGTTAAGTTGATATTTATTAAGTGTTAAAATGTTAAATGTTTGATTAAAAAAAACAACAACTTCAAAGCTTAAAATAATTAATATTCAACTGTAAACTTTTATACCCTGTGCAAAAAACAGAGAACGTGTATGAGAGGTAACATTTAAGTATGAAAACTGTATCACACAAAAATTTGTCACCACATAGTGTAAACAAAGTGACAATTTTGTGAGAAAATGAAGCAAAAAATCACCTGTGAAAAAAAAGGCAGAGAGCTTGTTGCCTACATCAGCACCACGGATCAGCCCTTTCTAACTGATACCAAATCCAGCTTTGAGGGGCTCAATCCAGTCGATACCCAATACCAGGATCAGGTAGGTGCATCCCTAATCCTGATATGGTTATTGTGATTTTTTTTGGCTACAGTAATTGTGAGGTAAAATTCTGGTTTCAGTTCAGGCTTTTTATATGTTGTGTCTTAAATAAAGGTTGAAACAAAAGTACACAACAATACCATTTTCTTATTGTCAAGGTTTCAAAGATTTATTTAATCAACTACACAGTGCAGCATTTTACTTGAAAACCACACAGCTAGAATAATGGCTTCTGATCACATGTCAGGATTGTTTTAAGTCCTTTAAATGCCGGTAAAAGGCTTTCAGATTAAAGGTGCCCATGTCTTTGTCCAAAATACTGTCAGTGGTCAGTTTGAGAGAGAGTATTCCAAAGAGTGTTTGGATGAGACAAATAAGTAAGATGGATTTTTGAGGGTCAGATAGAGATATTTTCCCTTAACATTGTCTGACACAGCGATTCCAGAAAATACTCTCCAAATCTATTACATCCATTTCCCAAAAACCATTGCATGACACATCTGTCTGCCACTCAATAGCATACATAATGGATATTGATGGAGTTATGTGGTTGGAACTGTATATTTAATAGAGTACCTCTCTTCCTGCTGCCCTTTATTTGCTCATCTGCAGGCACGTTGACAAGCACACATACTCACACACACATACACAGCCTAGGGCAGCAGAAGGTCTGGTGCTCACACGCAGATACTTGTGGTGATGATTTCATTTAAGTCCCACGTGTGTGTGTGCGCTTGTGCGTGTGTGTGTGTATACATGTGTGTGGATTATACTTAAGACTGTAGTCTTACATCCCCTCAATCTTTATAGAAATTCTTCCATAAACATATTCGGCTATGCCGTGGTAGAAAACCTTATCTCCATTCCTTCTCTATCCAATGTTCTTGCATGCGTGTTTCTATTGTATCATTTTCCAGACACTCGTCTCCCGCCTTAGTCTGTGTGAAGAAGCCAGATGATGGTTGAGCTGTGTGTAGGACTGATGAATTAATTATACCGCCACCAGCTTGATGCCCATGCTGCATAACCTCACATGCTCTGAGAATTTAGCATGCATCAACGAATGCATTATGCTGCCCAGTTTAGAACCACTTAAAATAGAAAGGGAAGGAGAAAATCAGGGTTTTATCTTCTCTGTTATGTGACGCAAAAGGGACTTTCTCCCGATCCCTTTAACACGTTTTCTGTTCTGCAAACTGAGGGTTGTTGAGTTTTATAGAGATGGTGTTAAGTGTTGAATACAATGAAGCCTGTAACTTCAAAGGGGCTGTTTTTTTTAATCCTGCCAGCCATTGTGTTTGGAGACACTTAAGGACTCATGAAAAAGTAAACGCTTTGCTATTATCTGAAATGAAATTATTAACTGCAGACAAAACACTCATCTTCTTGTGCTTTGTAAGCCACACTTCCACTGTTTGGTGCCCTCTTTATTCATACCGAAAGAATCTATTGAGAAACTGTGCCAAAGTGTCTTTGGATCTAACTCTCTATGCATATCTTTGCAGTGGTGTGTTTGATGAATTTTGCAACATGATTCCATTATGAGACTCGTCTCACGATTAGCCTCACTTACCCATTCTTTCACCAAGCATATCTGTGCTCATGCCATTCAGTGTGACACTGTTTATCGTGCAGTGATCATTGGTGGAGTCACACTGAATTACAGCCTTTCCCTTTCTTATCAGCCTGTGCTATGAAGACAAAAGGGAAAAAGCCGCACTGTAATACTGAATACTGCTCTATCCTGTGCTGCTTTCTTGTATAAACTGCATGTGCTTTGCGTGTTGAAATCAATGTAGTTGTAATTCATAGTGTATTTTCTTTATGTCATTTCAACAGGCATACTGAAAGCTTTGAAACACTGGATTCATACGTTTGTGTCCTAATGGCTCCTAATGGCTTCGATCCCACAGAAATCAAAGATTTTACATGTGTCATTGTTTTCCCCATCAGCCGGTCCAGGGTTTTGACTATGCCAAGAAGCACATGTGCCGAACTGGTGATGACACCATCTCTGGTACCAAGGACACTCTGGTGCTTGGGATGCCTGTACGAGATGCTCCACTGTCACTTTCCTTGGATAAAAAGGCTCACCAGGATGGGACCGCCAGCAAGAGGCCTCCATCTGCCGACATACAGAAAGGAGGGTAAGGCAGTCATTTATTTGTATGAATGCTTTCCTATGTGTGTTGTATGGATGAGTGCAATAAGCAGGTTAAAACACACAATGCCCAAAAGTCAACTTCTGATTATCACCAGGCCATTAAAGACTCTGTGAGGACTTTACAAATGACCTTGAAATAGTCTCCTTGTCCAATTCCGGCCAAAGGTATTTTGTACACAATGAAAAAGTACAATTAAATGATTATAATGTTAAGTTGCAGGCTGCCCCGTGGCTGTTTCTATAGCAAGACAGTCACTGGTTCGAATCCCAGCTTGGGCAAGGTGGGCGGTTCTGTATGGAGCTTGCATGTTCTCCCCATGCATGTGTTGGCTCTCTCGGTACTCGGGCTTCCTACAACAGTTCAAAAACATGCTCATTCGAAGGTTGTCTGTCTTTGTGTGTCAGTCCTGTGATTTGCTGGTGACCAGTCCAGGGTGTACCTCGTCTTACTTCCCCTAAGGCCACGTTTACACAACAACAGTTTTAAGATGAAACACAGCAGTATTGTTGTGTTTCAGCCTTTCGTTTACACAGATTTGATGTTTTAGTCGAGCTAAAATGCAAATTTTTGGAAATGGCTTCCAGAATGGAATTTTTCTGAAACACCATGGCCACTGTTGCTGTGTGAACAGCAAGCCAGGATTTTTAGTGGAAACACTGATGTGGAACTATTAGTTGCACAAACTGAAGAACAACAACAGTAACATTTGTGGACTGCCCTGTTGTTACTTGTGCTGCTGAATCTGCTGACTGCCTTTTAACAAAATGTGCATCTGTTGCACCACTTCTGCATTCAGATAAGTCGCATTCAATATAAACACCAAATGATCAGCCCTCTACTTCTGTGGAGGGCTACCAAAAGACTCTACGGTTATATATTGTCAACGACAGACCTGGCATTCATTCTACAGTGTTTTCAATCCCTCAGCGTTTCCATGTAAACACAGATTTTTGAGTGTGTTTTTGAGTGAAAAGCTGTGATACTTTGTTGTGTAAACGGGGCCTAAGACAGCTGTGATAAGATCCAGCCACCTGTGGCCTCTCAATATGATGAGCAGTAGACAAAAATTAAATAATAGATTTCAAGCTGCAGCAATTAAAATCAAAAACAAAATTACCCCATACCTTATTAACATGATTATGTTATCCATTATTCTCACAGAGACATAATGTGACTTTGTGATAAACACTAACCAGAAGCACTTAAAAAAACAGCTTGGAAACAGTAATCTGTGTCATTAATGTGGCTAGAGATAATGCAGAATACTAATTTGCACACAAAGACTAAACAAAAAGAAATCTGTATTTCAGAAAGTTTTAGGTTTTAATTTTATATCATAATAGTTTGAACAAACCATCTTTTTATGAAGTAGTCATGGATGTAAGGAGAGTAGATGCATAAAGCTAGAACCATGACTCATTTATTCATAATGCAGTGTAAATTTGGATGTTTTGGTAAGCCTTCCCATATAAATCCTCTGTATATCTGGGACCAGACTGTAATGCTTAAAAAGGGGAGTTGTATAGGCCTTGAGTATACTGTCTAAGACTTTTGGTAGTTCCTGACACGAGTGTTTGTGTGTGCATCATTTTCTAAGCCAGAGAGGCCAGCAGTAAGCAGTGCAGCCTGTCACAGATTTGGATAATCCATGCACAAGTCCAGTGTCAAGAAAAAAGCTGCTGAGGCAAACCTCTCTGTTGGGAAGAAGATTTTAATGAGGCCAATCCAGCACAGAACACTGCAGGAGCTTTATTTGTCAACAGAGCTGTTCAAGCATCTTTTTAAAACCCATAAACTAATTAAAACGAAACGTGTTGGAAACATGAACACTTGAAATCAGCATGATATGAACGGTGTTTGAGAACAATACTGTTCAACTATTGTGAAACCCTGGCACATTTTCCAAGGATGTAAGGAAAACAACATTTTGAACAGAAGGATGGAAACACTGCTTTTTCACAATTTAATTTCGCACATCTTTCTACTACAGGCTGCAGCATTATGACCACCCACAGATAATGCTAACATTGACGGTGGTGAGAGTTTCTCCAGGAAATATGGAGCCACAAATGAATTCATCGTGCCTCCTGACAGAAATGCACAAATGTACATAAAAATGAGAGTGGCTCAATTAATAGACCACAGAGTTAAAATAACAGGAGCTGGAGTATTTACTCTTTGCTCCCAGAGGCTAATAAACATGTGGAAATGTATAACCAAAGCTTGAACCTGTAGGAGCCACTCAGCCAAAAATGATGACGGTGTGATAAACAGCTTTGCCAACCTATTCATATTTCACCTGTGTGTTTGGGCATGCAGCCAGGGAAACAATCTATCCTGTAGCTCTTTAGTGTTTGGTCTCTCTAATCTACCGCCTTTGATTTACATTCAGCAAACACAGCCTTGTTGTATTTTGTCTTTTAATCGTCGCTCAGTGTCCAACTTTATGACAGTAACAAGTTGAGGTCGTAAGAGTTGAAAGATCCCAGTCCAATGTTTGATTTTTGTTCTTTTAGCTGATAAGCAGAATTATAACTTCTCCTTTATGGCACAATATATGTGTTTTTTTCTCAATATTTCTTGTAATATTCAAATGAATCATTTAATCCAACCCATATTTTGAGTAGGTGTATTTACAAGCGTTGCCCTCAGACTAACGTGATCTTTTTCCTCCTCTCCTCATGATATTGTTGAAACAGGAGGTTGCCAAGTGATGAGGATGGCTCAATGTCAAGCAAGGGCTCTGGAAAGCTGAACACCACTAAGAGCTCCTCAGCCCACAGGCCAACAACTAACAACAGCAGCAAAAATGGCAAAGAGGAGCTGCACAAAAGAAGCACAAATGGTGAGGAGGTGCTGGCAGGGGAGGAAAGGTGAAAGAAGAGGTATAAAAGAGAGCACAGGAGGGAAACAAAGTTTGCAAAAGTTTTGCACACTGTTCAACTTGCATAAAAAAAGAACATTTCAGTACTAGACTTTCTACAGGCAAACAATTTCTAGAGATATGCAGAGCATTGTGTGTCCACAAGCCTGCACCTTATCAGCATTGAAGCATCAAGTTTGGTAAACAGAAAATTCAAAATATTAAGTTTCTATTTAAAAACAACATTTTAAAACCGAGAAGTAAATGAAAAATATTCTAAAACGGGAGAATGAAAAAGGTATAAAAAATGTTGTTGGAATCATCCATATTACAGCACACCTGTTGAAGTGCAAGTCCAAGTATGAAACATAACCTACAGTATGAGGGTAAGATCCGAGGTCCGATGCCCTGATTGGATAGATTCGCAAACCTCCTCCAGTTGCAAAGATGGTGAATGGAATCGGCAGAGCGTATGATTCTTGCTAAAAGCCTCACAGCCTACACGATGACTCAGACTAACCTTTTTGTTTTACTTTACGTTTTCAGACCCATATGAGGACCATTCAGGCTCACTGCGTCTGATCACTATCAAACCCATGACGGCTCAGCCAACTTACTCCTACCCCTCCTCCTCATCTCACAGCCAGGACTCTGTTGCCGTCAATGGAGAGGTCAGACTGCACACAAACACCAACGCGTAATGTACATCCACCTGAGTCATGCACCACTTTAAATAGTTTGTGACAGAAATAAAGATTACAGAGAGAGAAGGCGCTGCTCCTGAAGTGACCAGTTCACCTGAGGATGATGGTCCAGAGTTTGAACGTATAAAACATTCTGTGATAATATTCATTATACAGACACAAAAACTTTAATTCAAAATCTCTGGAGTGGAATTCAGCCAGCATTGAACCAGCTTATACAACACTTAAATAAAATACTTTAATAACTGTTTGCAGTCAAACCATGGGGGATTGAAGCAGAAGTCAGACATCGAGAACTACAGGAACAAACTTCGTCAAAAGGCCCGAAGGAAGGGATACGGAGAGTTCTCGCTGTCTGAGAGCGGCAACCATGGTTACGGTCACCGTGATAGCAGGCTGAGTCGCCATGAAAACAGCGTGAAGGAGCCAATGACTGCTGAGGAGAAGAGGGCCTCTTTCGCAGGATGCCACAAGAGGTAAGCAGTGCATCATCACATGAAGTGAGTAACGTACAGCTCCTCTAAAATGTTTGGGTTAATTTAGACTATTTTCAAAGTGCAACTGTGTGAAAATACTGTTTGTTTAATTTACGTTCATCATTATCTGGAATTCTTGTGAAACAATATTAAATATTTTTTCTTGGTCACAACACAGAATAAAAGTACTTTGAAAAATGTTGTTATTATTATTTATTTTGTTGCTGTTATTACTATTATTAGTATTAGTATTACTAATATTATTATCAGTAGTGATAGTTTTACGTATATCATTATTTTCACTATTATTGTTGTTGGCATTTTATTTATTTTCACATTTTTAGCTTTAGTTTAGCACAATTTGAAGAAGAATGTCTTTTTATGTGTTTCCATCAGGTATTCGCAGCCACGGGAGCCCACCTACTGGAGCAGGCAGTCCCTGAGCAGCCCGAGCCCGGTTGAGACAGAGCTGGACCTGCTTGTGCTGAGGGAGAGATTGAGAAGGGGCATCCGCAACAATGGCTATGATGTGAGTCACTTTACAGTTTACATACTTTCAAGGCAATTAATCAAAGCGAAGCGGTTCAGATCAGGGGCAGGGAAAGGATGATTAATGAAGTTATTGTAAGGATAAGAAGTAAGCCTCTTCAGCCCTGTTAGAGCCCAATGTGTAAGAGCAACCAGAAATGTTATAAAATAAAAAATGTAATAAAACCCAAAATGTAACAAGATGCTGAGCCCAACCAGTTATTACATTTCTGTGAGAGAGGTTGAGGGCCTCACTCAAAAAAGATAAATTTACAAGAAAAAAGTCATAGACTTTTATGAAAATAAAAAGAATAAGTTCATAAATTAACAAGAATAATCTCCTAATTTAAGGACAATTACCGTAACTGGTTATTTTGGTCTTTAGCTTGTCTATTAAAAGAGTAGCAGCCCCCTGTACAAAAATGAGGAACGTGGAGCATCTTGTGAAGTTATACTTAAGTATCAGTTTTAATTTGGCCTAAATCTAGTGTGGTAGTGTGTAGTCTGGTAGCCTATAGTGCTGCGCGTTTCAACTGCCTTCGTCAGAAAACTCCAGGTTCTCTAACAAACTATTGGCAGAGATATTGAGAAGGCTGTTTGTTAAACCTGTAACTCAACACAACTTCATCAAGAAGACGCTCTCATTATTATTACATCTCAGGTCATTGTTACATATAGGACTCCAACAGGCCCTGAAGTTTGAACCAGGACTGAGGGTCTCAATGCATAAGACATGAAAAAATTTACTGCCAAAAAAATTTCAAAATTCTACAATTCTACAGTTTCATTTGGATTTGCTGATGCTTTTGTCCAAAGTATTGTAAAACACAAGCAAGAATTTTAAAACAATTAAGTGAAGCTTTTAGGACTCATAGATCCTTAACAAGCTGTAGCCGCTGAGTCATGATGAGTGTGGATAAAACTGCTGACGGATTTTATTCTACTTAATAGATCCCTTCAGGGTCATTGCAAAGGAAAGCTTCGCCACTCGTGATCATCTTCAAAGAACATTTTTCCTTAAATCCTCATTAATCCTTTCTTCAATTACTCTCACTAAGGCCCTCTGGGTCCACCTTTAAATCATTACCAAATAACATTTAAGAACCTCAGAATCCTGCTCCACACAAAGATAAAAAAACAGAGCCGAGTTAAAAAAGGGAGGAAAATATGAAAGGTGAGCCAGCATCCAATTTCCTTTTTAACAACAGCAATAGATGGAGACGCGAAGAAATACTGAGGATGCAGGAAATAATAAAAACCGATGCTGCCTCTCTTCTCCAGCTCAGTGAAGCAGAGTAGAGGCTGAATGTCAGTGACTCTGCACATACAATTTGATTTCAGTGTATCCCAGGCTTCAGACAGCAGGCTTTGACACAGGTTAACACTTGAATGAGCCTAATGGAAAGCCACAAGGATCAGAGAGAGATTTGAGGTGTGTCAGCCCTGTTTCTAAGCTTAATGTAACCCCCTCATCCCCTAAACATCTCCAGGGCACATAACAGTCCTCAAATCCTTTCCTCACGTCTTAATCCCTCCTACCAGAGCGGCATGGAGAGAAGCAAAGGAGAGAGAGATTGAAGGAATATGTTTTGTGCTTCTACCTTTAGAAGTGTCGCATCAAGTGACTTCCTTTGTGTTGCCAGTGTCAGCTCTATATTTCTGTCGGGCAGCTTTAACAGTCAACTGGCAGCAAATCCAAACTACATCTGTGCCTGAACACATCAGCAACACATGAGACTTAATGAAATGTACATAGTAACCCACTGCTTCTCTGTTTCCTGTGACCCCCTAAACAGAAGAACCTTGAGTATGTTTTGTCTGTTACAGTATGTTTGTCTGTCCCCCGTGTTTTGCACAAAAAAGAAAAAAAAACGGGAAGAACATTTTCTTATCTGTTTTCTGTGCTTAAAAAAGCTGGATTGATATCTTCCCTTAACTTTGCCTACAAGTTTTATTGGCTGCAAAAATACTGCAGCGTTTAAGCTAACTCTGCATCATTCTTAAACCCAAGCAACTTTTTTTTCTCTGCCCTTCACTCACAGGCACCACCTTGTGGTATGAGTCATACAGCACATCTAAATCTTCATGTGTCAGTATCAACTGCAAATGATACAGCAGCCCAATAAAATACATCACTATGAGCAAATTGTGTGTGTGTGTGTGTGTGTGTGTGTGTGTGTGTGTGTGTGTGTGTGTGTGTGTGTGTGTGTGTGTGTGTGTGTGTGTGTGTGTGTGTGTGTGTGTGTGTCCGTCCGTCCGTCCGTGTCCTCATCAGTTTATGGAGAAGTTTATGACCTGGCCCTCTGTGTTCTCTGCAGGGTGAACCTGAGCAGTTTGAGGAGACTAATGTGGACCGTCTGATGAGCTCCCTGGGTTACAGAGGAGGATCTGTTGGCACAGGGACAGGAAGCCTGGGAGTGAAGGCTCACCGTGGCTCTGACTCATCCACACTGAGCTCCCAACCATCCATTGATGAAGTCCGCACACAGATGCATATGCTGCTAGGCAACGCCTTCAGCCTAGCACATCCAGACCATGACCCTCCTTCTCCTCATGCCAAGTAAACTTTCTGTGCACACGTTTCTAAGACAACTGCCTGATTCCCATCAATGTGAAATCTGTTTTTTTTTTTAGTAAATCAGAGTATCAGAAAATACAGTTTACATCTCCTTCCCTGATGACTTATTTGTTTTTCCGTTCTTCTCTTTTACTAGTGACCACCACCATCACCACCATCATGGCCACAGAGGCTACAACCCCTCCCACACCAGCCACTACAGTGATGGGGTGACCAGTGCACCAGGGACCATGAACCATCCCTGTGGGGGAAGGCAGAGGAGCACAGGCTATGAGGATATTCATCAGTGCAGCCTTCCCAAACCAGTGAGCACTTTAAATTGACCTACCTCTGTTTATGTTAAGCCTGTCAGTTTCTCAGTAATCAAATTTAATTTGAGGTTCTCAAAGCATTGAAAGATAGTTTGAAAAAAAAAAAGATTCTTAGAACATGGTTTTCTACAACAAGTTTTTAAATCTTTGTCCTTTTACTCAATCTTGATCTGATTAGATTACTAAAAGAAGAGTTTACTAATCAAGATAATGAAAGATAATGAATGTTTTATAGCTCAAGGATGTGAGTGACTGACTCAGACTAAACTGTAACAGCTGAATGTAACTGGGTCACTTAAGTCAAAGAACAACTGCAAGATAGCCCTACTGCACTAAACCTTAGTCTACATTACCAACCATAGCTTTCATTTGATCTATAACGTTAACTCATGATCAAAAATCAATACTACAGCCCCAGTTTCAATGAAGTTGGGACATTTTGTAAAACATGAAAACAGAATTTAAAACTTCAGTCGCTCAACAGTCTTCCTGCTTACATACAGAGATTCTCTGAATCTTTTGATGATATTATGGACTTTAGATGATGAAATCCCTAAATTCTTTGCAATTGTACATTAAGAAACATTGTTCTTAAACTGTTGGACTATTTGCTCACACAGTTGTTCACAAAGTGGTCAACCTTGCTTGTGAACGACTGAGTCTTTCAGGGATGCTCCTTTTATACTCAATCATGACACTCACCTGTTTCCAATGAACCTGTTCACCTGTGGAATGTTCCAAACAGGTGGGGTTTTTTTGGCATTCCTCAACTCTCTTAAAGCCTTTTGTGGCCCCTGTCCCAGCTTTTTTGGAACATGTTGCAGGCATCAAATTCAAAATGAGTAAATATTTGCAAGGAAAATAAAAACAATCAGTTTGAACAATAAATATCTTTTCTCTGTAGAGTATTCAATTGAGTATATGTTAAACAGGATTTGCAAATCATTGCATTCTGTTTTATGTTTTACACAACGTCCCAACTTCATCGGAATTGGGGTTTTATCATATTGAAACTAGCAGTTGTTTAAGTTCAAGTTGAAAGCTTTAAAATTATCTTACAGATCACAAATAGCCCCCCCCCCCCCCCCCCCCCCAAAAAAAAAAAAAAAAAAAAAAAGGTTAGAAACAGATTGAAGCTTGATTCTGATTACATTTTTCTGTTTGTGTAGGGTTTCAGGTTCACACAGCTCCCTGATATGGGCATCGGGTCTCCACCGCCACTGATTCCCTCAAGACCAGGACCACCACCTGGAACCTCACTAAGACGGTATCTCATACACACACACATACAGACCCCAACATAGGTAACATTATAGAATGAAGGGGGGGAAAAAATAGAAAAAAGATTAATAAAGGACTAAAAAAAAACCTAAGATCCTCAGTAACCTGCTCCACAAAAAGATAAAAAACAGAGCCGAGTTAAAAAAGGGAGGAAAGTATGAAAGGTGGGCCAGCATCCAATTTCCTTTTTTAACAACAGCCATAGATGGAGACAGGAAGAAATACTGAGGATACAGGAAATAATAAAAACCTGATGCTGCTTCTCTACTCCAGCTCAGTAAAGCAGAATTGAGGCTGAATGTCAGTGGTAACTGACTGAGCCCATCAAATGTGAACAATGACGATGTTGCATAAATGTTTTCTTGCCAAAGTATATAAAAAAGATTAATCCCAACATTATAGATTTTAATAGTATCCATATTAATTATGTCATTCTGGCAGCTCCACTCCTGATGTTAGTCTGAAGCCTTGTGTGTCAGAAGCCCCCAGCCTGCAAGCCCAGCAGCTCAACGGTGCCCCCTATCTGCCACTCTCCAGGACCCCGTTCCCAGCTGTCACTGTGGACCAGTCCATCACTACCTACTCAGGTATGACAGAGAGGAAATTTAGTGAAAAGCAATCAAAGCTTTGATTACCTTACCACTAAATTCATTCAATAATTACATCTATGAAACTTTTGATAGGCAACCCAATAACAGCGGTCTATGCTATATCTGCCAACCGCTCGGGTTACTCAGACTACTTCGTCATGTCGCCACCATCCTCATACCGTAGTCCATCCTGGATGTCCTACCCACCTGAGCCAGAAGACCTTCCACGGCAGTGGAATGACACACCAGTGAGACACACAGTTTCTAAAGAGTCATATTCAAACACCTAAAGCATTATGTATAAGAGTCTAAAGCTGCTTTTTTTCTCCTCCGTTTAGAACTCGCGTCATCTTGAAACCATCTGTTAGAACCGCCTGCTGAGGAAACAGGCAGTAGATTGGTATGTATCATCATGTTTGTTTGATGAGTTAAGATTCTGTTTCTCTAACCTTTTTACAGCTATCACTACACATTTTGGAGTTTTGCTCAGATCTGTCAAGGCAACATATGTTACTTCAGTAGGGAAACTGAATGTCACAACCACAACACTTACAACACCGTCAAGGCGTATGATTTCAGCAGTAAAGTATACCTGCATAGCTGCAAGATGTGATGGATCTAGACCAGAGCTGCAACTAACGATTAATTTCATGATCGATTAATCTATTGATTATTCTCTTGATTAATTGTGTAGTTTGGTCTATAAATGCCAGAAAATGGTGAAAAATGTCAGTGTTTCTCAGAACCCAAGAAGACATCACCAAACTTTGTTTTATCTAAAAACCAAAGATATTCAGGAGCAAAGAAACCAGAAAATATTCACATTTATGAAGCCAGAATCAGAGAATTTGGACTTCTTTTTCTGAAATAATTACTTAAACCTGTTTTTCAATCATTAAAATTATTTGGTGATTAATTAAGTAATGGATTAGTAATTGATTATTTGATTAACTGTTGCAGCTCTAGTTGAGACTATTCATTTGTCAACAACTAACATGTTACTTAGATAGCCAGAGTATCTTTAATATTAGATTCAGCCCAGACACTGAAGATTACATCAGTCAAAAGTAATGTATTAGTTAAAAAAATAATAACATGATTGTGATTATGATGTCTTCAGTGTCATTACAGGTCAGTCCTATGCTTGTTGTCTCCTTTTCCAGATGTCTCTTCTGATGAGCTGGGCACCTCCTCCCTGGGACTTCTCATCACTCCTGTTCTTTGGCTGGGCCTGTCCTGCTCATTTGTTGGTGTTGACTTCTTTCCACTGCCCTGAGCTTTATTTCCTTTCTACCTACTTAAGTTAAAGCCTTTTTCTTCCCGCAAAAGCCCCCTCACTTCTTTGAACTCGCTTCCTAATTTTTCCATAATTCCCTAATTGTTGCTTTCTCTTTGCTCCCTGAGCCTCTGGCCTCGCTGGCACTTCTTCATCATCATCATCATCATCCCCGTGTAGGCAGCCTCGTCTGAGGTGACGACCAACCTTACACAGCAAGAGGCTTTAACTCACACTGTGAAACAAACAGCGCTCGGCGGAGCTGCATGAAACGGGCAGTGTGGATGAACAGAGTGAGCACAGTGCATTGTGACATGCATCTGGACAAGATTGCCCTTTCAGCTATTTCTCAGCAATCATGATACAGTAACAGCCATCTGCACAGCAGCGAGAGGCGCGCTGCGCTGTGCTCTCTGTACAGCAGTGCCCCAGCAACGGCCAGTGTTCATCGTGTCCTCTGAAATGAACTGGACCATCCTGGACTTTCCCCTAAGGTCCACCTCAAAGCCAGGACTGCTGGAATGACTTAAAACTGTGCTTTTTTGATGACTCCCAATTACAATGTAAACCTTCTACAGCCAGTTGATATGTATTTTAAACATAAGTCAGAAAAAAATAACGAAAAAGAAAAAAAAAGTCTTGAGCTGTCTCAATTTTATTTTTTGGATATTTGTGGGATGTTGTCTTACTTTTGTGGATTTACAATGGTTTCTTGTACAAAAAAAATTATAAAGTAAGTGTTTATCTTCACTTACTTATTTCAAGGCAAAAAATATGAATATATATATAATTTTCTCTAAATAGAGAAATCTGCAGCTTAGTTTTGTGTGGTTATGATAGCATTTATGTTCTTTTTTGAAAGAATAAGTTCAATGTTCTTTCTTCTTTAGCAATGAAAACAACAAGTAGTCACTACATTTTGTCCATCTGCTTATTATGAAGTTTTTTTCGTGTGATAAACATTTGGCAGACCTGAGTCAGATCTATAAATTGAAATCTTTCAGAGTATTGTGTGAGAGGTTTTGTATGGAGCCCCTTAAGTGATATTGGCTGATTTTTTAAAAATTTATTTATCCGTTTATTTATTTATTTTGATTTTGCACTTGCCAGAGACCAACCAAGAGAATTTCTCATGATCAAAACATATTGTGATTGTGTGCTCATCAAAAAGTCTCCCGCGCTCACAAGAAAGATTTCTGTGTGTGCGAAATAACCCACCAGGTGTGCACCTGAGACCAACCAGTGCCTTACTGTCTCTCTTTTTTAAATCTGAATATGATAGTAGAGGAGTTAAACTCTGTTTGGATTTGATAGGAAAGGCAGTAAAGCACTGGTTGGGCTCAGATGCCTAATAGGCTAAAGTGCTCATTAAAAAAACTTCCCTGTGCACAAAGTATGCTTTCTTGAGTCCAAGGGAAACTGTTATTTGTACACAGTAATATCTCTTGATCAGTGTTTGGTATCTGGTGTGCACAGAAACCCCCTTTTTTGTTCTTTCTGTCAGTGTCACCTTATGAGCTCCATATTCTTGGATTTTACACATATGAAAAAAATTGAACTGATTTCAATTCTGGTTTGACTTAAGTCTGATTCAAGTTTGTGAACGTGTATTCTTGGGGCAAAAAATTCTTTTACTTCAAAAGTTGTCTACTGTTTCTCTGCTGTACGAAGATTTTTTTCTCTGGGCTTATTTTTTATCTAAAGAAAGCTCCATGGAATCAATCCAAATTCTGCCCCTTGGCCCTACAAAGTGGCTCTGCTCCTCTATTGAAGTGTTACTGACACAAAGAGTCACAATGTCCCTGATAACTGAATAGTTTTAGATTCAGACTAGAAAGAGACTAACCGAAAAAAAACCAAACAAATATTCTTTGGAAATCAATGTTTCAGGTAAAAGTCAAGACTTTGAAATGAATCGTGCCATTCGTGGCTATTAAGCTCAAATCAAGCAAAGGGGGTAGGGCAAAGGGGGAATCTGGATTAAGATCATAGTCATGTCACTATGGAGCTTTATTGAAACAGAAACTTGGGCTAAGATATATATGTGTATAACTGTATATATATATCAGATGATTTAATGAAGAAAATTATGCAAGTACTGTGGGTGGGGATCTTCACTTACATTCTCTTAACCCATGTTTTTATTTATTTATGTATTTGTTTTGGCTTCATTTATGATGGATTTTAACATCTTCCTGACTTTCTAAAGGATAGACACATTTTAGTACCAGTATTATCTTTATCATAATCGTGCAAAATAACACAGAAACATTTTTTTTGTTTAAAAAAAAAAAAAAAAAAAAAAAAAAAAAGATATTTATGGTGTCTTACCCATGAAAAAGGAAGCTACCCTGAATTTAAAGTATTCTTTATATTTATTTATCTGTCCTATATTTAATCATAATGCATTTTGTTTTGTAAAATGAATGTCATAGTGTCCGGTATGTTCATCCATTTCATTTCAGAGGATAAGTGGAAATCTGTATGAAGTGTACAGTGAAAAGTTTATGAAATCTATAAGTGCACACACAGAAACTGCCCAGAGTTATGAGTACATGATAGTGAAAGTATAACAGAAGATTATTAAGAAACCATAGATAGAAATGTTAAATAAATTGTAAGTATGGTTTTACATCACACTTTTATAACGGGGCCAAACTTTGGCACAAAACAGCACAATCAATGCAAATATAATGTTTAATTTTATAAAATATTCAGATTCTATTCATCTGGATAATATATGGAGTGAGTTCACCAGCCCGTAAACTATTAATATGCACAATGTTAAAGCTAATTAAGCCATCAGCCTGATAGAAAAAAGGGCTGCAGAGGATCATATTATAATTGAACAACAAAATTATAGCAAGAGTTTGGATTTGTTTTTTTTTTTTCCTTGAAATTGACAATTTTAAGCCAAAAACAAAATATGCCATCGCTAAACCTGTTTGTTTTTATTTTTTCTTCTTTATTATTTTATTTAATAAGGTTAGTCCCATTTAGATTAAAAATCTTGAAACTTGATTTGACAAGATAACAGACCAAAAGGAATACTTTTTGGAAATATGGAACAGTTTTATTTTCAAACAATTGTTGACCTTGCTGAACTTTCTTATAAGAATTAATGGGTTATGTGCAATGCATCAAGGTTTCAACTGAACCATTCACAGGATGTCCATCAAAAGTTTACAGCAGCTGCTGTTTGATCCGTAACCACATTTAAATATCAGAGCATTGAACATAATAATATGAGCTTAAAATACAATCAAAATAAATATATATGTATAAAAAAAACCTTATGTATGGGATGTTGCAAAGACAAGATGTCCTTTTAGACATTGTTTTAAATATGTCCTCCTTTAACTTTGATGTACTAAAGAAAAGAAAGTGAGGATATGAGGTCACAGCACTGACTCATTATGGATTTAGCGCTACGGTGGTTTAGGAATCACAAACACCATCATTGATGACTTACAGCCTACATCTCATGTTTTAATCATGCTCAGTGTATGAACCCATCCTGTATATTTAAAATTACACACCTCCACTTTTGTAAATCATTTCATCGGTCCTTCAGAAGAGGGGTGGGTGGGTTGTTTTTAAATTTTAAAGAGACTCGACGCTATGCTTTAAGTTGATGTAAATGTTTGTGCTTTACAAGGGTAGCTGTGAGATGCTTTTAATGGCGATGGTCTCTTTGATGAACTGACTGTCAGTAGATTTTTTTTTCTGCCGTTTAAGCCATGTCATGATGCTGTGACATCATGGCAGCACTAATGATGTCACACTATCGTCACTAGGGTATTGTAAGATCACAGTGACGATTACAATGAATGCTGTTAGATGTAGTTATGCAGAAAACTTTTTGGTGAATTTAATCAATAAAGTTAAATAACTATTCTCAGCTTTCATTTTTTTTCTTTGTGATGTTATTCCTTCTTTTCATTTCTATTTGTGTAGCAATCACTGCCTGATTGATCTGTTGTTTCTATGCCTTACTTTAAAATAAGAAGCAAATCACAGCCACTAGGGGGAGACAGACACAGCTGGGGCTTTGTCCTCGGATCTCTTCTGGACACACTCCACTCACAGCTTTTCTAAAGGTTCTTATGGCAAGTGATCTTACTGCAACTCAACACATTTAGCCATGTAGACATGGTTGAAATGACCTGCTGAAGTTCAAACTGAGCATCAGAATGGAGGGAAAAAAGGGATTTAGTAGACTTTGAACTTGGTATGGTTGTTGATCTGTGTATTTACAGAGAATGGTCCAAAAAAGAGAAAATATCCAGTGAGCAGCAGATCTCTAGGACAAAATGCCTTTTTGATGTTAGAGGTCAGAGGAGAATGGATGATGATAGAAAGATGATAGAAAGGCAACAGGAACTCAAAGAACCACTGGTTACAACCAAAACGGACTACAGCAGCAGATGACCACACTGTGTGACCCTCCTGTCAGCTAAAAACAGGAAACTTAGGCTACAATTCACACAGGATGCCCAAAACTGGACCATAGAAGATTGAAAAAATTTGCCTGGTTTGTTGAGTCTGGATTTCTGCTTCACATTCAGATGGTTGACTCAGGATTTGGAGTAAACAACATTAAAAGCATGGATCCATCTTGCCTTGGATCAACGCTCCAGGCTGCTGCTGCTGGTGGTGGTGTAATGGTGTGGGGGATGCACACTTTTGGCTCTTTAGTTGCAACTGTGCATTATTAAACACTTTTCTGTGGTTCCCATCAGTTTAAACACACACACCCCATTTAAAGGCTCAGGTCTTCATTGTAGTGGTTGTTTGGATTGACTTCCTACCACCCCCCTTGGCTCTATGTCTTCCTCCACACACTCTTCTTATTTTCTGTTGTTGCTTCCATCAGTAAAAAAAAAGAAAAAAAAATAGAAAGAGATTTACTACCTAACAGATACATAATGTAATATTCTATATTCATCTTTATAGAGTAAATGCTGTCAAAGGTTAACAGTCCAGAAAGCAGCACAATCTAAAGTGGCCCCTCCCACACAAACCCTTTACCTGCAGTTTCTCTCAGAGGAATCTAGGACAGTTAAATATCTTTACAAGTCCATACAAGTTGGCACAAGGCATTCATGGGTTTGCCTCTAGACAAGAGAAAGGGAGCAAAAAGAAGCTGGTGAGAGTAAAAAAAAAATAATCAAGAGAATGAATAAATAGGAATGGGAGAAAGAAAGTGAAGCTAAACATGAAAATTTGATGTGCATCATCCCACTCAAAAGTTTCACAGGCATGATCTGTGTAAACTACAGATTTTCCATCCCGTAGTAATGTCACAAACTGGTAGGCTTAAGGCCTGGTTATATTTCTGTGTTCCATTTAATTTATCCCCTGGGATGTCCAAGTGCTAAATTCCTGGTTCATATTCTCTAAAGAAAAGAAAAAAAAAGCTAAACAAAGAGCTGGAGGTTTGTGACAACTCAAGGTCTGACCAAAGAGGAGTCGGAGCCTTCTTGACCCATTCTGCTATCAAGTCCCATTGAGACACCAGCTGGTAACTCTTCATGCTGCCATCTAAGTCTGCTTTGGAGCTGGGAAGCTGAAACTCCCACATCTGAAACCAAGGCCTTCATTTCTTCCCGTTGAGTTCACTCAGCCAACTGTTACTTAACTTCAGAACTTTGTTTGATAAAGGCAAAGGGATTAGTAACTCTGGTAACAGGTTCATTTTGATGGTGGACTCTGACTAGCAATGAAACAGGACGTAGACTCCATCTTTTTATGCCTTTCTGAAGGGTTTTTGAAACTGAAGTAATCTGAATACATCTCTGAAAGTTACCAGCAGCAGTGAAACAGATTTCAAGACACTGATTGTGTAACCAGAGAATGGAAGAAACACAGAACAGACAAATAATTTCCCTGAGTCATGGAGCAGAGGTTAATCAGTAAGCCGATTATAATGTATAACTGATTTATCAACATCGGCTAATATGTAACTGATGTATTAATTTTTTTTTATGTGTAGGGATCCTGTTGGTTTGAACACTATACTTGTCTCTATAGCATTCCCAAACCATTAAATTGTTTTAATTTGATATTTACAGCCTTCATGCCATTGTTATAGTATTGACTCACTTATTGATGCTGGATTTCCTTTTTTTAAAAATTTGTGCTCTTTCAGTTTTATTTTGTTCTGTTCCTTTTAAAATGATTTTCTTCCATTTTCCACTCCACTGCTCTTTGGCCTTTAAATTTCCATTTCTAGTAATCTGCTTGGACCCAGCACTCTGTGAGCAGCCAGTTTCCTCAGAAATAACCTTTTGTGTCTTGCCCTCTTTTTTGAGGGGGTCAGTGATTGTCTTCTGAACTGTGAGTTAGCAGTCTCCCCCTATGATTGTGTAGCTGACTGAACCAAAGTTAGAGACCATTAAAGGCTCAGGAAACCTGTGCAGACTGTTTTCATTTAATCAGATGATTAGGATGTGACACCATGAGTTAACAGTATTGAACTTTATCAGAATATTTTAATTCTATGAGTGATTTCTGGTTGTTTATTAATTGCAATCCATAATTGCCACAATTAAAGGAAATAAATGCTGGAAATATCACTTCGTGTGTACTGCATCTGTAAAATATAGTTTCACTTTTTGAATTGAACTACTGAAATAAATTCACTTTCCCCACAATATTTTAATTTATTCAGATGTGTGCGTGAGCGAATGTTTTGGTTTCAAAACGGGCTGTTTTTATTCTGAAAGGCCCTTGAGTTGTTTTGACTCATTATCTGGAAAAAGGGTGAGATCATGACGTGCTCTACTTCTGCAGACAGATGGGATACATCACACTAAAATCCTGTTTACTTTAACCACCTCCAGCTCCGACTGTTTCCTGTTAGGTAAGACTGAAGCATGTGGATAAACAGACAAATTTAGTGACACTGGTTTATTTGAATAAGATCTTTTATCGGACGTTTATTATTGAAGCGGACATGTTTTTATATGTAAAGGATGACATGGGTCACTGGAGTCAAGGTTGGGTAGCACTAACAACTTAGACAAACTGAAGGAGAATCCTAAAATCACCAGATGAGTTAAAAAAAGAAGCAAAGAAAACCTACAAATGTTTAACTTCAATTTGTTTCTTGAAGTAATTTTAAATGACAAAGAAATGAGACGAATAATATGAGGAAATGGTTAAACAAGAAAAAAAGAAAAAGAAAGAAAGAAAGAAAGAAAGAAAGAAAGAAAGAAAGAAAGGGTGAAGTGGGATAATTCCTTGAGGATTATCAGTGTGAAAATAATAAATTGATCTTTAAGGATTTGCCACATAAACTCAGCTGTTAACTGTAGACTATACAATTTAGTAAACTTGAAAGTTATTTGCTGAAATTTTGAGTTTTTAAAATCGTAGTTTGTGTGTGTGTGTGTGTGTGTGTGTGTGTGTGTGTGTGTGTGTGTGTGTGTGTGTGTGTGTGTGTGTGTGTGTTTGAAGGGGGGCGGGGGGCACGGCACGAGTCTCCATGGAATTTCCCTCGGTCTATGTCAAGGAGACAGCCGCGTGCACCAATGCTTGTGTAGTGACTAGTGAGGACGCTGCTGCTGCTTCAAAGATCCTCATAAGGAAAACAGCAGCAGATGCAGCTCTCGGTCGCTCACTGTGAGCCCAAGACACAACTCAGGATGAATTCATCTCATTTGCTTCGCCTTCGCAACTGAGTAGCTGTTCTCGTCCGGTCAGAGTTCCTGGGAAGGAGTTGGAGCCGACCCTGTGTCGGGTTTGATCAAACTGCCCCTGCACAGTCCCCTTGGCTCCACAATGGGAATGTTTATACATTTGCTGCTTTTGCACTATGTTCTCTCAAGTTTTGTTTGCAATGCCGTCGCTTTTGTTGAGGAGCCGCTCGAAGGCAGGACGGACGGGTACTGCGGGCGGATCCTTCGGGCACAAACCCTGGGGACCCGGAAGGATGGCCACCATGAGTTCAGGCTCAGAGTCGAGGGTGACGCAGAGACCTACCAGCCTGGTCAAAAGTACAGAGGTAGAGTTTTTCTACACTATTTGCTCTAAGTGCAGCAAGAGGACTGTTTACTACACTTGAAAACAGGAGATGGGCACTCTGGAATTAAAAGTTATTCTAAATTAACTCACACCAAACGCTGCTTTTGATGGGGAAATTAATTAAAAAAGAAAATGGACACAAACTGCTGCTGACGAGACAGTTTACCTCTTCTTGGGGCTTTGATGTTTGACCTATATTCACTTCCTTTGGTCTTCCTGCATACAACTAGACACAACACACTCCAAGATCTGGCTCCAATTAAGCTGACCCCTGCAAATCTAAATTCCCCAGGCTTCCTTGTGGTTTGAGTTTCATGAAGAAACATTAAGGCTAACGCACACGCCCCCACACACTCCTCTTAATAAGTTTCAAACACTAACCTAAGTCTGATGGTTTTAATGAATCAACTGAAATAAATCTGAGTGCTGTTGTTTTGACAAAGGCTTGGTCCCTGAGGCGATCCCATGATAATCTGACCCGATAGTACAACTTTCCTGTGAACCTCATGAACCCTTGCTGAACAGCGTCAGCAGCGGGATCTGGCATGCATGTTCACTTTTGAAGATAGTGACACCACCTCCCAAGCCTCAGAAGACACTTTTAAGATGTGACTTAGTTTTAAAGGACATGAAGTGTTCAAACCTGGCTCAAACACCATGTTATCTGAATAGAATAGGCCCCACATGTCCTCATTTGGCTCCCCTTCCTGGTCTGTTCCCTTCATTGCAATCCCTGCACACGTTGTCAGGCTCCTCTTGTGTCCTTGTATACCATTCTAAGACTCTGTTTACAGCATTCACTCTTCAGTGCTGGCCACAGAAAGTCCTTGTGTGTTTCTCTTAGATCATCCACGGTGGTCCTGCATTATTTGACGTGATCCTGATGTGTCAGTCTAAAGGCTCTGTGCCTCTTTCTTTTTTTCTTTTCTCAGTGGTCTTTGAGGATTAAACACAGTCTCCTCTCCTTTTTTAGTGGTCCTTGTGGCAGCCAGCCCTGCTTATTTCAGAGGTTTCACCCTAATCGCACTGAAAGAGGGCAGAGAAGGCACCACTGATGACGACTACGCAGGCCAGTTTCAGGTAAGGATGTGCACACGTGTAAGGAGACAGAAAGGATTGATGCATACTAATTGTGCTCTCTGAAGTCAGTGTTAGCTTAGATGTTGAGGTTTAAGGACACAGATGCAACACAGCAGCACTGGAAGAACCTCTGATCTCGTTGTGATGGAGAAGAAATGTTTGGTTGCTACTTTGGTGCAGAAGAGAGGAAAGCTGGAGGCAGAGGACGGAGAAGCAAAGAGATCAACGGAGAGTTGGACAGAACAAAAAAGAAAGACTCCTGGTTTACTGTTCAATACTTCCCCGATTATGCAGAAGCCGCACATGTAGCCAGTTCCTGAAGGATCTTGGTACTGTCTGCCTGCAGGAATCCCCTCCATGTGGCAGCTCGGTTTCAAATTGTCGCTCTGTACACAGCTCACACTCTCCATCACATGTTCCCTGCAGAGTTAGTTGTGAGACAAAGAACAGAAAACAAGCAACAAGAAAAAGCTGGAAGAGCGTGAGCAGAGTTAAAAAATGTTCAAAATTTTACTTTGTGATCACACTTTTCTGTGGATGAGATGTTAGATTAGAGATAGACTGCTGTCAAAACAGTGTCTGGGTTTTTAAGATTTAATTCACCTGAAAATACTTCTGAGACAGTTTTGCGGGATAAAAGACTCATTTTGTGACTCTTTCAGATAAATGCTTTTTGCATTTTATATAATTTGTATATTTTAAAGAAGTTATTTACAGCCATATTTCCATAGACTGTGTAATATGTGAACATAGTTTTCATGATGTCACCCATCTGTTTGAGATACAGAGTAAAGAAGCCACTCGTCGGTAGCGTCCATATTGGAATGGCTGACTAAAGAGTCAGGCTTTGAACCTGATCACTAACAGTTACAGGATGCCATACCTCTCAGTCACATGAGCTGGGCCTGTGATTGGTTAAACTCATGATCTTAATATCTGCTAAACTACTGAAATAGGAAAAAAATTCAACCCCATACAGTTTGTGCCAATAGTGAAATTAACCATTAAGACCCAAGCTGTTTTTGAACCAGGCTGTGAATGTGTTTTTTAAAGCTGTAAAAGCCCGTTGTTTTGGCTAGGTGTGTACAAGGTTTCTGGTCTTTCTGCAGCTAGCCTCAAGTAGACACTCGAATGGGACTTTTAGCACTATCACATAGCCTTGATTTTTGAACTTATTAAAAATAATAAGATGTTTATAAGTCTGATACATAAAACTTTATAAATAAACAACTCCTACTGCTGAGAGGAAGTTAACTAGCTGCTCTTGCATGTCATCATTGTTACTGGGCAGGAAAATAAGAGCCAAGAGCCAAGTGAAGCGGGTTCTGGTTCCCTACATGGCTGTTCTCCGGTCTTGCTGTCTGGTATGGGGTTGTTTTTGGCGCTTGTCCTGGAATGTGCCCGCCTGCTGTTTCACTAAAACACCACAAATGAAAGCTGCTGTGCTTTTTTTCCTACAATAATTGTAAACTAACTTAACGTAGCTTGCTTTTCTCAAGTCTTTTTACTGTTCAAAGCTCGTAACACATAATGTCATCGAAACGTGTGTCCACTGGAGGCAGAGAGTAGAAACAAGGAAAACTACTGTCTATGGGAAGAAATGACTTTTGCCTCGGTGTCAGACTCTAGAATTTTTTTTTTTTGTACATTTCCATGTTTTCATCTCTCCCTAACCAAGCTTTCATCCGGTGTCTTCTTAAAAATGTGTACTTGTGTGTATGTACATGAACTAAGCATGTGGGTGTACGTGATCTCCTGCATGTGTGTTTTTCCCAGCCCTTCTTGTATAAGTGTGGGACCTGCCTCATATTTATCTTGGCCAGCAATGTGTTATTGCTCTGGGAGACAAGTGGAGCTTGTTTGGATAGGGGAAGAGATGAGCAGACATGAGATATAATCTTTATCTTCTGCACAGATTGGCTGGAAATCTGACTCAATTTAGGAATAAAAACACCCAACTAAATAACAGTGCAAAACCTAAATCAAATAACGGCATTGACATAGCTTAGATGGTTATCTGTCAAATTGTGTTGAGAGAGTGCAAAGCTGGAATGATGTCAACTTGATTGCAGATTCCTTGACTGATCGACTGTCTTCCTCTCCAGTTGCTGATTAAAGTACATCCTTTAACATGTTGTAAACAGAGAAAACATATTGTCAGAGCTAAAAGCAAATAGTAAGACAAAATTATCATTTTTTTTCTTACATTCTTCTTTTCTTACGTCATTCTAGAATGGTCACTTTAGCTCTTTAAGAATGTAAATGTGATCAATCCAGATAATGCTGTCTAGATACACTTGTCTCTGTGAGTCTTTTAAGATTAAACACGTTCTGTCTGCCCTTGCCTGGCACAGTGCTGTGACCTGTTGAAGTTTTCCTCTTAAGACCTGTTGCTTTGTAGGAAAAAAAAAGTGGTCTTGTGCAAAAAGACTTGTCATCATTTGTCTCAGCTATCGGCTTCATCCCCTGGTCTTATTCACAAAAGGGTTTTTTTTTTTAACCACAGGAACTTTCCCTCAAACTATGTACTTTTAGACTGGAGGAACTAGGGTATAAACTTAGTCCGGGGTCAAAAATAAACAGCCCTGTCTTGAGGGTAGAACTTTGCAGATGTCCAGGAGCTATGGGAGGGAGGCCTGCACGCTGGATGTTTCTGATTGTTTTTATTTTCGCTCTCTGTCCACAATAAGATCACACACAGCTGTGATTGACTTGCTTTAATAACCCCAAAACAATGGTCTTTTTTGAGCCTGAGAGTATGAATGTGTCTCTGTCAGCTCCTGGTGTTGCAGTTTAAAGTGACGAAATTCATGAAACTCTTTGATGAGCTGTAGTGTCATAAAATAGTCACAAATTGGAAAACAGACTTTTATTGACTCTGGGGACACTTTTCGGGTGCTGCCATTCACTGAGCAGTAATGCACACAACACAAAAAAATATATGACGACTCCTTTTTCATTTTGTTTCCAGATTATTGATGAAGAAGACACACAGTTCATGACCAACTGTGCCCCCGCTGTGACGGAAAGTACTCCTCGAAGACGAACAAGAATACAGGTCTTCTGGACGGCGCCTCCAAGTGGGTCTGGCTGTGTCATACTTAAGTAAGTGCCGTTTCACGCATCAGCTTTTGATTCAGATTACACTTTGAAGAGGATAATGTGAGAACAACAAACTCATGAAGAGAGAAAACATTACAAATCTTATCAAGTTAAAGAAGTGAAACACATCTGCGCTGAACCCCAAGTGCCATACCGAAATGGGCTGTACCAATTCATGATATACATACTTGACATAAGAACAGATGTTTAGGTCTGCAGTAGAGGAGTTGATACATAAGATCACATTGAATTTTGAAGAGCAACTGTTGACCGGGCAACTGCAAAATTGATCCCTGTCAGCTGCTATCTACTGTAAGCATCACGTGTTACTAATAAAAGCATAAAAACAACAACAACACAAACATTTCCTTTTGAAAGATTTTTGCCTGACTGCTATAAACCCACTTAACCAGAAGAGGCCGTATCATTGTCACATGCTGTCAGAAAAACACCTATTAAGCTGGACCACTGCCTGTGTAAGGAAAAAATGACAAGCTTGCTATCTTGCTGAGTGACTTAAGAAGTGGGTATAAGGCTATGCCAATAAAAAGTCTGCACCCTATGATGCAATCTGATGCAGAAACAAGAATACCAATATCAGCTGTATGTGCGTGTGTTTGTGTGTGTTTTTGTGTGTGTGTGTGTGTGTGTGTGTGTGTGTGTGTGTGTGTGTGTGTGTGTGTGTGTGTGTGTGTGTGTGTAGAGAATGAATTTGATATCTAAAAACCTGATGCCCTTAAGTAGAGGATTCTCCTTTATCCTCCATCACCACCATCCCCCACCCATCCACCCAACTTTGCCTTGAGATCCGCTGGAATCCCAAACAGGGCAGCCCTGGTGGAGGCCAACTTCTGCTGGGAATGTATTGACTGTCTGAAGAGCTGTTGAAACAGCTTTCACTTCAGTTTTATAGTGATAGCTCTGGGGGGATGTAGTCCTATGCCTTCATAAAGTCTACAAACACATGTAGACTGGATAAGGCCTCCAGCAACCCTTTGTTCATCCTGTAGGATTGGCTGGAGCCTCCTTACAAGCGCCCCAGAACAAACTTTTCTCAGAGGATGAATAGGGATGAGCGGTGAACGCCATCTGGTCCCCCAGTTTAAAATAAGACCACCATTCTGGTCTGTTTTTCAACAAACACTGTCCTAGACTCCCAACCAAGACAGCCTTACAATGTCCAGTGCCTTCAGTATCTCCAGGCAAATGTTTTGGTTTTGATAGACCTGAAAATTTTATAATGAACTATGTATTGTGCATATGTATTCAACTAATTTATGTAATTTTGTTTTAACTTGTTCCACCGCACTCTTTTTTTCAGGCTATTTTATGCCTTTTGTTAGAGAAGATAAGATAAAATGGGTGAGAGTGACGTGCAGGAAACAGGCCACAGCTTGGATTTGAACCCGGGCCATCCACGTGAGGGTGAACCCATTATACACCACCAGGCCATCTGCACCCCATTCTACCACACTTACTCTGGTGTTTATTATTTTTATAAATGGGTCACACCCACCCAGCAGGTGAAACGCTGATGATAGCCCTGGGCTGAAACACGTTCGTTTCTACAAGCTGTGGTTTGTTTTTGAGCATTAAAAGTTTAAGTGTGCCGACATATTTCTGCTTAAACTATCTTCTTTGGGTCAAAACTGGCAGATTCTGGGTACTTTCTGAGATTGATTTTATTGGAACTATGTCTGTTTATCGGGTTTTGTGCCAGATTGTTTTCAGCTTCAATTGTGCTGCAGCACAAGAAGTGCAAACAAAGACAATTTAGTTTGACATTGCATGTAACGCTACAGCTCAGAGTGCCTGATGCCATAGCAGAGTGGGAAACTGCTGAAAACATTTGTGCTTCCAGTTTCAAACAAATTCCTGGAGGAAGGATACCCAAATTACATTTTTAAAAAAAAATCTAACTGTCCTTGCAACACCTCTGTCACTGAAGACCTTTATTTTAAATGACAGCTTCTTCAGAGTCTTGGGTTTATCACGGTCCAAACCTTTTCCTGAAAGCTTTCGTGATTTGATGCACTGGCAGCAGTTTCAGAAAGTGATTTGACTGTCAAATGTTAAACCTAATAGAACAGGTATTGAACACACACACACACACACACACACACACACACACACACACACACACACACACACACACACACACACACACACACACACACACACACACACACACACACACACACTATGGGGTAGCTGCCCCTTTAAGAAACCGTCTGATGGTTTCAGTGACATTACTATTACAGCAGTTTGTCTTTCTTAAATGGAGGCTGAAACAGTTTCTAGTTGCAGAGAACGTATTTACACTTGTGTTTTGTAATTTTCATCATATTATGTGTGTAGTTGGATTTTGTCAAGCTCAACATGTCCACTTGGTCATCATGAAATATCAGTTGATTTAAAAACCTTTCAGAAATTTAAAACATATTAGTTAAACAGCACACAGTCAGCTTGCTAGCTTAATCATGTTGCTAAGTGAGGGTCCACCATGTGCTCATTAAATGCTCACATTAGCCAAAAATGTCCACCCTGTCAGTCAGCCTTTGTAATTACCATGTATTTTCTCTGCTTTTAAATTTTCCATGACAGGGTGGACATATTTTTTTGTATGGATGTAAATTGTCTGGTGCAGTTAATTTATAAAAAGTGTTGGAGCTTGATCAACATTCATTCCAACATCTAACATCTACTTAAAGGTAGTGTTTGTAATCAGATTTGGATACACTTTTTGTTATACTGGTAAAAATGATCTTTATGTCCTGATGTCAATCAATGCACAATGTGTTCTTAAAATACAACGAAAAATATCTGCTGTCTTCAGCAGGAGTAAACCTGGGAAAACACCAACCAATCCTAGCGTTTGGCAGCCAATTTGTTAAACCAATCAAATCCTGTCTTGGCATTCTGTCCACCTCCTGCATGTACATTTTGCTGGTGTTCACTAGCCATGATTCAATCCACATAACCAAGAGGGATCCAAGAGAATGAAGAATGACAGAAAAAATACCTATACCCAGATTACCGGCAACGTAGTGTGAAACAAAAACGATGTGCTGAGGACCGGTTTGAGCCTGTGGTTTTGAATCAGTCATATCATATCATCCTGAATCAGTGGAGCTCGTGCATGTGAGCGGGGGCGTCATTTTGGAGGAGCTCCAATTGTGGGAGGGCGGGGGTGAAACGGAGTCCTGAGGAGATGCAACATTCAAATTCATCCAGGTTTCCATGTCTACCAACTGTGCCTTAATACAATGAATAGAAAGTTCAGTGGAAATCTAAACTTTATCTTTTGGGAATTGGAACGTCTAAAAGGCACCTTATGGTGATATTTACCCATCTTCCATTTCAGTTCAGATTTTCTTCCTTTCTGTCTTTTCTAAACATCTCTCTCCTCTTCTCTCCAGGGCCAGTATTGTCCAAAAGAGGATAATTTATTTCCAAGAAGAAGGCTCTCTCACTGTTCGACTGTGTGAAAAAGGTTACCAATGTTGCTTATTATTTCTCAGAAATTTCTATATTTGGAGTCTTAAAATGCTCCATCTCTTTCCTTTTTTCTTTTGGTTACGGAACAAACAAACTGGCATCTGTTTTTGTTAACTTCCCTGCCCTCCATCCCCAAATGTTCTCAATGGGAATTAAATCAGGGGTACTTGCAGGATGGTCTAAAAGAGCAATGTTATTCTCCCGCTGTTTTAACAAGCAGTGTGTGGGACATGACCACGGGTGTGTGCCTCTGTGTGTTGTTACATTTATAACATTTCTACCTCTAGAGCGTGTGATTGGGGCCACAGCCGCCTCTGCCTTGGAATGCTGCGCTTGTGGGACGGCCAAGTACAGACTCACCTTCTACGGCAACTGGTCAGAGGCGATACACCCAAGAGACTACCCAAGTGAGTGTCATGGGACACAATGTGGATATGCGTTGTGTCTCTGTAAAGTAGCAACGAAAAAGCCATCAGAAACCATCACTGAACCCTCAGATCAGATAGAATCAGTTTCTTCATCATCAGATGAGACAAAGAGCAAGGCAGATTAAGAAGAACTTGAAGCAACAAACATGCTAACCAGCTAGTGTCTTTAAATCTCACCCGAAAACTAATTAGACAAAATGAGCAGCCAGCAAGCAGCTTATTCAGTCAGCTAAGACTTACTGATAGAATTATGATCACTCAAACCTAAATCTCTCTTTATTTGCTGTGTTTAAGAACGAGCCAACCACTGGTCAGCTTTAATCGGTGCATCTCACGCGAGAAGCTATGTGCCCTGGGAGTATGGAGGCTATGCCAGTGAGGGTGTCCGACTTGTTGCAGAATTTGGCTCCCCCATTAAGATGGAAGAAGAGATACGACAAAAGGTAGGGTTCTCTGAACAGGGCCTGCACATGTTCTTTGTCACTGTTCTTCTGTACAGCAGCATTATTTCCATGTTCTGTGTCTAAACATGTTTTCTGATGTCCAGCTGGAGCTAAAGCCATGTTCTATTGAAAAATTGAAAGACAAATTGGTTTACAGAATTTAATAAAGACAAAGACATTTCCTTTATGTCACGGACAGTTGTTGGTTTGAAGTAATTCTACCTCATATCTCCTTCATCCATTAATTCTCATTCAATACTGATGGGATTTAAATGTCTTTCACTGGCAAAACATATTTAAGTGTGATGCATTTTGTTGATGTTGACTGGGATACATTTTGGTGGGCACTCTACTGTGTAATGTCCACTTGCCAAAGAAAACCAGTGTTTGTTAGTGTGCTGTCAGATTTGAGTGTGCTTGTCAGTTTAGGTTTGGGCTGTTGTGTGAGAACATTGTGGGCTGGCAGACAGCTCTAAACCCTCTTGGCTGGTTCTCTAAGTTTGAAGGAAAGGACCCAAAATTCAGCCTCGGATGAATTGTGTGCTGTAGACTGACATCTGTATGCCTGATCTGTCGAAGTAATTTTTCAGAATTTAACACTGGGCACTTGAAGGGCAGATTATAACAGAAAATGTATGAAGTGGAAAAATAAATTGGTGCGTTTTTGAGTTAAAGCAGCATAAACCTAGAGGTCTAACGTTCAGCTCTTTGAAATAAACAAGAACAACTTCAGTAACTTGTTTCTAAAAATTAAACTTAAAAAGAAACACTTTTATGACTAGTGAAGGCTCAAAATTTGTATTCAACGCCTGCATGACAACTTCAGTCTTAGTACTCAGTACTGCCTTTATGACCTGCTGCAAATGTGATGCATTAACCAGGCTCTTGTTTATGGCAGTGTTATTTAACCCATTCGTCCTCTGCAAAGGCTTCCATTTGGCTGATATTCTTGGTATATTATGCTCCTTCTTCAAATCCTACTGGTGATTAACTCTGGGATTTAAGTCAGGTGACCATGATGGCTCCTCTAGCCTTGGTAGACTTTGTATTATGGTTTGGATCATCGTCCTGTTAGAAGATCCAACAATGCCCATGCTCCAGCTTCCTCATAGATAGCATGACACTTTCTCCTAGGATTTCTGATACTTAACTGAATCCATCGTGCCCTCCACACATGGCCAGTTTCCAGTGTCAGAAGAAGCTAAACAGCCCCAGAGCATCACAAAGCCACCACCATGCTTCACTGTAGGCAGGCTGGTGATCTTTTCATTGTATGTCTTTTCACCTTTTCATCATTAACTTTTTTGTATTGAATACAGCTGAAAGTTTGTACAGTTTGCTAGTAAACCTATTTGCAACTGTGTGTTATTTTAGAGGAGGAAAAAGTTAAGTTCTCAGGGTTTTTAACACAAATTAGTGCACACAAATACACACTTTCTCAATCTCTGGGGCATCCAAGGTCCAGGTTTTGTAAACATAAATGGCTGACTTGAGTTGGTAATCCCTGTCTTAGCTGAGAATCCCAACCATCCAGAGGAGCAATCAGCTGTGGTGATATGTGGACAAAGCCTTAAAGTCTAGCCCAGCACTGACCTGTGCTGTTTATTTAACTCAGACCTAAGCTGAGCAAAGGGCAAACTGTCTGACAAAAGGCGCAGACACAGATGAGGGGGGTTCAGTGGTGATATCATTGCCTGTTTTAACCATGATTTTGGACTCAGAATTTGGGTTTGCAGATAATTTTAATTTATTGGCACAAAATTGCATTTGATAGTTAACAAGACATTTAGGACAGGCTCAGTGCATGACTTGGTTGTTGCTCAGTTGAAAGGTATGGGTTCGATCTCAGCTCCTGTAGCCATGTGCCATAGTATCCTTGGGTAAGACACTGAACCCCTTACAAAAATGAAAATTACTTTAGTATCTCATTTTATTTGGTCGGACAAAGTCAATATTCTCGTTAATATTTAAAACAACAGCCATCTTCATATTATAATGTAGTAAGAAGTAAATTACACAGCCATAGTCACTTACTGAATTTCTTCCACATGGATTATTTATAAAATACCCTACACATTTATGACCTCCTGCCTGGTTTTGTATGCTGAACTTGGCTGTTATACCATTCAGTTCAGGCACTGAGGTTTGCACGCCGAAAAGCCCTCCAGACTTGGTCTGACATGCATAAACTTGCAGAAGTATGTGTAACTTTGCAGTGACTATGTGACAGTGACTGAGACTCAAAGATCAGCTTTTAATTACTCACCCCTTAATATATATATATATGTTGATTTTTATTAGTTTTTTTAGTGTTTAGTGTTTTAGTGTTAGCTAGTGCTTCCTTGTCATACTGAAGATCATAATCTGACACTGTCATGATCTTGCAAAGTAAAACCCCGATGCAACTTTGAAATGGCTTACTCTTCATGACCTTAATACTTGTTATAGTGAGTTCAGTGTTTTTGTTTTGTAGAGACCTGTTTTGCTTTCATTCATTCATTCATTCATTCATTCATCCATCCATCCATCCATTTTCTATACCACTTATTCTGTTCAGGATCGTGGATGGTGGATGGTGGATGGTGGATGGTGGATGGTGGATGGTGATTATCCGGAGTTGCTTAACTCTGGGTGGGAGGTAAAGAGTGAGTGGACCAGGATGGCAATGCTGTTGGGGGTGAAGGAGGGGCAGATGGAAGTATGCAGACTGAGTGATGTTATTGATATGAGTGTGGAAAGACAGAGAACCATCAAGGACGACACACAGACTCTTGAGCTGTGGGGAGGGGTAGACAGAGGAGTTGTCAATGATGAGGGTGAAACTGTTCCCTCTTGAGAGAGTGGAGTTGGAGCCAATGAGCCACTGTTAAGTTTCAGAAAGTTGGAAAAGAACGATGATTTCCTGTAGGGATTAATATGAAATAGGACATAAAGATGTTTTGGCTTATTTTAAACAAAGTCATGAGGGGAAGTTGGTTAAATAAAGTGAGATGATATAAAAGAAAGTAGAATTGGCCCTTGCAGTGTCGTACGTTCTCTGCCTTCATGTATTTTCAACCTGATGTGTGCCTGAGCTGGCCTGCTTCTGGATGAACCCTTGCTTATGTCTTAGAAGAGTTTTCTTATGCATGTGCTGATCAGCACTTTCTTTGGCCTCTGCCTGTCAGGGCTACAACTGTAGTGTAAAGCTTTTGTCTTGCATTCTCTGGTGTGAAAATTGAAGTGTTTTTAAAACCCCACACAGCTTTTGAAGCTGTGGAGGACAGTCAGAAGTTTACCTTTGTGAAGAGGGTGTGGCAGGATTGAAAAGACTGAAACACAGCTGCAGATTTTTTTCCTTCATATTTTGCCCTGAGCAAGGGCTGGGCAATTCATCAAAAATTAATCTGAGCAGACATTTAAAAGCCCTTACTGATGTTAATTTGCCTTAGACATGATTTTTCAAGCTTCTCTCTGACCTTAAAAGGTGACCTGGATGAATCATAGATGTTTTTGAATGTTTTAAAATAATATGAGTTACAAGCTGCAAAAGAAGGGAAAACCTAGAGGATGAATTTAAAGTAACATAAATGTAGAGTTTTCTTTTCCTTCCTTTAAAGAAAAAGAGGCAATGATAGCTGTTTGTGTGTATTTACTTGCACTGGTGCCCTGTAATACACCAGACTGACAGCTCAGCTCATACTGAACTACTTTGAATCTTTTACCACCTCTAATGACACTCAGGTTAGACTTTAGAATTTTTTTTTATTCAGGACATACATTTGTCAAAATAATAACTAATGGTTATCCAATCAAAGTACTGCTCATCAACTGCAAAGTGCTTCATAACCAACTCTGCCCTACCTCAGGTCCAGCAACGCCTTCCTTCTGAAAGTCCCAAAGACCGGGCTTTTTCTCTGACCTCTTGAACCCACTTCCAAGCAACATGAGTATTTAGAAAATCGCTCTAGAAATATGAGGTATTTTTGTATCATTATTATTTTTAAAGGTGAAATTGTGGATGAGGCTTTTACTGGTCCATGAGTGAAAAATGGGTGTTTGTTTTGTTGATAGAAAAATCTGGATTGTTCCAGATTGTGTAGCACTTTGTTGGTCAGAGAGTGAAGCTGATGGTTTATGGAATTCCAATTAGACTATCGGGACAAGTCAGGGATTTAAAACAGGATTGATGTTTGTTTGATTAAGAAACGGTGGGACAAGAGTAATAATATCTTTACAAAATGTTTTCTCTATACCTACTCGTGTATTGATGTGTATTGATGTGTAGTTATTCAGTATTCATTACAGCTGTATAGACTTGGGTTGCCACAAAGCAATCAGTAGTGTCCTGGTGTTTTGGTGTTTGTAATGTTGCCAGTTTGATTTTTGGTGTCTTTTCTTTTCTTTTCTTTTTTTTTTTTTTTTGTTTTGGAGCAGTTTTTGTGATGGGAGCTGCACAGTGGTGCAGTGGTTTGTTAGTGCTGTTTTGCCACAGCCAGAACACTTCTGATTGAAAACCCAGGACAGGTGCCTTTCTGTGTAGAGTTTGCATGTTCTTCCTCTGCATGTGTGGATTTGATTGGTCACTAAGTTTTCTGTAGGTTTGAGTGTGTGCGAGAATGGTCGACTCAACTGGCGACTGGACCAGTCCTGTCAATTGGAATGGTCTCCAGCCCCCTGTAATTTCAAATAGGACAAGCATTGGACAAATTGAACAGATGGATTTTATGATGGTGGAGTCATGTGACCTGAACCTGGAGGGAGATCAATGAGAAGAAATAGTTAATTTCAAAGAGAACAGACATTTGATATTTGCTATTGCAAGTGTTCACCTTAAGTTCATCCAGTGTTGCTTTCTACATAGTTATTAATATAGGAGGGTTATAAATATGAACACATGAGTGAGAAAACAACCACCCTGTTTTGTCTTTCTGTCTGCAGGCTGATGAAGTGCTCACTGTTATTAAAACCAAGGCTCAGTGGCCAGCATGGCAGCCCCTCAACATGTAAGTATCACTCATTTCATCTCACTTCCATTATTAGCCAGACTTCTCACCATTAACTTAAACACACTGCATCGCATCTGACAGATCTGTGGACATCCGTGAAAGCACTGCTTCTTAAAAACTTAAACTTAGAGGTCAGAAAATAAAAAGTTGTGATTAACTGTATCACAGCTTTCTTCAAATCAAAATTCCAGTACCAACTACCTCTCCTTTGTCTAATCAAGATCATATCTGTGCTATTGTTGCTAGTTGTTTGATTGCAACCTTCCCGACCACTCTCGATTTCACCTTTAATATCTTCATGTTGATGGCCTGTTTGCTTTATGTAGCTCATAAACGTTTCTGTTTGTATAACTTTTCAAATTTCTTTTTCCCTCTCTCTTTCACCAGGCGAGCGCCTCCATCTGCAGAGTTTTCTGTGGACCGTACCCGTCATCTCATGTCGTTCCTCACTATGCTGGGGCCAAGCCCAGACTGGAACGTGGGCCTGTCAGGGGAGAACCTTTGTACGAAGGAGTGCGGCTGGGTCCAGAGGCTTGTGACTGACCTCATTCCCTGGGATGCAGGGACCGATGATGGCGTTACGTATGAGGTGATGCATCTGAATGACTTTGGTTTTTAAAATGTGTGATAGCAACCTCAGAGGCAGATTATCCAGTGGAGGGCTGGGAGAAATCTAGGCAAAAATATAACGTAATGATCCTTTCTAAGGGAGAACTATCAAGGAAATCAAATGAGTTATCATGATTTACATTTAAAAACCAACAGAAACTAAAAATATTGAGATTTTTTCAGGAGGACTTTGATCTCATGCGGGCTTAAACTCTTAGAAATCTTTCAATGGTTGATTGTTTTTTCTAGAGTGGGCAAAATAAGCAAAAGCTTCAGCCTACACCATTTCATAATAATAATTAATATTATAGTATTAATTAATTAATTAAAAAAACAGGGTTTTAAAAAGTCTTAAAATGTCTAAAATCCAATAATTTGAATTTAAGGCCTTAAAATGTAAAAAAATTCTCTTAAAATCTCATTAAATGGCTTAAATTCAACTATGAAAGGTCTTAAAAATGTATTAACGTTACTTTTAATTTTTTTTTTAAATACACAAACATCAGTCTTGGTTTTGAATGTTTTCATTTTTGAGAACGCTGTAACGTAACTACAGAACTGCAAGTGTGCTGTGTGTGGTGCGATGTGTTCCAGCCTGCAGTCTGTGGTTAAAACAGAGCTTTGAATAAATTATAACACTTTGCAAGTAATTTTGTGCCTCGCTCTGAATTTCTGTCATGTATTTTTTCTTATTTTGCCAGTATTGATGTGACACAGGTCTTAAAGTTTTTCATTATGGTATCAAAAAAACTCAAAAAGTCCTAAATTTGACTTGTTCAGATCTGCAGAGACCCTGATTCATCTCTTCCTCTGGAAGGATCCAGAGCACACTGGCTTGAAAGAGAAAATGTTTCTCTATGTACAGTTCTTGCTGCATCCCCTCTGCTCTCTATGAACACAGTATCTTTGAAACTCTGTGGTTTTACAGGAGAAATTTAAGCTTGTGCCCTGATAATGGTTTTAAACACTCAAAGGTGACGTATGCATGTGTGCCACTCTTCCACTTTGAGTGCTCTAATGTGTGGAGCAGCTGCGCCCTCTGCTGGCGACAATTTGTCCTGCACATTCTGATAAATTATTATCACATGCTTCTTGTAAAACTCCTTCATACTTTAGATTTTTTAAGGTTTTCCAACAGATTAAGTGGCAGATGTTTTTTTCTAAAGCTTAAAGTCAATGTATAGAGCTAACATTTGCTTTAAAAACAGATTTAATGCAACACTGAACTGCAGAGACGTGTAATAATAACCGTGAGGTTTGTGTAGATGAGCAACATCTTCAACTTGTTTTTTCATTTAAAGATTATTCATTAAAGGTGCATATCACACAAAACTAAATACCTGATTTACCTGACTTCATGAACTGTCCTGTTTTTTTTTCTCTTACAGTCACCAAACAAACCCACCATCCCTCAGGCGAAGATTCGCCCCTTGACCAGTTTGGACCATCCCCAGAGCCCCTTCTACGATTCTGAGGGCGGGGCCATCACCCCTCTCGCAAAAGTGGTTTTAGAGCGCATTGCTAGAAAGGTACAAGGTAGTATGTTAACAGGTGTGTGAGTGTGTGCACTGTGATCGAACACTGTTATGTTAAGTCTGACTGAATTAATCAAGTACAGCTGAGCTAACTATATGCTAACTTTTGCTCTATGCCTGTGTGTGTGTGTGTGTGTGTGTGTGTGTGTGTGTGTGTGTGTGTGTGTGTGTGTGTGTGTGTGTGTGTGTGTGTGTGTGTGTGTGTGTGTGTGTGTTTAAGTTTTGTTTGACTCTGGGTTTTCCTCTGTTTGCAGGGGGAGCAGTGTAATGTGGTGCCGGACACAATTGATGACATTGTTGCTGACATTGGTCAGGATGAGACGGATGAAGGTACTTTTACAATAACGTCACTCAACATTTTCCACGACAGCTTCCCATGATGCCTCAGTTTAGGATGCAGTCTTTCCTCAAACCCCTCTAATTCATGAATTCATTTCATAATGTCATGCTGTTTCTGCTTTCTCTTTAAGTGTTAAAATTGTATCAGTGCATGAGTACAATTACTCCGGAAATGCAAAGGGATCTGGTTGTTTATATGTTTTGACACATGAAAGGTTTCAGGTGAGGATTTCAATCTTTGACTGAATATGACTCTGCCACTAAGACAAATTGAGAGGGTATTAATGACAACTCTCAAAAAAAGGCCAAAGGAAACTTATAACTTATTATTATTAAGGAATTGTTGATTTTTCATGAGCCTTGTTTTCAGAGCCATTGGACTGGGTACTAACACAATTCATTTATCCTCCTAATATTTGGTCCATAGTTTTAAATTAAGACTGAATGCTGCACATGTGACTTTTCAGCACATTGTTACATTTTACTAAATATAGTGAAGTGACCTTTGGAAGAAGTTGGATTCTCATTTGTACAAAATTCATCTTTTTTTTTCCCTCCACTCCTTTTTTCCCTTTTCACCCTCATTGAATGAGATTTCCATGTGCAGCTTAGGTTGGATATTTTTGTCCTCTACTTCACTATTATCCATAAGTGCTCCTGTTCAAACTGAACTAGATATAACAGGAGAATTGTGGTAAATTTAGCTGTTGACACTGATCAGTGGAGGCCTCAGATATCCAGTCTGCAGTATGATATTAACAAAGAATTCTTTAAAAAAAAAAAAAGATGGAAATGAAGACTTGAAAAAATGTGACGTAATTTGTCTGCCTTTGCTTTCTGCTTTCTTGAGGCTCTGTGTGACTCTTTGTAGAGAGCTGGTAACAGTGTTTGAATGAAGCATGGCCTTGAAAGAAATTTACACTTTGGCTCCAGAATGTTTGCTAACCTCTTGAAACCTGTTTCCAACTACAGAAAACTTCCGTAGGGCTTTGGCTTTGTGTTCAGAAGAACATGTTGTGATCTCTTGAACTCTCACGCTGTCATGAGGGAGCTGAGGCTGTCAGCACTTCTTTTTGAGTCTTTATATCGACCTCGCTCACATCTCAAATCATTTCAGTGATTAGCCAAGTGGGTTTTCATGTTTCTCGTATTCCCTGACATGCAGGTCATTGTTGTATTTGCATATTGTTTTTTTATATTGTTATTATTTTTTAATTCGTCATCTTTTCTCATGTCTTGATAAATCTTCAAATTGTCTCTCTGTTTCTTCCTGCTGGCGTTCAGCATTTTTACCAAAACACAAAGCATTGTGGGAGGCAAACACTCTATAGCTTTAACAAAACTACAGTTTTCCCTGGTAGACCTATCGTTTCAAACCATGGGAGTATTTAGATACTTGTTCCTGCAATACTACGTTATTGATATTACCATCCCTACTGACCACACCATCCCAGCCGATCATTAGCTGACTCAAAAGTAAAATGAAAATTTGTTGTTTCCTCTGATTTCTCTTGCAGATGACACCCCAGAGACGTGTATCTATTCAGCTTGGTCCCCGTGGTCGTCTTGCAGCAGTGCTACGTGTGAAAAAGGACGCAGAATGAGGCAGAGGATGCTGAAGGCCCAGCTCGACCTCAGTGTGCCGTGTCCACACACTCAGGATTTTCAGCCCTGCATGGGACCAGGATGCAGCATGGAGGGTAAAAACAAACACGGGGTAGTTCAGGCAGACAACTCACATTATTGTTAGTTTAAACTTTATTAATGCAGCAGAGCAGGATGTGTGTTCAGTTGGTACCTTCTCACTCCTGGCAGATTAACTTCACATTCAGAAATTGAGGAGTAATAAGATTGGACTCTTCATGGGGCCGACAGGGGGATGCTGGGGTTGAAAGTTGCATGCAGCACCAAAGCAGGGCAGCAGTGTCACCGGCAGGGCAGAGGCAGAAAATCCTGGAGCTCAAATAGACCACGTGATTGAGAAGAGGATGTTCTGTTTGTACGAATCAGTGCAGCTCCAGCTGCCTGCTTGAACAGGCCTGCAGGCTGCGCTGCATTTCTTCTTTTTTAACAGGATTTTGTCCCTTAACATGCGCTTTTTCACCTCTTATCCTTTGATATCTCTCCTCTTTGAACTCTTCTGAAACAAGGCGAGGTGACCAAAAACAGGAACATAATATTTCTCTGATAACCTCGCTCCTTGTTTAGAGTTATTGGCAGTACTATTATCTTGGTGTTAGAGCTGACTGAGGACTAAAATTGACTAAAGCTGACTAAAATTTTTTGGACAGAAACTTCCACATGTATGATGTCCGAGTGGATCAGTTGGTCAGCCTGCAGCGTGTCGTGTGGGATGGGGATGAGGTCCAGAGAGCGTTATGTCAAACAGTACCCAGAGGACGGCTCATTGTGCCAGCTCAACACTGAAGAGACGGAGAAGTGTGTGGTCAACGATGAGTGCTGTGAGTTCTTCTTAACTTTTTTTTAGAAAAAGATCCATCATTAAACAGCAACATTTATTTATTTTACACTGAAGTGTTTGCATAAAAAAGCAGAACTTGTAGTAACTCTGGATTGGGTCGCTGTTTTCTGAATTTTCTTTAAACAAACTTAAAAACAAAGTGCTTTGCATGGACAGAAAATCAATAACAACATGCAACGCCCTGATCCCCTTAAATAATACTCAAGATCGAGACAAACACACAAACAGACAAAAAGAAATATTTGAAATGATGCACTGAGGGAAAAGCTATCATGAATTTGGAAGAGCTGTTATTTCTTTACCTTTTTATTTATTAGACAAAGACAAATGCTTTAAACACTGCTTCATAAAATATACCAAGTAAATGCTTTGCATACACACAGAAGTTGTAAAAAAGAGTGTTGAATATGATCATAAAAATACACAGAAGATCAGTGTATACAAAGAAATGTAGAATTTCCACAACCTAGATAATAACCTAAATAATAATAATAATAGTAATAAAAGAGTTAAACAGTAACCACATTTTTAAAATTCACATATTTCACTGGTTCACAGACCATTTTTATGCATGTTAAACACATTAGATTTTATTAGAGACTTAGTTTTAGCCTTTAATGCTTCCACAGCTTTATACCTCTTTAAAGAGAACGATGACTGACCAAACGTTGTTTGACATTATTAATTCATTATAATAAGAGAAGGGATGTAAAAATAATGTTGTGTAAATATTAATGAATTATTTGATGGTTTCAAACAAGTGCAGGCTTTCAGTCGTTTGCAAAACAGTTTGATACTGGCCACACATTTGAAAACAGCTGGTACAAATAAAATTTTCACAATCGTGTTAAATCATCTCTTCCTTTGACAGCACGCTAAAGAAAAGTCATGTGGGTACAGAAATCAACTTAACCGCAGCGTACTTGGATTAATTTTAGATGTAAAATAGCCACACACTTTCAGACATTGTGTGCTCAACTCAGTTTCTGAAAATTAACTCTTGGTATGTTACTGGATGAAGTAAGAGAGTTATGGTTCAAGCTTGATGCATTCAGTCTTAAACTGGCACGCTTTCTCTCACAGCACCCAGCAGTTGTGTGGTCACTGAGTGGGGTGAGTGGGAGCCCTGCAGCATCACCTGTGGGGTGGGTATGAGGCGACGTGAGCGTATGGTGAAGATGCCTCCCATAGACGGATCAATGTGTAAAACAGAAGTGTCTGAAGTGGAAAAATGCATGATGCCAGAGTGCCGTAAGTTTAATTTATTCATTTTCTCTCATTTAAATGCAGATGTGATTTCATACTTTATGCAATAAAGCTTTAACATTTGATACTATATGACGTGTGTGTGTGTGTGTGTGTGTGTGTGTGTGTGTGTGTGTGTGTGTGTGTGTGTGTGTGTGTGTGTGTGTGTGTGTGTGTGTGTGTTCACAGATACCATCCCCTGCATGCTGTCACCCTGGTCTGACTGGAGTGACTGCAGTGTGACTTGTGGGATGGGCATGCGGATTCGTCAGAGGATGTTAAAGTCTGATCCTGCAGAGTGCAACGAGGAGCTGGAGCAGACGGAGAAGTGCATGCTGCCTGAGTGCCGTGAGTAACGCAGCTGCTTCTCAACACTAACATGGACTAATTTTTGGGGGGGTCATTCAGCAGTTGGAATAAATTTGGTCGGTGAGGTCAGTAAGCAGGGACGGTTTCAGGATCAAAGGTTTAAGGGTGCTGTGCACCCAGAGAGCTGCCTGGCCAGGCAAAAAAATTTCCTTGTTTTGTACATTTTAACGCAAATCATTCCCACATTCATGGAAAAAAAGGCAAATACTTTTTGGGAAAGTCTGTGACTAAAACATCAAAGCTGATAAAGGTTATTTAAACGCTGAGCCACAGCAAAAGAGGAATGAATCAGAAACAAACTGTAACACCAATTTCTGAGGGAACGACTCATGTTGATACAACAGCTCCTCCACGTACACATAAACAGTATGCATGTTATTGGAGAAAACAAGCCCCATACAGTGAGTACCACAAATATTATGTTATTGTTGTTAAATTATTACATTTCAAATAAGTTCTGTATGGTTGTGACACTTTCCCAGCTTGTTAAAAAGGACATACAAATTGTTGGGTGTTGGGATTCAATTTGGGGGGTGCTTTGGCACTTGACTTTTGAACGGTCACATGTGAACCTTCACTTAGGATCTGTAGGACTGTCCAAGCCGCTCAGTCTCTGCCCCTGCTCAGGCAGTGTAATTTTTTATAAACATACTTACCAGGCTGTACATCGGATGAGATAATATTGTTTTTTTTAAGTTGAATTAACCCTCTGTGATTTCTCTTTTATAACCAATAATCATCCATATATGATACCTATTCTTTGGTCTTTTTTAGTGCATGATAAATGCTAAGCTTTTTGTCAGCTTTGACCTGTCCCCTCAGCTTATCAATGATCTAACCTGACTGAAGAAGAGGGTCAGGTTTTTTTTTCTTTTTCTTTGTTCATTGGCCTAAAAGAAAAAAAATATAAATATCTTTCTTTGGGTGGTTGTGTTTCTGACATGTCCTCTTTTCTCCATCTGTTTATCCTCTCAGCTGTTGACTGCATGGTGTCTGAGTGGTCCGAGTGGTCAGAGTGCAACAAGTCCTGTGGAAAAGGACACACCATTCGGACCCGAATGGTGAAACTGGAGCCCCAGTTTGGGGGCGCTGCTTGTCCTGAAACAATCCAAAGGAAGAGGTGTAAGATCAGGAAATGCCGAACAAAAAAAGGAGGGGACAAAGGAAGAGGGGAAGAAGGAGGAGGAAAGAGAAGGCGGCGTGGGAAACAGGGGAAAGCTGCAGGAGCTGAGGAACCGCAAGGTTTGTTGGAAAAATCTGTTTTAATGTCACATTTTCATAAAACTGATTTATAAGATCAAACGTAAGATGCTGTCTGATTTTTTTTTTTCATACAGGTTGTATTCTACAGCCCTGGACCAGCTGGACAGACTGTACCAAACCATGTGGAGGGGGAATCCAGGAGCGTTTCATGATGGTAAAGAAAAGAGGGAAAGGTGCTCAGATGGCGAGCTGTAAGGACCGAAAAGAGATCCGTGCCTGTAATGTTAACCCCTGCTAGTGAAAAGAGCCGAAAATTAGAGAGGAGAAAGGTGACCAGTGGACAACTTCATGACTTTCTTTATAAAAGGAAGAGGAAGTGTCACACCTTGGGGATAAAAAAAAACATGCTTAGGTAAGTAAACAGGAAAGCAATGGAAGAGGAGAAATTAAAGGGGAGGTGATGATTTTCTGTTAAGTGAAGCCAGTTTTTCCTCTCGACTGTGATGGAGGAATAAGGGTGTAACTCATTCCTGCAAGAAAAAAAAACAAACAAATCCAAACATAAAGATTTTAGTAGGAAAGCTAACCATACTAACTTTTCTATAAAGCATTATCACACTTTTGTCTGTATTCTCAGAAGTTTAATCCCTAAAGTTTTGAAATAAAGTTTGAATATTTTTAGATGCTTTACAAAATCTGCACCTATTTTCTCATGAATATCCACAGGGACCTGGAACTCTTACACATGACTGTTTTATACTGTACGTACCGACACCAAGATGCCTTCCCATCAGTATTTACACCTCTCTTTAAAATGACTGGATCTAGTTTTAGCATTTTTTATATTCATGCTTGTACGTTAGCTTGTTGAGGCAGGCTCAGGTATCTATGTGGAACAAGCAGGGTGAAAGCTCAGATTTACAGTGCTGTTGTTTTATGCTGGTATAAACTGTATACAGTCTGCCTCTGTGTGTTGTATGTCACTGGCATGTTTCGAGTTGTTTAAATCCTGTGGAGCCAAACCGCAGGCAATCATGGTCATCGTCCTTGTGTCGTCTTTTGTGTTCTCAGCTTGTTGGGTTATAGTTCCCATGTTTAAAGCTTTAAGACGGGCTACAAAAGAAATGAGGTACAAAGTGTGAGGCGACAGGGCTGGCAGGACAGGGAAAATTAATTTCTGCCAACAAACAATATCAAATGGAAGCAAAACAACACCAGAAGCTTGTTAAGTGAACCCGTAACTACACATATTCAAACTTAGCCCTAAATGGAAGGAAATTTGTTTATTAGATTATTTCTTTCTTCTAACAATGCTTCTCAGGAATACATCTTAAACTGTTGTAAAGCCTGTTTACTTCTTTTTTAAATGGTGGCACATTGGTAAGGAACATGCATTTGTGAAATCAATCAATCTTTATTTATATAGCACCAATTCATCATAAGCATTATTTCAAGACACTTTCGAAAAATGTTAACAGGTCTAGACCTGTAATAATAAAACATCAAGACGAGATAAGAAGTCTTATCTCATCTTAACCCACCATGAGTACAGACCTTTGCAGCATTTAGCAAGTTACAATGGAGAGGAAAAACTTCCCGTTAATGGGCAGAAACCTCGGACAGAACCAGACTCATGTTAGACAGACATCTGATCTTAGAGCAGACCCCTCTTGACAACTGTAGCAGGACCCATGCTCACAGGGGCTGCTTGGCAGCACCTCAGGGCACCATAAGCTCAAAACAAGAGTCAATATCAACAACAGAATCGGCTGTTTAGCATCGGCAGAGAACATCTGCAAATTTTTCATGGCTGCAGCCCACATATTCAGCTCTGCTCCTCATCCCACAATTGCATGTTCCTTACGAATGTGGCTTTATAGGGGAAATAAACGGGCTTTACAACAGTATAAGAATCTCCTGAATTAAGCTAAAGAGAGGATATCCTCAGAAAAAGACTACGAGGCAGCCAACATCTAAAGGCTGTGTGTGGTGAGCAAAAAGTAAAATTGGTACACAGAAAAAGTGAGACATACTCCTCAGAAATTAGAAATGATCAACTATGACGAAAAATACAATGACATCACATTTTTTTCCAGAAACAGCCCAACTGATGATGAAGTTTTTTTTTTTCCTGAACATACAACACATAGAATACTTTTGGATATGAAACTAGCCTGTACAAACCTTGCTGCTGTTACTTTTATCCGTTTCTGAAAGCTCAATCAGAGGAGGCCACTGAATTATAAATAAATGCTTTAAGGCACAGATACAGAGCAGTAAAAAAAACAGGTACTATGGAAAGCTTTGCATATGTATCTTGACTCTTTAAAGCTGTAGGACAGCTAAACATAGAGTGACCTGTTAATGGGACCTTGGTAATAAAAACCTTTTGTTCCAGGTACTTTAAATTTTCCTTGAATACCAGTGAAGAGTCGTATAATTTTCTTTAAGTATTACATAGCAAGCCGTGTTTAAGTTTGTTTCTTTTTTGGAAGAAAATAATAACCAATTTTTTATTTTCTGAATATATTTTCATGACTTAAATGCATTTACTTTTTTCCCACAATGTAGTTCATGTTAGTTTTTATGTCTTTTTTTCTAAGAAATCTCATTTTTCAATAAAAAAAATCATAAATGTTTAAGTCAACTCTACTGGACTTTTTTTTTCACTCTGGGATTCTGTCCAACAACAGAGAACACTTAGTACTGATTTCTTCTTTTTTACTGCATGGTGAATCCAGTACACGCCAGCTTCTGTAGATCCGATGGTTTAAATAAAACTGAATTCCATCAGAGGCCTGTACTACAAAGCTGGATTTTCTCCTAGCGAGTTAACTTTTGGCTTAACCCTGGAATTTCTGTCCTACGAAGCTGGTTCACTTCTTACGGAGATAAATCACCATGGTAACGCATGCTGAACAGCTACCCTGCTCCAGAGCAGGTTAAGATCTGGATAAGAGATCAGTGAGTATAAAAAGCACCACCTCCTGACCAATCAGCTCTCTCAGAAAATTGCCTGACCATTTTTAGAAGATCCTGATGATGTTGGTGCTCGGATAGCTGAGGAGAGAGAGAGAGAGAGTTTGTAGGGACAGTTAAAATCCTGTACAAGAGATTCAGATTTTCATCAAATGGACTGCACTACATTTGTCAACTGATGGATTATTAATTTGCTGCGGCAACAGTGTTGCTCTTAGCCTGGATGAGGTGTTTAAATTCTTCGTATTTCTAAAAAGTAACTGCCTGCTCCTCCATGGTAAAGTCAGCTGCTCTGCAGGGTTTCTCCTGTTTTTCCATGTTTGTGATTGGTCAGACGCTGCAGACTCCACCCCTTAAATGTGAGCGTTCTCTGAACACTGAAAAACCCTGGAGTTACTGAGCGAGTTGATATCCAGCTTTCTAGTACGGCTTATGGACCAGTAAATGGACCAGTACTTATTTAGCGCTTTTCTAGTCTTAGACTACTCAAAGCGCTTTACACTGCTAGTTCATTCACCCAATCACACCACATTCACACACTGAATGGCCAACTGAAACTAACAGCCATCAGCTATGTCTAACACATTCACACCACATTCATACACCACTGAACAACAGTGGGAGCAAATTGGGGTTCAGTGTCTTGCTCAAGGACACTTCGGCATGTGACTGCAGGAGCTGGAATCGTACCCACAACCTACTGATTGTGGGGCGACAACTCTACCAACTGAGCCACAGCCTTATCAGGATTGGGAATGTCTCGTTAAATCAACTCGGGTAACGGAGAGAGATCCAGGATGTGTTAATCCAGCTTCATAGTTCAGGCCTCTGGTGTGTAACTACTCATTACATTTACTCAAGTTGATCCACTTGAGTAGCTTTTTTTGTGTATTTTACTTTTTAAATCATTTTTAAAACCAGAAGTTTTACCTACATTTTGCACTGAATCAGCTACTGAGTAAAAAAAAAAGAGTGAAGAGCAGAAAGGATCCAAGCCGTCCATCAGCAGTGAGCCTGCAGCTGATTGGCTGACATCTTTGGTCCAGTGATCAGGTGAATGAAGAACTCGCCACTCATGATAAAAGCACAACAAATACTGTCACGGGTTGGGCCTTTAGGTCAGTAACTGCTCAGAGAAACAGATCTGATAAAGCTGACACCTCTTCCCAACCACAGTCAGCTCAAACATGAGCCTGAACCTGATTCTGATCAGAACAAGCCGCCCTGCAGACTGGACACTTCACAGTGAACTCTTTGAACTCAGAGCAGAGACGCGTCTACAAAGTGCTAAAAGGAGGAAACTCAAGTTTTCAGGTGCCTCATCCTAAATATGTGGTGTTATCTCATTAATGCTTTCCTGTTGGTTAGACCTCAACTATCAGCACAGAGATTAAGAGCTAATTTTTCACATAATGTGTTGTGTATCTATTTTTAGTTTGAGCAGGAGAAAAACATTTCATCATGTCAGTTGCTCAGCAGAGGGGTTTTAGAAAGTACATCCTTATCCAGATTCAACTTCCGTCATAGTTTTCCTTCTTTATTTAAACCATTCTTTAAACCAAGGATCTAAGAGGCAGTTCAGACTTCCCAAACACAAACACCAGATAAACTATGTAGAGGCTTTCTGTATTGTTCCTGTTCATCACGTCTCCTTCAACATATTACATCATGCGCACGATGAAGAGACAGTTTGTAGGTGTGAAACAAATCACAAACAAATCATGATCTGGAACCCCTGATTGGGCCTTGTTCAGGGTCATGATCACTCGAGTGTATGAGACCGCTGTGATGACCAGAGGCAGAAAGAAGAGGAGGGAGCATCGGGTGATGAAGTATATCTTGTAGCACTTAAACAGCTCTGAGGCCTGGACGTCATGGCATATGGTGATATTCAGCATTTTAAGGTGGACAGTCTGTTCAGTGAAGAGAACATGAATCGATCCAGCAAAGGACAAAACCCACATGGCCACACAGGCTATGACTGCCTTTCTAGGACTCCTCCAGGTCAGAGAGTTTATAGGGTAGACCACACCGAGGAGTCGGTCCACACTGATACAAGCTATGAGCAGAACAGAGCAGTACATGTTCCAGAAAACGGATGCAGTGACCAGACGGCACATGGCAGGACCAAAGATCCAGTTGTTGCCGTTAAGTGGTAGGAAATCTTAAAGAGCAGCACCATGGCAAAGAGCAGGTCAGCACAGGCCTGGTTCAGTATGATGATCACTGAAGGGTTCTTTGGTTTGATCCTTCGAACAAAGACTAGCACTGCACAGATGTTGAATGGCACGCTGATGCTGCAGACCAGTGTGTAGAAAGAAGGGATGAAGATGGTGGACACACAGCTTGTTAGAAACAGCTCCGCCTCCCCTAAGATGTCCCTCCAGCTGCTGACATTTTCACCATAATCCCACCCTGATGAGTTGTGAGATTCATAAATGTTATATGGAGATGGAGCCTAATAACCATAAGGTCCAGATTCATTAGATCCAGGTCTGTTAGGTTGGATGGCAAAGCCAAACACAGGAGAATATATAACTGGTGAGAAAAAGAACAATGTTTGGAACACTAACACACACTAAATTTGCCTTTCAACCACAAACCCAAGTACAACCCCAAATCCAATGAAGTTGGGACATTGTGTAAAACATAAATAAAAAACAGAATACAGTGTTTTCCAAATCCTGTTCAACCTTTATTCAATTAAAAACACTACAAAGACGATATTTATTGTTCAAATTGATAAACTTTATTTATTTTATTTATTTATTTTTTTGCATATTTACTCACTCAGAATAGAAATAGAAAGTCACGCTGTTGTAACACATGCAGAATGTGTCTTGTCATTGTCTTGCTGAAATAAGCAGGGACGTCCCTGAAAAAGACGTGGCTTGGATGGCAGCATATGTTGCTCCAAAACCTGTATGTACCTTTCAGCATTAATGGAGCCTTCACAGATGGTCAAGTTAGCCATGCCATGGGCACTAACACACCCCCATACCATCACAGATGCTGGCTTTGAGACTTTGACCTGAGAACAATCCAGATTGTTCTTTTCCTCTTTGGTCTGGAGGACACCACGTCCATGATTTACAAAAACAATTTGAAATGTGGACTCATCAGACCACAGCACACTTTTCCACTTTGCGTCAGTCCATCTCAGATGAGCTCGGGTCCAGAGAAGCCGGCGGTGTTTCTGGGTGTTGTTGATATATGTCTTTGTCTTTGCATGGTAGAGTTTGAACTTGCACTTGTAGATGTAGTGATGAACTGTGTTAACTGACAATGGTTTTCTGAAGTGTTCCTGAGTCCACGTGGTAATATCCTTTACACAATGATGTTGGTTTTTAATGCAGTGCTGCCTGAGCGGTCAAAGGTCAGTGTTGGTTTTCAGCCTTGCTGCTTACGTGCAGCGATTACTCCAGATTTTCTGAATCTTTTAATGATATTATGGACTGTAGATGATGAAATCCATAAATTCTTTGCAACTGTATGTTGGGAAACATTGTTCTTAAACTGTTGGACTATTTACTCATGCAGTTGTTCACAAAGCAGTGAACCTTACCCCATCGTTGCTTGTGAATGACTGAGCCTTTTGAGGATGCTCCCTTTAATCCCAATCATGACTCACTCACCTGTTTCCGATTAACCCGTTTACCATTGGAATGTTCCAAACAGGTGTTTTTTGAGCATTCCTCAACTTTCCCAGTCTTTTATTGGCTCCGTCCGAACTTTTTTTGGAACGTATTGCAGGAATCATATTCAAGATGAGTGAATATTTGTAAAACAACAAAGTTTATCAGTTTGAACAATGAATATTTTTCCTTGTAGTGCGTTCAACTGAATATAGGTTAAATGATTTTCAAATCGTTGTGTTCTGTTTTTATACATTTTACATAACTTCCCAACTTCATTGGAATAGGAGTTCTTAAAAAAATCTTTCACAAGCTACAAAGTTCGACCAATGTGACTCTTTTAAAAATGACCAAGATATGAACAAATAATCCTGTATTCATCACATTCAAAGCAAGTCTAACTGAAACATAAAAATTCATCCAATCTTTTTTTTTTTTTAATCAAACATTTTATATATACATATAATACAAAATATCAGAAATCCAATAACATGAATGAAAATGATATTCTGTCATTTAGGATGTGAAACAGGTGCTATTGTTCAAGGAGTTGTTGCCCTGGGGCAGCACCAGTGACGAGGCTGCCTTTAGCGTCCGCAGGCATTATTTGTTAATTTTCCTTTCACTCCTGTTGATTATTTCACAATGCCATATATTGTGTATTTTTAATAACTTAGCTTTGATAATTGATTTTAAAGTTATTTTTGTGTTTAAGGTTTTTTTGTTTTTTTAATCTCTTAACCATATAGAGCCTAGCATAGCGCAAGTATTACAATTTGCATATTAAGTATTACTAGGTAGTAGATGTTACACTAGATAAGATGTATCCGTCATTCTTTTTTGCTTATAAAATTACACTTTGATATTGTGTTTTCGCCATGTCCCAGAGCACTGTTTCCAATCTTTCTATTAATGTTTTTTCAGAAATCTGGTCTAAAGGGTAAACAACAAAAAACATAATGATCCAGACCACCATAGGTCACATTGCGTCACATTACGTTTTTTTTACATTTACATTTCTGAGGTACACAGCCGTGACATTTCTGTTCAGAACTGTATGTAAACTTTTTATTTATTTATTTATTTATTTATTTATTTATTTATTTATTTATTTATTTATTTATTTATTTATTTATTATATATTAAGGTTTGATCCACTTTTTTAGCAATTTTTTTTAGTTAGTCTAGACATAAGTCTATACATTCTATTAAAGTTTGGGATATAAGGGTGGTACTGATGTATAGCAAAGGGTTTATGCACAAAATGACACTGCAGTGCGTAAAAATGTAAAGATGTGCTCTGGTAGACTTGGTTGGTAGGAGATAAAGGGTTTAAATGTGAAACAGGCGCTATCATTCAAGGGAAACTTTGCCTATGGCAGCAGCAGTGATGAGGATGCCTGCAGTGTCCGCAGGCATTATCTTCTTAATTTTTCATTTCCATGATTATTTCATAATGCCATTGATTGTCCATTATTATCATTTATCATTCAGAGTTGATTTTATAGTCACTGTAAATATCAGCATTGTCATTGTGTTCACTGGTAACATGGTTACTGGTGAATAGAGTGAATAAAACAACATACAGCAGAAGGCATGCAGAGTTATATGCTGAGAACCTTTGAGATGACAGCCCTTGACCATTTGCTGTGCAAACAGCATGATCTCTTCCTCTTCACATTCTGCAAAAGGCAGAAAAGAGCTATGAGATAAAAAGTTATTATTGAGGGGGAGTACAGCCTATGGGATGGTGTGTATCCACAGTGGTAAATGGCCTTGTTTTTATAAAATGCTTTTTCTAGTCTTTCTGACCATTCAGAGTTCTTTACACTGCCAGTATCATTCACAAGCTGATGTTCAACAGTTTTTACAGATGGAGGAGGACTGAGGTGGTCGCTGACAATGGTGCCTCCACATGTTACACATGCACCAAGGTTTCTCTGTCTGTCTGCTCTGGATCTGTTGCTTCACATGGAGATTATCTGCAGACCCCACTCAGGTTTTTCTATGTGTCTCTCGTTTTTTCGTATCTCACACTTCTAATAAAGCAATCCATTGATGTCTATATAGAAACATTTATTAACTTTAAATGGACATCTCACACAGTCTTGTTTAGGTTCGTAATACATCTTGTGTTTACATTTGATTAGTAGCTCACAACAGAGCATTTAAAAAGGACTCAAAAACGATGCATGCATTGTATCCACAAATATAGAAAGAAACTGTTCTCTGTGACTGTCAAATACAAAGACATAAAATTTACTTTCATAAGAAAAAAAAAATCAAGAAATACTGGTCTAATGAAAAAAAATCTATGGGGTGTGGTCTGAATGAAAGGGAAAACATGATAGTAGAAGTTATTTTAGAATGAGAATCATTTAAATAATTTAAGTGGCAAAAGAAAACAGCATCTTTATTACTTTTTTTTTTAGATTTTAAGACACACAAATCACCCGACACACAAATATTAATGCACCAGATTCTCCAAAAATAGTTGACCTAAAACACCAATTCATTTAAAGTAGAAGTGTGATGATACACCCCGCTCACAAGATGAAATCGTTACCAAATTTGAGATAAGGTAATATTGTAACAGTTTCTGATTTTCAAGAAAACCTCTATGAAGAAATATGTGGCTGCAGAGAAAGTCTTACACAAACAAAAGTCACCAAACAGAAAAACAATGCAGATCCATTTTGAAACATTTCCCCAAGTTTTCTCGTTGTGAATCTGACCAGGTCTGACCAGGTCTGACAATGAATTACCAAATTCAATAAAAGACACAAAAAAACTGAGAAAGGTTTTAAACAAACACATTGGCTAAGCCAGTCGTCATCCTGTATGATTCTGAAATAGTCTCCTCAGACCTTATAACTACATATTAATCATATCTGAGCTTTAACTACTGAATAAAACTGAGTGACTTTATAACTGAACTCCTTCTTCAAATTAATAATAAAGAATAAGTTTATAAGTAAACCTTAAAACACATGAGTAACTTGACTATGCTTTTGTTAATCTTGATTCTGAGGTGCAAATAAGTGCAAACAATAAACATCGTATTACTGTCTTATCACTCACAGTGAAAACAGAGACCTAACAATTTAATGAAGCAGAAATATGTTGCCACCTATCTCCTTTCTTCTGACTCAGCTACCTTGGGTTGACAGCTCACCACTGGCCCAATCCCAGTATTATAATAAGAGCATAAAGCCTTGGCTTTAACCAGCATTTTGGTCGGCTCAAGTCCAATCAGCCAGCCCTGTGTCCACCAAGACCCAGTTAGCTTGATGACTGCATGTTTAAGTTTGTGTGTCAGTTTTCATGTCTCCAGTTTGCTTTGCCCCCATTCAGACAACAGCATTAAAAATTCATCATTTTACTTTATTTTCCAGTCAATCACAAAATTTATACCAAAAATGAGAAAACCCTGAGAATGCCAAGCCAAGACCTTTGTTGGAACTTACAACACCTAGAGATGACTTGTAGGTGGCCCTCGCCACTAAACTAGAACTCAACACAGTCTTCTTGGTGGGTTGGCCTGTCCTTAACTTTGCAAACATAAACTTGAGCACTCTTGGCACCAAAGTCCTTTTCAGCTCCCCATTGCCAATCCCCCTAAGCCACTCTGCCTATCCAGGACACCAAATGAACTTCCAAATCCAGCTGCTGATCTCTACCTTTCCCTTTGATTATGAGCCTGAGGTTTTAGACCTACTCCTGTCCTGACTCAGTGTCATCATTTGCCATCAGTTTAAGGGACTTCTCCTCTAGTTCTTATGCTGTCCTCTTGCGATCCCTTAGTTGTGTTTTAGACCTCATAGGCCTTTGTCCCAGATTTGCTCGTTCATTTTGTTTCACTCAAAGAAGCCACAAAACATTCTCATTCAATTAAGGTGAAAAAAAGACTATCACTGAAGACAGTCACAATCATTGCCACTGCTTTGACCACACCCTGTGAACAAAGTATGACAATTTCAATGCAGTAAATAGTGAACTTTGTTATCTACTTACCTCTGTCAGCAAGTTTACACATTCTAAAATCAAATCAATTCAGTTTTCTGTGAGATAGTTACTCATAAAGATCAAGCTAAGATTGACTGGTTAAAATTGTTCACTGCCTGCTCTTGCTGTGTGAAAAAGGATGAACACAGTATGCATAAGCCTGCTTCTGTTATCCAAAACAATTGATATAGGTCCACAAACTGACAGTTCATAAAAAGCATAACGTTCAACAATCTAAGTAGTTAATACTGTTAGAAATAACTCAAAAAGAGAGTTCAGCTGGAATGTAGTCGAGTAGTTTAAGGTTGTGAAGATACACAAGAGAGTAAGAAGTGTGTTAGTCTTTGTAACAGTCTTACACACCAAAGCCTCTTTCAATCTTAAAAAGTCAGTAATGGCTTTTGGCTCATTTTTACCATTGGTGCTTGTCAGTTCCATCTTGTATATTCAACGTCTTGCAAAAACCTGTGTGCACCCACCAACATTCATTCTGACACTTGAGGCTTTGTGTGTGTGTGTGTGTGTGTGTGTGTGTGTGTGTGTGTGTGTGTGTGTGTGTGTGTGTGTGTGTGTGTGTGTTATTAAGGTTGTAGCAGTGTAGAGGTGTTTGGTTGTAGTTGTGTGCATGTCCAGTCAAGGTGATGGTGGTGTCTTCAGGGAATTGGTGGATCCTCCTTGGCTGCCCACTGCTCCTTGTCCAACCCACTAGACCACAAAACAGATAAAAAGGATTGAATGAGCAAAGGAAACAAACAATAATCAGGTGAGTTCAAACACAAGTGCAAAAACTTAAATCTAGGCAAGTCTCATTCTTAGTAAAAAAATGTATTAATAGAATCAGTATGAGCCACATACACCTCTTAAGTCCAGAAAAAATATCTTATTTTATGAGTTCAGAAGATAAAAATCTGTTATTCCTTTATTCATGTGAGAGGGTTTTTTTTGTTTCCTTTGCTTTCACTCAGAAAGATTGAGGATTGGACTGGTAAGTGTGTGTGTGTGTGTATAAGTGCATGGGGTGGGGGTGGGGGGGGGGGTATTTTAGAAAAAAACATGGTAGTTTTGAGTTTTCTCTCAAACATGGACTCTGGAATCACCACAGACCCCGAGGTGTCTGGTTACATCAGTTGTGTGTTCTCAGCATGACCGTTATTCTTGAACTGTTACTCTATAGCGTATGCATGCTTAATCCTTGGGCCTGTACTATACAGCAGGATTAACACATTCAGGACCTCTCTCTGTTACCTGGGTTGACTTAATGAGACAATCCTGATAAGCGGTACTACAAAGCTTGATATCAACTCGCTCAATGAATCCAGGGTTTTCCAGTCTCGATCAGTGCACGCTCACATTAAAGGGGTGGAGTTAGCAGCATCTGACCAATCACAAACATGGATTCAGGGTCGCAGGTGGCTGGAGCCTATCCCACTTTTAGGGTGAGAGGCAGGGTGCAGGCCAGTCTATTTCTATTGCAATTTGGTTTGCACCATACACTGCTTTTGCTACTGTAATTCTGTAAATCTCCCTGTTATGGAACTATTAATGGATTATCTAATCTAACCTCACACTTAAAAGAGTATTTCTGATCTAATCTGGTTTGACACAAGGGCCATTATGCATTCACAAAGGCCAGTAACAAGTTAACAACTCTTTGTACCATAACATACAAAATGGGATTCTGTAAATAAAACACCAGATAAATTAGCAAAATTCACTCAGAGCCCAACCCCATGATACTGAAACGCCTTGAATTGGGTTTAAGCAACAAAGAAGAAAATAATAAACTCTAATAGTGATAAATATTAGTACAATAGCATTCAGATAACCCACAACCCAAAGTAAGCTTCCAGTCAAAACTCAGAGAAAACTAATACCACAGCTTTCGTTTTCAGCTTTCTTTGCCAGCCGTGGCTTTCTGCCTCAGGCTCTGTGCACATTTCTAGTCTCACTTGAAAATACTTCTGAACAAAAAAGATAAGTCCTGTGCTGCTTTCAAAAGCTAGGCAGAAATGAAAATTTTTAAAAAGGAATTATGGCAAAAACTACAAAATAGAAGTGCTGAAGAAAAAACGAACATTTTTCTCTACTAGATTCTCTCTTCTTCCTTCAAAGGGATTGTCTGGAACCACAGTTAGGACAGACACTGTCACTTTACACAAGGTGGAAAAAGCAAGCTTTGAAAATGCAGAGTAAAAGTGTGATTCAGTGCTTTGTGAATCCTGTGATTTATAAACTCAGTGCCTTTAGGTGTTCGTGATGTTACACAGAAAGATCTACCCCAATTGTTCAGCTTTGGTCTGTTTTAGCACTAAAGTTATAATGAATTAATTAAAGGAGAGCATTTCCTGGACATACTCAAACCTGATTTCAAAACATTTAGTGGTCCAGACATGGTCAGGAGTTCAGAGTGAATTAACTCTGAGATGAAGACTCTGCCTCAACACATTTCAAATCCAGTATTCCTGCTTTACACGTCTCCACTCTCCACTTCTGTATTGCTGTGAGATCCCACACACTTACAAAAGAGTGTATGAAAGAGCTTTTTTAAATGTGTGTACTTGGAATCTGCACAGCTTGCCCATGTTGCTGAGCCATCACAAATACTCACACTGTGACAGCTGGTGCTTTATTAGCTTATATCTTGATGCAGTGCTTGGTTAGAAATGGAGAATTGGAGAATTATACAGAGACTATTGTCTCAGGAGTACCCTGCAACAATAGGTCTCAAAAGGGCATGTGATCTTGCAATGCATTGTGGGCTGCAGTTCCCATTTCTGTGGGCTAAAGTGCTGCAAGAGAGAGACACACACACACCATGAAAAAATGGACTGTACAAAAGAGAAAGGCAATGGACCGTACCGAGACAAGCTGGACCCTGTTCCAAAGGCTCAGTACCTCAAAAACATCAGTAAAATTGGTGGAATCCATCCATATGAGCATGTTGACTGGAGAATGGATTAAATAACCTGCCACCATTGCCAAAAGCTGAGCTTGTCCAGTGTTTCATCAATGGCATCAGTTATTACACCGGCAAAGAATTTAGGAATGCCAAGTCTTTGAGGACTCATGGACAAACTAACTTTGGGAGGGTACAAGACCTCTAAATATTCCAACTTAAAAAGAAGATTGTTGTGATTTCAGAGGTCAGTAAACAACACGCCTTGACCTCACTGAGTTCCACCTACTTGTGGTGTTGCTTGTTTGTTTGCTTTGACTAATATATGCTGATGTCAGGACAAATTTGTTCCAGACAAAGTCTGAACTAAAATAACTAAAACAACTACAAGAACACTCACAAACACAGATGAAAATACTGTGTTCCCTTCTACAATGACCCAACGAGGATTGGCTGATGAAGTGTTAAAGTCTTATGAGCTGTTATGAGCTACACTCAAGAAAATTTAATACCAGAGATTGACAGTAGCTTCAAGAATCAATACACATTTTGGCCCACATTTCAAACAGAAGTTTTATCAAAGGTGATAGATGGTGCACAAATAGATTCTTAAACAGGAAGAAAATCCAAAAACAGACACCACAAAAGGGCTATCTGAAATAAATGAGTTGTTTGAAGTATATAGTTATGTTATAAAATGAAAAATGTGCTTTAAAATAAAGAGAATAATAACCTTTAAAATCTGAAATCTTAATTTAAAAGACTTTGTTTCTCCTAAAGTGAAGACGAGTGTTAACCTCAGACACTAGATGACACCAAACCAGTCCTTGAACCACTGCCAAGAGCCTTCCAAGGCTAACCTGGCACCAGCTCCTGCTGCATTGTTGCAGAGAAGCAAGATATACTAGCAATGTTTGTGCCTCACATCTTCACATTTTTTTTTTAACTTTGTACAAAGCATGGAAGAGCAACACCTCCAGTGTTTGTGTAGGCGAGACCTGGAACATGAATTCCAGCTAGCTCGGGGAAAGCATGTGCTGTAGTTTTGCATCATTACACCTAAAACCTACTGTTATAAATATGAGGCTCATTTGTCAATCAATCTTGAGAAGATTTGTTCCCAAATTCTACTTGTGCTTTCTTTAAGTTATTTTTGGGGGGGCTTATATATATATATATATATATATATATATATATATATATATATATATATATATATATATATATATATATATATATATATATATACATACAGTGGGGGAAATAAGTATTTGATCCCCTGCTGAATTTGTAAGTTTGCCCACTGCCCTGGGAAATTAACACACTCTAATTTTTATGGTTGTTTACTGGTTATAAGTATAGACAGAATATCAGTTGAAAATGCATAAAAACACACAGTATAAAAGTTATAAATTGTTGTGCATTTTATCAAGTGAAAAAGTATATTAGTATCAGCAGGGGATCAAATACTTATTTCCCCCACTGTGTGTATATATATATATATATATATATATATATATATATATATATATATATATATATATATATATATATATATATATATATATATATATAATCCCTAATATAATATAGTCAGCAATGCATTCACACATGCTCAGTTTCCATTTTCTGCAAAAAGGATTACAATAAAAATGCAGTAAATGACACCAACAAAGCATACAGCAAAACAATTAATATCAAGCTTAAAATAGGAAAAGTTTGTTAAAATGTAAGGGCTACTAAAAAGAAAAACAACAGCCAAAACTGTTATTTTCACAATCTTTTAAAATTAAATTAAATTTAAGAATTTGAATTATGAACATTAACTAAACTGTCATACCACCATCTGCCTTCACTGGTGTTGTTTCTTCAAGTTAAGCTGAGAATACCTTCAAGAGGCTGAACATTTAGCTCTGGCCTTTTGGCGCAACCCACTAGCATGCCAGCTCCCACCGTCCATCATAGTCATCTGGTGAATTCCTCAATTAACAACCCAACCCAGTCAATACTGTCACATTCAACGATTCCAGGTTCTGTACATTTGAGCTCCAGGTAGTGACAACCTATCGGCCTTTCCCTAGGCCCTAAGCCACCCCAACCCCTAAACCTAGCAAAGAGAGGAAGAGTGTGTGGTATGATGTGAGTAAAAAGACAGGGAACGTTGAGTGGAGACAAGCAGCCGGTCCAGCTTAGTGAGATGTTTGACAGGTCTCAGGGTTTGTATTTCCATCCATCATGTCTTGTCTTCCCTGTATTATTTTGTTACCCACATGTCTCTTGTTCCAGGTCCACTGACTTCCTGCCCTCCTGTTTCCACTTCTCGATTTATCCTGATATGCCTCACCTGTGTCTTGTTATCCCCGCTCCTTCTGGCCCTGTTTATCTTGTACTATGTTTACTCTTTGTCAGCTTTTTTAGTTTTTCCCTACGTGTTTTTTTTTTTTCTTTGGGTGTTTTTTTTTTTATAACTGAACAAAGGACTGTTTGACCTTGTCTTTGCCAGATTTCTTTGGTTGTTGTTGTTGTTGTTGATATTGCTGCTTAATTAACTGGCTGTTTGTTTACTGAACCTCGAATTGTAATTTATTGGGCCCTTGGACTTTTAGTCTGTCTACCAAGTCCTGACTTTTTGGTCTTACTTTGGTGAAGCTTCAGTGTTTCTAATTGATATACTTTAAAAAATCAAAGTAATCTTATCCAGCAATATTTCACAAGGAGCTTCTTACTTAGGAAAAAGCATACACAATTGACAAGTAGATTCAACTGAACCTTGAGTGTTGTGTCTTGGTTTGGTCCACTACTTTGATTCTGAACACTTAGTTTCTAATCGCACTACTTGGAATGTCTCAATAAAATCATCACAGAAGTGTCATGTGTCACACGGTTGCCCCTACCTCTATGAGAGGATGCCAATGTGCAATGGGTTTTCGGGGGTATGAGAGCATCTCATTCCAGTGGTCCCTTCCCAGAGTCTCAGCCTTTCCTCCTACTCTGCAAACCCCGATCACTTCATTATGCCCGACCCTGTGGAGCAGAAACAAGTCAATGGAGATGATATATGTTCCTTCATATGTAGATGAGACTGATGAATCAGGCTGACTTACTCACCGATCATAGTCCATGACAGCTATGAGCAGGCTTATCTGGTCAATGTTCTCAGGAGGAACATCAAACACTACGGCTTCGTTGTACACAGGGTTCAGAGTGTTTCGTTTGGTGGAAGTCTTCCTTTTTTTCAACCGCCGACCATCACACATCAGGGACACTTTGACATATGGATCTAAAGGAAGGTGAATCAGGACATTGAAATAATTTAGTAAAGAAGAGTCATCACACATGAATTATATTGACTCACATTAAATAAGAACCTGAGGTACTCATATGAAGAGTGAATTTGACAACTGCACCTGTCTGAGGAAACATTGTTATTCAGCACACACCTGAAGCTCCAGTGATGTCCATGGCTTTGAGATTTCTAGCCTTGATCATGGTGATGGTGAGCCTGCCAGCCGTTGGGAGATAGCACAATGAAAACATCAGCTCTCCAAGGTCGACATTGTCCTATAAAATAAAGCATGAGATCAGATCTTCAAGGGCAGGAAAACATGACAGAAGAGTAACATTTGAAGCATCAGTAGTTCACATGCGTTGAATTAAAAAAAACAACAACAACACTATACCAAATATGCTTTATTATGTTGGGGTGTTTTTGTATTCATTGAGTTGTAAATCCCAAATGGAATCCCTTACAAAGATCTCAATATAAACCTGGATCAAAAACTAAAGAAAATTTGTGATTGGTAGATTATTTCTTTGATGTAGTATGCTTCTTGCTAATAAATCATACATCTTTGGAAAGCCTGTTTATTTGTTTTTAAAATGGTGCAACATTTGTAAGGAACATGCATTTGTGGGACGAGAAGCACAGCTGAGTGTGTCTGATGCACCCATGAAAAATAACCAGTTCCAAACAGCTCATTCTCTTGTTTTGTGTCCAGTCAAGATTAATAACTTGATTGATTGAACAGAATGTTTACTCCTGTAAAAGAATTTCCCATTTCTTTTACACAAATAGTTTCACCATGTCCACTTAATGCTGTGCTTTAGTTTCTCTCAGTGAGAATACCTGCAAGATGCTGGTTACAAGAACATAAACACTGAAGCATTTATTGGATACTGCAAAACAAAAATAGAAAGCCTACACTGCAAGAAAAAGTTGAAATCAAAGCAAGTGTTTTTGTCTTATTTTTCGTAAAAAGTGTCTTTGCAGACTTAAAGTGAGCCACATTCACCTGGCCAGTCCAGATAAATGTCTTAATTCAAATGTTTTAAAGACAAAAAAAGGTCTGAATTGCTTGTAACAAGTAATATTAGATCTGCCAGTGGGGTAAGAATAAAGCTTCTTGTATTATCTTATGTGAGCTGCTTTGTATTTTATGTATGTTATTCTCCTGTACAGCACTTTGGTCAAGAGTGGTTGTTTTAAAGTGCCTAACAAATAAAGTTGGATTGGAATGGATATTAAGTCATTATTATTATTTAAAGAAACTTGACGAACACATTTTTCTTACCCCATTGGCAGAATTTTTTCACCTGTTACATACAATTCAGTCTTGAAATATCTCAAAATAAGACATGTCAGTTGAATGTGGCTCATATCAAATACAATGAGACAATTTTCACTGGAAATAAGAAAACACTTGCTTAGATTTCAGTTTTTGCAGTGTGTTTCTTCAAATTCACTTTTGTTCAAACATTTTGCATCAGTAAGAGAAATCTAAATGATATAGAGATGTGAAGTTCCTTTGATTTCTCATATCTCTGTCCAAAGAACTGGGTTACCTCCTCTGGGATCTCAGGGAGGGACCCACCACTGGTCCAGGCTCATGTCTGTGTGCATTAACCATGGTTAGTAGCACTGGGTGGCTCTGGCTCTCATCTTACTGACTGTGGCCTGTATGTTTCCATGTGTACAGTAACATAAACATAACTTTAAAGCTGCATGTTTACTGATAAATAAATGAACTGCCTCCTGCGGTGTATACATTATGAAGTTAACTGGAGCAGGGGTATATTTCAAACATGATCTGTAGTACCTGACCTGGTTACAGTGTTCATTATGTTTTCTTCCATGTAGTTTCAGATTCAGAACAAACCTTTAGTGAATTCTTATACACACAGACACCATTGTGCATACTGTCTTTGTGTGGATCAATTATAAAACCCAAAGTATTAATCTACACACCCTGTGTAGTGTAATATTAATTAAGATCCCTCAAAAGAAACCTAATGAACCCTCCTGGGACAGGAATGACTTCTGTTTAATAAAGTCCCACACCACTTCACTGGCAGAAAGAAAACTGCAAGACAAACCATATGACCCAATAATTAATAAGTTGAAGAGAAATACCTTTAGAAGTACCAAAAATCACTGTTTTGTAAAGAAAACTTACAGAAATGAATAAAAAACAAGAAGGTTTGATTTATTATCATGGAAACTGCTGAGTTTACTCTTAAGAGTTAGAGACAGGGAGGGAGAGAGAGAGGAGGGAGGGAGGAGGGCGAAACGACAGGGGTGGTGGTGGTATGGGGGGGTATGCTGTCTCCTTCTCCACAACCACAAATATCACCTCAAGCTTAAACCTCTGAGACTGACACCACAGCCCAGAACTACCAGAGAGTCACAGGAAGAAAAGTCCCCAGCAGTGGAGCCGCAGGGTAAACTCTGACCAAGCTCACCAAAGCGTAGGTTGACAGGAACCACAAACGTGGATATGGACATGCACTTGCAGGAATAAAAGACAGTGCATGTGCACTCAGTACATTACAGGTGAAATTCATGAACAGCATAAACTACACCCCACGGATCACTTGTGGTAACATCCAGAGACGTGTGAAACCTTCTACAGTAAAAATGATGGTCTGTTTGGATTGAAATAAGTGATGACGCTGTAACTTTTCAATAGCGAGGGTTGGCTTTAGAAAACTGAAAGGCTTTCCATTAAAAGCAGACATGAGCTGTCTTGGGACACAGTTTGCTGCATCCATTAATGCCGGTTAAACCATGTAAAGAAGAGTCAATTTGTAAACATGGTCTTAAATGCCAGCAGCTTCTCTGGAGCTGAGCCCAATTAAGATGGAGTGAGTCAAAGTGGAAACTATCCAAAGGTCTGACAAATCAAAATCTTGTGAGTCTTTCTGTGTAAATCTTGGGCACCCTGTTGATCCAGTCCCTGAGGTAGCGCTTATGGACTGATCGTCTTCACATCTCTGTGGTTCTTTGAACTGCTTTTAACACCTTTTTGTTAGAAAGAGAGCCACGTTTTTTTTTTGTTGTTGCTGGTTTAGTGATGGTATATTCAAAGATAAAATGTGCTGAGTGCTCCAGTGGAGGTGTTGAAATTAATGTTAAAAGACAGCACTACATACTTTGGTTGGAGTGCAAAGGTTGGTGGGGGGAACATTTACATAAACTAGAATAAGCTTTGATCTGCTCACCTCCTTTTTCTTTTTGATCCATACACTGCTTTACTGATCCCAGTAGAGTTTACTAACAAATTCAGTACAGGGTTTCAGATAATTGAAGGTTTGCCTAAAAATAAACCACCTCTCATAAATGATGAAAATCTTTTGGAGGTTCTCTGTTTCTGTTAGCAATGATGGCTTTAATTGTTTGAGTGTTTCTGGAAAACAGATTATATAAAGATGTGATGGATGAAATCTTTGAAAAGGTTTACAAAAAGCTTAACAGAACGTGAGTAAATATTTAACCCTTCCTCTGCTGGTAAGAACACTTTTATAAATATGAAGATTTTACATATTTTTATATCTGTTTAAGGAAGTCTCAGTCTTTATTCCTCCTTTCATATGTGCACTTATTTAATTCAACTTGAAATACTCCTTGAATTAGTAAGGAATAGTTTGAAGTGCAAAAGAACAAAAGTCATCTGTTTTTTTTTACATTTCTTTTGGGTGGCCATCATAGATAAGTAAATGTTTTTGGCCCCCAGTCTTGCGTACAAATATCAAGTCTGGTCTTTAGTTTAGTGTCATTTTGTGCTTTAAACTGTGTTTTGATTTGGTCTTAATTTGACGTACAATTTAAACAAAAAAGGTACTTATAAACCAGTTTTCCAGTTACAGCACACAATATAGACCAGGTGTGTTATGAACCTTTTCAGAAAAGGGTGTTTTATCTCCTTTTGATCATTGGCAAATAGACTTTTGCACATTCAGACCTCATGTTTTGTTGAACCTTTTGTTAAACGGCATCATTTTTGTTTTCTATCTTCTTCTATGAACTCTGCTCGGACCTGCCAGGGACTACAGATGAAAACTAGCCTGATGGCTAACTCTGGCATATTTACATTGAGGCTATGCTGAAATGTTCATTAATATGCACTGTCCCTTTATATAAATAAATAAATAAATAAATATATAATTTATGGAAAACTTTCAAGTTAGCCTCTGATTTTTTAAATACACAGCCAGAGAAGTTTGTGAATAAAGCTCAGCTGCTCTTGAGGAAGAGAAAGTGCTATTATTACGCTGTGAGTGGATGGACTGTCCACACTCTCTGCTGCTTTATCTAAGCACTTAAGAGAGCCGATCTAATTTCATCGGCTGAGTACAAGTGACCATAATTCTGACCACAGGCTCGATATGAGAGCTTACGGGAGTGTTGAGTGGCACTCTAAGGTCTTAAAACGTTGGTGCTGTATGAGACTGGTATCCTAATATCTGAGGAGAGAGGGTTGATCTTTTGTTTGTGTTTGTTGGATTGTTTTTTTCCCCCCAAGGTTTCCAGAGTTCACAGTAATGTCTCAGTTCAGATGTATCATAGGTCATGTGTTAGGATCCTATCCATGGATTACTGAGATCAGGTTCTGTTAATAATAATAATCACACCGCTGCTATATGGTGCTGACCAACCATAATCAAGTGTTAACACACTTGCTTACATATTAACAAGTCCATTTTTATTCAGCCCCCAGCTTTCATCTGACAGTGTATCAATTATGGCACTGAAACAAATCATGTTCTTAATCATGTGTACATTTACATTTTCTGTCAAGTGCATGAACAAAACCAAAGTCTATCTAGTAGCATTTCACAAAACTATGTTTTGGCTGCATCTGCTTGTATAAAGCTAAAGCTCTGTACATTCTGCAGAAACGCATTAACGCTTACAGCTGACATCTCAGAATGAATGTATTTATCATGATGTGAAAATGTGCTCGAAGAGTTTAAAAAACAGAGGGCACAAGACTGGATTACAGTTCAAAATGGAAGATAAAAAAAATTGGGGCTAAAAATTGTTTGTTGGTCAAAAGAGTCTTTAAAAAAAGCAAAAGACATCAGGGTAAAATCCAGATCCTGATCCTGCCTTTAAAAACTCCTGACATGGGTCTTACTGCATGAATTACAGTGTTTCCTACAGAAGAAGAATTAAATATGGACTCAGTGAACGATGATAAATTAAAAAGAAAAACATAAAATAGTGCGTCACTTCAACAGAACACTCGATCCTTTTGTGGAAGTAAGTGCACAAAGAAATCGTGCACAGCTGCCACTGAACTTCTAACCTTTAATCTGTAAACTGGAAGACAGAAACAACATTTTAAAGGCAGCCTGTGTACATCTGCTTGGTTTGAACTGAGGCTCTTTGAACACCACTTTCACTGGGTCTGAGGTCTCTTTGGTTGGGACTTCATCTTATACGGAAAAAAATTGACTTAAAAGGTCATGGTTATTATTCAAGTCATGAAATAACTATATCTCTAAAGATGAGAGATGTGTATTCAAGGTGAAATTGTGCACATAGCATTTATAAACACTGGGTCTTTGTGGGGTTTTATTGTTATTTCTGGGATTTTCAATCATGTTTTCCAATACCTCATACTGTAAAAGAATCAATCTCAAACTGAGCCCTATCTCGGCGTTAGTGTTATCTAAACAACAAAGACAAACAAAGGAATTCCCTGGCTGAGCGATCTAACTTCCTGCCTGAGTTACTCTTAGTACCAACACTGTATATTTATCCAAGTGAATAATGTAATACAGACGGTGTCGCTGTATCTCTGTCAAACCAATCCCAGTCTAATGTCAGTGTAGATCTGGGTCACTACCCCCATGTGTCTCCTGCTGCTTTCATTAAACATTAACTGTGTCTAAGTATATTTCTATGTCTCTGCCTCCTGAAACCTCAGCTGAGTTCCACTTGGCAGGTCATTTAGACACAGACTGCTGAAATATTTTCTCAACTCTTTTGTGGTTGTAATGGAGTTTGACTGTTAAAATTTTCATAGGTTACTTTTAGTGCTTCTGATTGTGTGAGCTTCATTATAAGCCAAACAAAACAAAAGCAAAATTATGGGTAAAAAAACCCAAAACGCTCAAAAGTGCTCAACTGCAAATATGACCCAGCATTACTAACCTTAAACAGTTACTGAATGATGAACAGGCTGCAGGGAAAACTAAACACTAGAAAATGTGAAATGTGTGGGATCAACGAGAAAAAGAAAGTGGAGTAAAATGTAAGAAAGCTAAATTTGGTTTCTCACCGAGGTTACATACTGTATGTCCCGGCATAGTTTGGTCTCTCTGGGAAAGTCAGCAAGATCCAGGAAGTTGTCCACCACCACTTGGCCAATCACATCATGGCGAGAGAATCTGTCAAAGTCGTAGACACTAAAATGGAGTTTGCGGCTCGGCAGCTCAGCGTAGGCGACAGGAAAGAGAAACACTTCATTGAACACTGGGTTCAGTGTTTTACGGTGCACCTTGGTCTGGTGCTTGTTTTTGCGGTCAGGCAGCAGATAGATCTTGACATAAGGATCTGAGGTTCCTGTGAAGTCCTTGGCAGGGAGGTCCTGGGCCTTGTGTATTTTAACAATCAACTGCTCCAGGTCAAAGTCAAACTTCAGGACAAAAAGCAACCGTCCACAGCTGTCAGTGCGACATCCATCTTCAGCGTCCACAGAGCGCTGCTTGTAAAGTTCTGGTTTTATTCGGCCCAAACCAGACAGAGAGTCCTGACGCTGGAACTGGGCGGGGTTGAAGTCTGGGTTGGACAAATTCATCTGACGACGGATGGAATTGTGCCTGCAACAAATCAGAACACAGTTAAAATCATCTAAACTCATGATGCCATCAGATCATTACCAACGGTTCAGCATGCGATCTCTGAGCATGGTCTGCATCAACTCATGTTTGCCTGTGACAACAGTCAGCAGCTTAACATTAGTAATGTTATCCCAAATACTACTGTAGTCATTATTATGCAGAAGCTTTCCAAAAAAGTAAAAAAAAAAAAAAAAGACAATATAGTCTCTACATGTGCACACCTTTTTTGCTATTTTGTCTGATTGACAAAATGTGTGCAGGAGGAGCATCCAGAGTATGGTGGGGATGTTGCATGTTTAAAGGGACCATGAGGACTCTCTAAGTGATTTTTAAAAAGTCTCACTTCTAGATATCTGTCTGATCGTAATCCACAACTTAAAATGAGATTATCAGCACCAGTATAGGTTATTTCTAAATACTATTTCTTAGCTTCCAAATCAGATTGGGCAGGACCGGATTGATTTACTGCACGTTTAAGTCTCTATGACAACACCGTGCTGGATGACGAAATTTAGTTGTGAGAAGAGAGATCTGTTCTTCTCTGCTGAAAACGATTTGGATTAATTTAGTAGTAATGGTGGACATTGGAGCTGAACTGTCAGACAGAAAAAGGACAGAAGAGCAGAAGAAAGATAAACAGGAGACTGATAGCAGGGGCTAAAGGCTAAATCATGAGCTGAAGGCTAAAACACAGGCTAAACTGTCTGTTATAATGTTCATTTCAACCCTCATGCAGCAGTTATTCTGCAGTGATCTGATCAAACTTGAGAATGTCATTAAAACGAAGAGAGAGGTCATGTTTGCTCTGTTTGGTAGATAAGCACTGGAAGGACATAACAAGGATTTGCTAACGTTACGACTTAGCCTGATACTTCTCAGAGCACAGGGCTGTGATTTCTGCTAAATATAGCCAGCTACTGTGGTAACGTTTCCAACAACAGCTCTACACAACTACAAATAAATACATCACTTTTGTCATGTTGTATCTGGTAAAAAGTTGTCTTGAACAAAGAAAAGTAGTGTTAAAAAGAAGATCTGATCTCCATTAATTTCCAAAACAAACACATGCCTTGTTAAGAATCATTTCATTATGACAGTGTGTGTGTGTGTGATTCCAGCCAAAAGGTATCGCTGCAATCCACTTCAAACAGGCAGTCCTCACAGTCCTTTTAAAATCTCAAGGCTTACACCAGAAAAATGTCTGTAAAAATAATGCAGATTTTGTTACAGATGTGATGAAAACACTTTGAAAGTTTTAAAGATGTTTGTAGGACAAAGAATTAAAAAAAAAAAAAATAGTACAAACATGAGTTGGAGATGACTTCTGTATTGATCTCTTTCTACATTACTCAAATACGTCTTTTGATCCTTGTCTGCTTTTCATAAATTCCTGTATAAAGTTTGATAGATATTTGCAAACTCCTCTGCAATATCATTTGTATCTGTTTTAATTTGTGACTCATTTGTAGCTTATTTATTGATTTTTGTGACTTATTTGTAGCTTTATTTATTATTAGGCCAGAGTTTTTAAAGATTTCAGTCTGACTTATTAATAACGTTGGATAGCAATACTGTCTTTTTTTGCCAATTCAAATACAAACTGATCTGGGACCAAAATCTACAATCAATCAATCAATCAATCAAATTGAGAAATGTGATCAGCTGTAAAACTATTCTTATTCTATTATTTTGCAAAAGCTGGTCCGTTGTTTTATAGATGGTTTTTCACTGACCTGACAGAAGAAGTAGGCTCAGTAATCTGTCTTTGAACCCTGTCTCGAGCCAGAGTGTGGACCTGGTTTTTCTCCATCTTGGTCTGGGCTTCCAGTGGGATGTCAGGTGATGTGTGGCTTATCTTCATGGCTGTCTCTGGGATCGTCACAGGCATGGGCGGCCCAATGGGCTCCTTCATACAGCCATCTTCGCTGTACTCCCTTTCCTCCCCGTCCACCTACAGTAGACATTAGTGTTTATGGTCTTAATGAGTCCTGCAGCAGAAATAAGACCTCGAAGACGCATAGAATCAACAAGGTCTGTACTTATGAAACAAATACTTTACTCTGAAGAGCTCATGATGGCATATTACCTCTCTAGTTAACTGCACTCCCAGCACACAGGCTTGCTCATCGTACCTAAAGTCTCCTTGAGGCAGAAACTTTCTGCACTTTTAGGCAAGGGCTTTGAAACTTTCTTAGCTTTGAGTTATGCTGCTACACACTGAGCTCCTCACCTTCTCTCTCTTCTCTACGCCTTCTTTGTTACTAACTTTCAATCATGTCACATTAAGTTACTGACCCTACATTTCTCGGGTGTCCCTGAGCTCTTTTGTCTCGTAGGTTTTTAAGGATTGTTGTTGCAGAAAAGCAGCTGCTGTGGACCTGCTGCTGAAAAATTTGGCTTGTGTTGTAAAGGGGACATGTTCATGTGGCATGACTGCTCCTCTGCTGAGAAAGATATTTAAACACCTTTTAATTCTTGTTCATTCATGCAGATAAATAAAGTTGTAGCACCCCACCTCTATCAGGACTGGCTGTTGGTCTCCTCCCAGGAAGTGTGCCCCCTTGAGGACATCTGGGAGGAAGCGGCCACTCAGTGGCAACCAGCACAACTTCCATGATACAAATACTGAGACGCTGAAGAGTGCCAGACCACAGGTGGTCACAAGCAGCGACAGGAGGCTGACAGACACATCTGGAGATGGAAAACAAACAGAGGAACTTCGTGAACAGATGTTGTCAGTTAAAGATTGTGGAGCAGTCTTACTTGGATCCCTGAAGAAACAGCATTACAAACTGCAGATACAGAATTAAACACAGCACATGAAAGAAGATGTTTGGCAGAAAAGATTGCCATTTAAACACCCATTACAACCAAATGAAAATCCAAAGACAGAAACCCTTTGTCTAATTATTATTGTCTGTGCATGTGTGGATTTTTTAAAGCTTTTTTTGTTTCTTGCAAATACCGACCATCTGCTTGGCAGTATCTTTTTTTTTTTTTGGAAGTCCCAAAAGTTTTACCTCCCTCCCACTATTCATTAAACAGAATTGAGCAGTGAATTGCACGAATAAAGATCCTCTGACTCTTCTTGTTTTTGTTTTATTTTTGTGAAACTAAATTAAAGGCAAAAAATAAAGAAATTAAAGGAAGCTTGCTTAGAGTAAGGTGAATGTGGAGATCAGAGTATCTTGTAAATTTTGAAAACCTCTTTTATCACTGGATTAAAGCTATCAGTTAGACTTACTTGTCAGTTAGCACAGCCCAGTCCAGTCTATCTGGATTCATCCTGCCATGAAGTCGAGCTCAACCTCCTTCGATGATGACAGACATGAGTTATGTTTGAAGAAAACTACTCCTCTCTTGCAAAACTTTGCATGTTTGGGTATTTGCAAACAGCGAGTAATTCACATGATTTATATGAATAAATTATTTCTTGCTTTTAAAAGCTGGTTATTAGAGCGAGTATGACAGCTAGGCTAACATCGTCAGCTTTGTGGTCTCCATGGCGACGTAAACAAAATGTTCAACCGAAAGAGCAAAACAGGCAATTGCAATGAAATATGGGTAGTCAGGAAAAAGGTGGCTAGAGCAACCAGTGTTTTGGAGTTAAGAGTGACTGTGCTAACTGGAGGCCGTCAGCCAAACATGTCAGTGATTGAATTGATTGAATGACAGCAGTGAGCACATGTGACAGACATAACAGAGTCTGGAGACGCCGCAGAGAACATTCTGCTGCCTGCAACATCCTCCAGCATGACTGGTTTGGGGAGGCATTTCCTTGGAGGGCCGCAAAGACTTCCGTGTGCTAGCCAGAGATATCCTGATGAGATCCTCAGACCAATTGTAAGACCATATGTTTGTGCAACGGGCCCTGGGTTCTTTCTGACAATGCTAGACCTCATGGAGTGTGTCAGCAGTTCCTGCATGACGAAAATATTAATGCTATGGACTGGCCTGCCCGTTCCTCAGACCTGAATCCAATCGAGCACCTCTGAGACATCATGTCTCGTTTCATCCACTGACGCCACATTGCAACACAGATTGTCTAGGAGGTAACTGATGCCCTGATCCAGGTCTGGGAGTTCCCTCAGGAGAACATCTGTCGTCTTATCAATAGCATGCCTAGCATAACTCCTGAGCCTCATTTTGAATTGTCTTGAGGAATTCCCACAGAAGTTGGATCCACCTGTGATCTGATTTTTCCGCTTTTGTTTATTCCTCCATGGGAATATGATCTGGATTTCTACTGACCAGTCTTATGTTAGTTGGTTCTCAATGCATTCTTCTTTGTAATGAGTGAAGATGTGCAACCTGAATATTTTATTCATTGAGATATAGAATGTGTTGTTTAGGTGTTTCCTTTATTTTTTGAGCAGTCAATTATTTCTGAGAAGTCGCAGCCTGTCTGAGTTTTCCTTTGTGCCGCCCTCTGGTCAAAGTTATGTTATAGGTTTCTGTTAAACCTCCTCTGCCAAACATCGGCCCTTACATTGTTTTGTCAAAGGGTTTCAAACACTACGCATCAGTCACATACACAGTTTACTGTGTGTAGCTTACTTGTCAATGATTTAATTTGTCTTTCATATTTAAATATATTATTATCAGTGTCAGGCTGGCAACACCCATGAAGTATGTGGAGATGAGGATATCCAGATAGATGGAACACCTGATTGTAGCTTGGCGATAATGCCACAGTATTATCATCAGACTTCATTTGAATATCATTTTGTTTAGGTCAAAGGTCTCATTGTTATCCTCCTGTGTGGAAAGTCTCAGTATGACAGCGGTAATGGATAATGTGGCATTACCACCACCTCTCAGCACAAAGTCAAAATTTAATTATCACTAAATATTTTATCGTGATATGCTCAGGCTGCGCTATCACACAGAGTTCTTCTGACAGAAACAAGTTTAAATGCTTCTTCAAACTACACAAGAAGTTTCATCAGTTCATCATGGAGAGGCAAAGAAAACCAGTGACCCAGTTGGATCAAGATAATATGGAGACATAGAAGATGTACTTGGAACTCTCAGGGCAGACAAGCTCAGAAGTCAACTTACTGTGTTCACTCATCTGGAGAAAGACTTGGAAGTCTAAATGGAGCTGACTAAACTGCAGTGTGGTACACCATTTAAAGGATAAATCATTTTTTGTTTCTTTGTTTGTACCATTTTTAATCAGTGCCATAAGAAACTCTGTATGTAAGCACAGTGTTAACGTAAATTCTTTAACTGATGTGTAGTCCAACTATTGAACCATGACCCTCATCAGACTGTATGGAACATTTTAGGACCATACAAAATTCATTTTGTTTGGTTACTTTAGATCCTGACAGATGGAGATTTAAATCATCAGTGAGGTTAACACCCTGCTTTTCTTCACCCTGTAAAGCCCCTGACTCATCAAAAAATAGTCAGAACATTCAAATTTTTTTGGAACTGAGATGTTTATAAACCCTTTTAACAAAATACACAAAAAATATTGCCATATTATTTTGTTGATAATATATTGTTTGAATTACATTTCATAAATCAGATGGTTTTGGTATCTTTTTCATTCTGCTCCTTTGCCTCTCCCGGATGTCCGAGCATCAAACCCTATCCCTCTAAAGCTGAGCCCAGACACCTCTCAGAGAAAGCTCATTACAGCCGCTTGCATTCATGATCTTGTTCTTTCGGTCACGACCCACAGCTCATGACCATAGGTGAGGGTTGGAATGTAAATTGACCAGTAAATCGAGAGCCTTGCCTTCTGGTTCAAGTCCCTCTTTGCCACAATGGACCGGTATAGCGTCCACATCACTGCTGATGCTGCCCTGATCTGTCTGTGGATCTCTTGCTCTGTTTTCCTCTCACTCGTGAACAAGACCCTGGGATACATCAGCTCTTCCACTTGGGGCAAAGACTCTCTCCCGACCCAGAGTGGGCAGTCCACCCTTTTCCAGCTGAGAACCATGGCCTCAGATGTAGGGGTGCTGATCTTCATCCCCCGCTGATTCATATTCGGCAGCAAATCGCCCCAGTGCGAGCTAGATGAGGGTCCTAAGAATCCCAAACCTGTCTCCTAGAAATCCTGTCTTTAAAAGTAATGAACAGAACTGGTGACAAAGGGCAGCCCTGGTGGAGTCCAAGTTGAACAAGTTCAACTTACACAATGCAGAAAATACTCATTTTTAAAAATGAGTTACAATTTAGTTGTTATTCTTTCCACAACTTGTTGAAAATTAGCAATAATTTTCCTGAATATGTGTGTGTACAGAAGACAAGAACAGCCGTGGATTGTTCAATTTTTAATGCACTGTTATCTTGTGATAACAACTTATAGTTCATTTTCTCAACATAACAAAAATCGTTTTCCTCATGTAGGCTATGCTTGAGAATGAATTAGTGTCATGAGACCCAAAATCAGGTCTCTAATCCACAACCAAAACTTGAACATATCAACACTGGCTGAATAGAACTAAATAATGGAGGCTTTAACAGTAATCAGATTTCCATATCTGAATTGCGCTGGTGTCTGACAAACACATTACATGACAGAATGAAAATACATCCACTCAAAACGACCAGTACGACTTACTATCAGCAACAAACCCGACTGAAACCGCCCCCCCCCCCCCCCCCGTCTCTTTCTGTCTTGATCCTAAATGCACTGATCCCAGAGTATTCAACATCTTGACAGATCAGAAATTCTGCAAAATGAGCACCTACTTTACAGCTTTGAGGGGTAGATTTTAAAATATGTTACTGCCTACAACTTCCAAAATACAAGACAGATTTGACAGCATTTGTACCACTCTTAGCAAGACGTCAGATTTTGTTGCGTTGGAAATCATCCACTCCTCCCTCTCACTTTGCATGACTCAAAGATTTTCTATACTTTATAAAAATGTAAAAGATAAGATGAGTAACAAAAGGTTCAACCAAAGATTTCATGAAACTTGGGGCACTTTTTTTCAAATACATCAAGAGTCTGCATTTACCGTATGACTCCTACTGTAAGAGTTTACCACCCACAGGGTTCTTTTTATATTATTTACTATATTTCATTTATTGTTTCATTTGCCAAATGATTTGGTTCTGATGTGTATACATTCCTCTTTAATTTATGTTTCTACATTTTCTTGCATGTGCAGGCAGGTTTCAAATATGCATTCTTGATTGGTCTGCCGTCTTACTTCTTCTTTAGCCCTTCTGTATAATGTGCTATGGATTTAACATATTGAACATTTATTTGTATGTTTCAAAACTCAATCAAAAAAAGTTGTGAAAAAATACATTATTGATTTGATGAACAAAAAATAAGACAGAAAGTAATATTTGTTGTCGCTTTGATGTGCAAAAGCATAAACTCTTCGGTTGTGATCACACCAGTCATGAGGGGAAATAGTTAGTATGCGCTGTTGTTTATTTCTCTAACAACTTTAGGAGTAAAAGTTGGCAAACATCTCAGACCTGGAGCATAATGCTCCTTTTGGGAAAGAGTCTTAGTTTGACATCAGGGACTAATGTTTGAGTTTCTGGGGTGTCTTAACGTACTGCAGTAAATTTTATGTTACAGTAAGTCCATCCTGGACTGTGTCATGGGTCAGCTAATAGTATAATTCGCTGACTCTGCTTTGTTTAATGTTGACTACAAAGTCCTGGAAACCAAGCAGTTAGTTCTAGATCCAGAAAACCCAGAGCAGCTTTACAGACGCCTGCTCAGGTCTCCTGAGGTGAAGAAAATATTATGATCTCACACCTCTCATCTGCATATTACTGGTTTCAGAGTCCAGGTTAGACTCTCTTTGATTTTAATGATGTTTAATGATTACACAGCTTCTTTCTAATCACCAAGCTGTGTTAAATATTTGATTCTGATTGTTCAAAACCCCTCGACAGCAGTTATTAGCTTCCCAGAGAAAGGGCAGAGATAACCACATTACACATGTAACACTGGATCAACCCAGGAAAAAGAGTTTCAGAAGAACTTTACTTCTGCTTTTTGCTTTGAAAAAAATGCTTGTTTCTGTTGTTGTTCTTAACAAGGAAACACTGTGGCGCAGCATTTTTGTGTGTTAACCTAATTCCAGCTAAGGGATGGGGCTGTCAAGGAGATAAACTAACCACAGCTTGAGGAGCGCAGCTGTGCTGCTCCTCTCTCAGGCTGACCTTGTCAAATATAACCTTTAATGAGGATGTCCGATCTTTTTTCTCTTCTAATTAATAAATTATATTATGTTTGTATGTCTTCAAATGTTATTTAAATTATTCTGTTCTTTTTTATTCATATTTATAGCAGAAAGGAGTTTACAGAAGCTTGAAGAGGAAAAAAAAGACAAGTCACATGTAACCCTGTGTTATTTAGAGGTTATTTAGAGAATGGATAAACTGGTTCGAGCTGATAGAAAGACAACAGGAACTCAAAATAACCACTCATTACAACCAAGGTCTGAAGAGGACCATCTCTGAACACAAAACATGTTCAACCTTGAAGCAGACAGGCAACAGCAGCAGGAGACCACACCGAGTGACCCTCCTGTCAGCTTAGAACAAGAAACTGAGGCAACATTTCACACAGGCTCAATAAAACTGGACCAGAGAAGATTGAAAAATGTTGCCTGGTCTGATGAGTTCTGCTCCACATTCAGATGATTTGGTGTAAACAACATGAAAGCATGGATCCATCCTGCAGCCAACCTGAGTATTGTTGCTGACCATGTCCATCCCTTTATGACCACAGTGTACCCATCCTCTGATGGCTACTTCCAGCAGGATAACGCTCCATGTCCTAAAGCTGGAATCATCTCAGACTGGTTTCTTGAACATGACAATGAGTTCACTGTACTCAAATGGCCTCCACAGTCACCAGATCTCAATCCAATAGAGCACCTTTGGGATGTGGTGGAATGAGAGATTCTCATCATGGATGTTCAGCCGACAAATCTGCAGCAGCTGTGTGATGCTGTCATTACAGGAAAAGGACGGCTTTTGATTTTTTACTTTCTTTTCTTTCTCGTTTGTGGGCTCGAGTGCCTGCTTATGAACTGGCCTTGAGCCACAAACAACATATACCATCGAACGAATTGTCAAGTAGTGTCTGTAATAATAAGTTGCTCCACTACGTCCGCACTGGGTCACACAAACAGAGGCAGTTAAACATTAACAATCCTAAAGAAGTGAAAATGCAGTGGATAATTTTTTTGGAATGACAAAATGAGAGGAGCACAGCAAACCAGAGTCATTAACCATGTTGAGCTCATTCAAGAATATTACCTGCAGCTTGAAGAGATAACCCAGCCAAACATAAAGTGTTGTGTTGCCTGGCAACAGTGCCTCAAAAATGCAATAAAGGTTGTAATAAAATCTAACCCATTTCCCTGAACATTTCATCAACTCCTATAGCCAATGATTTCATGCTTTAAGCATTTTAATTTTTTTGATGAATCCCTGCTCACATAAATAGGTAGTACAAAACAATCATGGTTTATTCAGAAACACACTGCGGACCCAGATCAGCTGAGTTTACTTATTAAAAAAAACATCTTAGGAAATGCAAATTGGTACAAGTTTATTGGAATCAAGTTTTCAGTTACATTACTCTTTTCTTTTTTGTAGTAACAGGTTTAAAAGTGTTTCAAAGATAGTTTAACTTTTGAGGTCATGCATTTTGTAACTACAGAAGGATTCTGATTTACAGGTGAAAATCTTAGAGACATTTAACCCAGTCTAGCAGCCAGTCAGATCAATCTTTATTTATCAAGATACAAATGACTGAGAAAAAAAACCCAGTCCTTTCTAAAAATAGCATGAGCTCTTCACAAGACGTGCTGAAATGACGAGGGCATCACAAAAGGATCTAACTGGTTCATGACACACTGAAAGGAAGGGCCTCAAACACCAAGGTCTGCCAATAGCTCTGCTCTGGCCAATCAGAGGGGAGGGGATTTGTGGAGCAGGGAGCCTTAAAGAGACAGCAGCTTAAAGGGAAGCATTTCAGACAGAGGCTGCAATAAGGCTTTTATTAAACACCAGTTTGTTTCTAACATTTTAAGGTCTGTCACTCCAAGACCACCAATACAGTGATTTATAAAGAAAGTATTCTTTTTTCATCAAAAATTATTTCTACATCTTAAAAAAAAACCACTCCTGACAGTACAGATAACAAGTATTAATGTCTGTGTATTATCTCCATATCAAAGTCTGTTTTAAAGTTCTTCATATACAGGCAGCTCTAGTTCTTGATCGCTCTTTGATCTCAGAAGTCATGCTTCCATCAGATTTATAACCTGCAGCTGATGAAAAAGTGTCATTGACAAGTACAGGCTTGTTCTTGATGTTGAACCTTTTCAAATGAGAGCACTGTGAATGACAAAAACAGCTGGTGCCGAGGGCATTCTTTGTGCTTAAGCCACAAGTGCTGAAAAACATCAGAAACAATGCTGTTAGTGCACACAGGCTGTCGGGATAAAACTGCCACTCAGCTGAGCTGATGTTTATTTGCCAATGCAGGAAATGGTTGAGGTACTGGAATAGCATTGACCTCTTTTTATCAATGCAGAGTTTAATATTCATGTGAATAAATTTTATTATGCAGCTTTTATTTAAACATTGTTTTTGTCCTGAGTTGTTTTCTTCCAGCGGTTAAAGCGTGTGCTCCATTTGATGAGGCCATAGTGCTCAATGCTGTTTCCATTCTCTCTTTGTTGACGACACGACACATTATTCAGAAACCTCAAGGAAACCTGAGTCTCTTCTGACATGACAGCAGCAGCAGAGCTCATAAGTGAGGTGTTCGAGTCTTTTTAAAATGGTAGCACACAGGCCAGACCCACCACCAACAGTTAGAGATGCATTTACCAAAATGTGAAACCACACGACAAACATGAAAGAATCGGCCTCTCCATTAAGAACATTTGATCAAGGAAGACTTACTAGATCGTATGCTGTGCCAATTTCCATTTGATTATTCTTTTATTCAGTAATTTAATTCTTTCTCACAAGACCGAGCCCCTGAGCCATGCATCTGTTTATCTCAATTAAAGAGAAGCAAACACCATTTTAAAAAAGCAATCAAGCCTCTTGCATATCACAAAGGGTTCAGCTGTACTCCGTATGCAAAATCAGAACCATGAATGATCCAAAGCTATTCTGCACATACGCTTTGAACCAAAAGATGCATATAAAAATCACATCTAATGCCATGTCATTTAATCTTCCCTGTTCTTTCAGCTTCCATGTGAAACTCCCAACATGATGTGTGATCTGGATGGGTTCTTATCTTAAACTTACACAAACATTAACCTCGAAATACCCTTTTCCTTGATGGAGAAGTAGCCAGGCGCGAGCCTCTTCCTTCCTCGCTTAGTCTTAGATAGTTGTAGTGGATCAGATTGTGTGTGTTTGTGTGTGTGCATTTAGAGCAGTCTAAGGAAGTGGGTCAAACCTCCTCAGGGGAACCACTCTGGTAGCTTGAACTTCCTCTTCATCATACATGTTTAATCATGGATTGTAACATGTTTAGATCCAACAGCCCAGCCTTGGATGCTATGAACAATAACCAAAACTCATGTATAAATTTACATACATACAGACAAACACACACACTCACTGTGTATCACATGTGCATTGAAAAATATCTTCCAGCTTACATGTTCTGACATGTATCCATGTCATCTTTGTACCGATTTGACGTACACATGCACTCACATTGCTGAACTGTTGTCTCACAGTGGAGGAGTAACTGTAGGCTCATTTTATGAATCAAATCATCTTCAGCCCTGGGAATCGGCCCGAGGGAATTTCCTATGTCTCCACCATTTCCCTTTTCATTCCAGAAGTGAAATATCCATACAGTCAGAGTTGTTATGTAATTTTTGAAACACAGAGGGAGCTTATTTAGAGTGTGTCTGAATGTTTTCAGATACCAATGTGTCTCATAAGCCAGTATTGATAAAGCTGTAGCCAACGACTCCGGGCTGGAAGTGGATCACTGATCCTTTTTGTGTTGTCGGATCCATGTTTACAAAGTGCTGTGTGCAATGGGGAATAACGGGTGGGGCATTTTCTCTCTCTACTGCCTGTCAGAGTAAAAGAGACACCAAATCAAATGTCCTTGACTCACACAAGGAAAATGAAGGAAATGGAGCAATTAAAAAAACTACAGGTGTTCATCACACCAGAGTCCGAGGATTCCTCTGGGAGAAAAAAAGCAACAAGTTCACAGATGACTTCTTTTCACTCAGAGGAAACTGAAGCAAGGTGTTGTGTTTATTCCTTCATATTATTAAAAACTTCATATTTTCATCACCTACTCATGTAAAGATCTTTTAAGTCTGCTGGATCATGTCATACATGTGACAGAGTTACCACTCAATTTGAGAATTATGAGCATAAGCTATTCACTGCTGGAGTTTCTTCTTCATAAATCTCTTTAGCCCCTGTGTTGGGAGTATAAAGTAACAAATCACTGCTAAATGCCACCATTTCAGAAACATTACAATTACAGATCGTCTTAAAACTGACTGCAAATCCCAATTCTTCCTCAGTTTACCATAAAATGTCATTTAATTTAGGAGATAATAAAGTTAGTCAAACGTTTGCAGGCAGACCAGGGGCCTCTCTACTTTCAACTTCCAGTTATACGATCAAGAAACCTCACCTGAGTCCGTATAACGCGGTCTGGCCAGGTCCCTGAAGTAATAAATGAAGTCCAGGCAGTTGTCATCCTGCACCTCCCCTTTGGAGCACAGGTCAGACAGCAGTTCCAGCGCCTTCTGACAAATCTCATCCTCTCTTTCTTCAGGCATTGCCCTCCAGCATCCTTCTAAATGGTCGGCCACTCCGGCTGATCTTCTCCCAGCTATCATACACACACGGTCACACACACATCCGGGAGCAGCGCAAAGACGCACGAGAGATTAATCCGGAGCGCTCAAGGAATCCGCGGAAATCCGCCCAACTGAGTCATTAAAGTTCAGACGGAGCTAAAGTGGAAACAGGATTGTTTAATCTGAGAAAGTTTTCAGAAATGCTCCATCGCATGTTTTTGTTTAGCTCTTCTGCTCTCCGTCCCTTTTCTCTTTTCTGTATGTTGTTATTGTTGCCTCCTCATCCTCTCGTCCACTGCTCCTCCGTGATGCTGCTGAATCACTGCACAGCCCCCAGGCTTCAGTAGCGCTGGTCAAGGTTTTTCAATGAATGCACGGCTTTCAAAGCGCTCAATTATCCCTTAGTGCACTGGGAAGCAGAGAGACAGACAGGAAGCTCTCGCCTCCATCAGCCCTCCTCCAACTCTACCACCACCGCCCTACTGGCAGCATCCTCCCAACTCTTCTGAGGAGAAGACAGTGGAGAGCTCTGTGTGCCTCATCTCCCGATCTCTGAGCAAATGTCAAGAAGTCCCTTGCTGGTTCGTACTGTTTTTTTTCCCCACCAACATCAATATATGAATTAAAGTAATGAGGGAAAAGGGAGTTGATATTAATAGTAAATTAAGGGTGAAACACCTCAGAGGAACCCATGTACAGGCCTGACCTTTACAGATGGAAGTGATTAAGAGCAAAAAAGCCCTGGTGGAAAAAGTCCAAAGATGCGGTCCTCTTCCTACCAGAATGTTTGACACATTAAGTGCATCCAGAAATGTCTTCAAAACACTTTAGAAACTACAATTTTGAAGCTTTTGCTGCAACTGTTTTCATTATTTCAGCCACCACTGACTCAACACTCAAGAAATGCCACTTTAGCCTTTCAAACTGTAAGCAGGGCATAGAGCAAAGTCCATTTTGCATGCTTTCAGCATTAAAGTGTCTAAATTGTATGGAAAGGCCATGATTAAAAAACATTTTATTTCTGTTTTGTAATAATTAAAAGTTAATTTTAGTTTTCTTGAGATCTTGACTTATTAGCATTGTTATTTCGAGAGATCAGATCTACATCTAACAGAATGATTTTTTTTAACAAAGCCAGTTATCTCAATAAAAAAAAGATATTTTTTCCCCTCGATGACAAAACAAGTTTGATGTAGTTGTTAGCAACTACACTGACACATTCCCATGATCCCAGTCTACCACAGACTTATAGTTTTTACCTTAGTTTGAAGATCAGCATGACAAAATAGAACTTATTAATACTGAACATATTTCAACCTGTTAACCCTTTAACTGACAGCTCATCCTTTAAGTTTTTGAAACACTGGCTCACTGAAATGTGAAACCTCTACAGCTTGAGATATTTTTTTTCTAAATTTTGTGTTTTTTTTATCATAGTGCGCCAACAACATTAAAAAAATACAAAAAAAAAAAACCTAATTTATTTTTTCTTGGATGGAACATTAAAATGTTAAAAAATAAACACTTTGTCTATCTTGAATTTAAAAAGTGAAAATTAAAGGGTTAAAAGGAGAGGTAGTTAAAGGGTGAAAAACTAAACTTTAGTGTCACCTAATTTGTTTTAGCCTCAAGTGGCTTAATCAGGAGAAGATGGAGTAACAATGCAGCTAATGTAGAAGAGGTATGCTGGCCTGACCTATAGACTGTATATAGAATGGACAGTGTGACTCTGCCTTTTACCACTGTACAGTTTTGAAGCCAAAAAACCCTGTCACAGACGCCACTATTGTGCAGCCAGAATCTGCACAGTGAGGGACTTTGAGAAAATTTGAGTGGAAGTGGGTGACAAAAAAAGGTTTTTTTTTTCTCTCTTTCAACACTCTATTTTACTATTCTCCAAAAAAAACTACACAAGAGCAGCAGCTGTCAATCATCATTAAAGGTGATGTAAAACCCGTAACCTCTAATAACTAATGAAAAAGAAGTTTTTCATTAAAAAGAGAATTTGAACACAATGCAGGCTAATAATATCTTCATATCACCACAGCATACGGATGTGAGAAACATGTCTATGAGTTATATTGATTTTTTAAGGTCTGACCATGGCCCATTTGGGATAAATAGAGACAGAGTTTTTGACCTGTACTGCAGCCAGCCACCAGGGGGAGCAGTTTTTGTGGCAAACTCGGTTCAGGTTTTTTATTTATTTTATATATATATATATATATATATATATATATATATATATATATATATATATATATATATATATATATATATATATATATATTTAAAACAGTGTATGACTTACACCTGAAAAACTACAGAAATTAGTTTATAATAACATGAAATAATTCCATACACTAATATACATTTTGATGTTTTTTAGCCTAATGAAACATACATGAATATTTTTGTGTTTTTGATGCCTGTGTTCTGATGCTCTATAAGACATGAGCATATAATAGCTGTGTGTACTGTGTGAACTGCTAACTGCGTGGCTCAAATTACAACTCATGAATAAACCAGGATAGATTCCAGCAGGTTAGAAATCCCACATGGTTTTACAGATGTGTAATTTTTTCAGCATGAAGGATAATTCGTATTTTGTTCTTTAGCTTTGATTCTAGGAGATGTTAAAATCCTCTCAATCACATGATTTTTTTATGAAGGAGAATTACAGCATTGTAGGGCTGCAATTAATGATAATTTCCATGATTGAATCATTTATTAGTTATTCTCCTGATTAATCAAGTAGCTATTTGGTTCATAAAATTTCAGAAAATGGTGAAAAATGTCAGAGTTTCTCAGAGTCCAAGATGAAATCATCAAATGTCTTGTTTTGTCCACAGACCAAAGATATTCAGGACTGTCACAGAGGAGAAAAGAAGCCACCCCCCCCCCCCCCCCCACACACACACACACACACACATTTATGAAGCTGAAATCAGAGAATCTGGACTTCTTTTTCTTAAACAATCACTTAAACCGATTAATCAATTATCAGAATAGTTGTTGATTAATTTAGAACTTGATTAATGATTGATAATTGGATTAATTGTTGCCGCTCTACTGCATTGGACCTTGAGCTAAATGTTCAGCCAACATGTTATATTCATGTGTGTTTACAAAGCTGAGGGTTTTTAATATGTTTGATTGGTATTTTCTTGGCTTTAAAACTCATTGGTGTATAACTCTACAGCAGCAGCCTGCAGTTTAAAGTAGTTCATTTTTTCTCCATGAACTAAAACTTTAAGATAATTTATTAACATGTTCAACAAGTTTGTTCTAGTTTGTGTGAACTGAAATTTGAGCTCATTTTAACGTGAACTCAGAGGAACTTGTCTCTGCATTTGAGTGTCTGAATGTCTAAATAAGCACTTTAGTGCACCTGCGTGTGTTTGTGTGCAGCCAGCCCAGCTGCCTCCTTTGAACAGAGGGAATCTGTTTGGCTTGAACACTGATCCCTCTGTCTTTTTAAAGCCCGAAGGCAAGTAAGTTTCATGAACCCCTGAGATTTTTTTATTATTATTATTATTTTTTAATTATCATGGCTCTTAACTCAAGTGGCAACCTCTGATGTATGAAAATTAAGCCAATAAGGAAGAGCTGAAAACTTCAGATCTTTTAGCGTGCATGAGGCTTTAAAAAAAAAAAAAACATGGTAATCCCATTAAAACCCACATTAGGATGCTCAGTTAATTAAGCAGGTTAAACGTTTTAGTTCTTAATATTCCATTCATGGTCTCACAAATTTCTGACAATAATGTTACAAAACTAAAAAGCAAAACCAGTGATTCAGAAATGTAACCCTGTTAACCAGTAATCACCCTAAAATTCTGTTAAAGTGCTCAACACATTATCTGTCAATTCTTTTCTAAATTAAAGGACATCTACATTATTTTAATTAGAGAGCTTACATTGAGGCCCACTGACCAACATATCCCCACCTAAAGAGGCTCAACATCTCAGTGTTCCTGCTTGTGTTGGCGTTGCTTTGGACAAAAGCATTCGCTAAATGAATATGAGTGTAGAATTGTAGTGTCTATGTCTGCTGCCATAGTGCTGCAGTGCTGAAGTCAGGTAACACAGAAGAAAACCTTCATTAGAAGTGCTCTTCTAATGAAGAAAGTCCTATTTGGCCTAAACACTGCCACACACCTCTGGATCCTGCTTTCCAACCAAAAGACCACTCTTTGTCTGTGCTGGAAAAAACATCTCCAAGTCCTACATGCCAAGCACTGGATCTCCTCAAAGCTGTGTACTCAGCCCACTGCTGTTTGCACAAACACACGACTGTGCATCCAGACAGAAGGAGAACCAGGTCATTAAGTTCACTGACGACACAGCAGTGAGAGGACTTATTCATGGGAATGAAGAATCAATGTACAGGAAAGAAGTCTAACAATTAGAGGGACAACAAAACGGTGCTCAACACAGACAAAACGAAGGAGATGATCACTGACTTCTGAGTGTCAAGGCCTGAGCGTGATCCTGTCAGCATCAGCAGCCAGAGTACAAATCTTGCAGAACCAGGGGGCTCATTTATAAAAGAGGGCTTAGAATCTTCACTGAAAATGTGCACCAAAAACCAAGAAATGGGGTGTGCACAACCTGATTGGGATTTATAAAACCATTTGGACGCACATCTGCAAGCAATGTTCCCTGTACAAATCTGGAGCTGCTTGGAGAAGTGTGCCCGTGGAGAAACTGTATATTCTTCCCCTGGCATAAATGGTCAATGCAAAACAACTCGTAAATGAAAATGCATACAAACGAGGGGGCAGATTTAGAGTGCTGGATTGCAGCAAACATCAACGGTTTAGACAAGGGAACAAAATTCTCCGACCCAGAAACAGAAGAGTTTGTGAGTGGAGTGACAGATAAAACTGACATATTGGTAGTTTAAAGCAGCAGGGGATCACAAACTTCACGTCTTTCATATAACTTTAATAGCAGTAGCATTTCCAGGAAGAGCTCGCTCTAATCCCTTATCTCCTTTCTGACACACCCCTGAATTGACTGCTTCTCTTCTATGGCCTGGAGTGTCTTGATAATCTATTCTGTGAAGGGTTTGAATTAGATTTTTCTATTAGCTCTCCCCTGGCTGGTCAAGACATCCGCTTTGAACCTCACCCAATGTAACAGTATTATCTCGTAACGTGCTCTGTCATAAGCTTGTTTTAATGTCACTGCTCACATTCTGTTGAAGGTCTTCTCCTGAAGGACTTTATGATTACTGACATGTTTTTGACTTGCCTTTGGTTGATGAACAATTATAGATTTTGTTAATTAAGTACAAATGTTTAAATTGTGTCTTGATTTTTGTTATTTGGTTTCATTTTACTGATGTAGACCTTTTCAATTCTTCCTATCTTTCTTCTCACCTCTCATTTAGCTTGTTTTTCTCTTAATGTTTTAGCTGATTCTCTTTCCTAAGTGTCTAATCATTAGCACTTGCATATTTCCTGTGTCCTTTAAAAAATTTCTGCATTCATTTTCTGTTTGCTGCTCTGGCTTAAAGTTGAGTTGTTGGCTCTAACAGTCCACCTGCCCAAGTTTTGTTGGGCAAGACAGTAAACCCCCATATTATTCCCAAAGTTCTGTGAATAAGTTAAACTTTAAACTTTGTTTCCAATTCTCCTGTTTGTTCTTTGACATGATATCCAGACATGACAGATTTTGCTCTGATATTCCCCTTGGATGTTTTCCATCTCTGGATGTGCCCGTTAGAGAGAGATATGGACAGCTTTTCATTAAAGACTGCTTTTTGCCGGGGTAAGAGAACCCACACATACATAAGGAGAACATGCAAACTCCACTCAGAGAGGCCCATCGGGCAAATCGGGATTCAAACTGGTGACCCTCTTGCTGTGAGGCTGCAGGCCAAAATGTTGCGCCACCATGCAGCCCTTCTGAACTGAGTTCTAAAAATCTTCAGCCCTGTACAGTGTTTGCTGATAGAGGACTGAGACACTCAGACCCAAGCTGATTTTTGAAACAGGCAGTAAATATGTTTTTTAATGCTGTGAAAGTCAGTTTTTGTGGCTTGGTGTAGACGTGGCTTCCAGTCTTTCTGCAGCCAGCCGTAGGCTGAATCTCAAAGAACTCTGCAGTTTTTTGCACTTCCATGTGGACTCACAGCCATGGTCGGAGCCTGCCTCTTCGTCCAGACTTGGATGGGAAATCAAAGATAGAAATGAAGTCGAAACACCAATCATTCATGTTATCTGCACCAGAGCCATCTTAACATCAAAGCCTCACTGGCAAATCAGTACTTTGGGGCCCCTTGCATGTGGACTTTTGTCAACAACCAAGGAAAAAATTAATAAATTAATTAAAAAAAAAAAACAAAACAAAACACTTTTTTGCTGATCTGTGGGGCCCTTAAACTTGTAGGGGCAGGCGGGTAACTGCCAGAATTTCATAGGATGCAAATCCTCTAAAATACTAATGTGCTTTCTGACCCCCTGTTAGGCATACTGAAACAGATGGGATCATCAAGGTTAAGCAATCAGAAACCAGTTTTATTTACATTAAAAACAGTTTCTCAGTTTACATTCAGTCACAAATCAAAGCTGTGTTCACAGACAGTGTGAGAGTGAGAAGGACAAAAAGGAGAGGCTGATCTGGACGGTCTCCATAACTGGATGACTTGATTTGTAAAACTGTGAAGAGAAAACTAGATCATATTTTTTAATGTGTAACAGATGCTTAATTATAGACAGATGGCAGAACAATTATATGAGCTGAGAGAGGGGCAGGGCACAGGAGGCAGAGAATGAAGGCGATCACAAGACAATATATGTACCCTTGTACCACAATGTCTGTATTTTATGAACATAACTGTAGCACATCTGTTTCTTAAAAACATAGAGATTGACGAGACATAAAAAAAACATCCTGCAGTGTTGCCATATCCAATTTTCAATTAATGAATTGACCAAAACAGCCCTCAACTTATCACCCTCCTGTCTGTTTTGACTGATGTGCATGTCCTTTTATTATTTTATTTCTCAGGAAGTGAGACAGGCAGAAGACTTGCTAGACGTGCTGCTTAGTGGTTTAAATGCTGTAACTTAATAACACCCACAGCAAAATGCTGGCAGCTATCACACAGCCAACATGCTCTCTGTCTGAAGCTCCTGTTACTCTTGGAGATTAATGCTATGGAAACATATAGAGTGGTTGATCCTTACTGTGGCCCAACACACATGAGTTCCATACTACCTCCATACGTGGCCTGATTGATAGGATGGAGAATAAATGGTCAATGGACTGTGTTTATATAGTGCTCTCTCTGGTATGCTGAACATTTCAGGGCTTTTATATCAGAAGTTACATTAATTCACAGCATGTTCTTACATGGTAAGCATGGCAGAGGGAGGTTTGAAAAGCTGACCATCATTAGCAAGACCTTCTGACCCTTTGTAAGTCCATAGATCCTGAGCTAGAGGTTAAAAGAAGAACACTGCCTGGTTTTCAAGCTTGGAAAGGGGCCACAGTTAAATAATGCAACCACATGTTGCACAGCTAGCCTACAGTCAGAGCTGATATCTGCAGAGCTCTCTGCTTCACTCCTAACGCTGTATGGTCAAGAGCAGCAGTTCTCAAAGTGTGGATTAGGGACCCCTAAGGGGGCACTGAAAGAGGGGTAGAGAGATGCCTAACAAAATCCAAAAATGATTGCATATTTTATCCATAAGACCCCTGAGGTATCCAATCCAGGGTAAAAACAATATAAGGGGCAGCAGAATAATTTAGAAAACACCACATGTAGTCTCATTTTTTACCCATCAGCTAAATCGAGCATCTTAAGCCTTTTTTAGGTCATGTTTGTTTGTTTGTTTTTGATTGACCTATTTGTGTATTCTCACAGAATACCAGTCTCCTGCACTACACAGGTTTGAGAACTTCTGGTCTAAAGCGCTTTTTTTATTCATCAGTTTCTGATCCATTAAGAATAAATTAACTTATATTCACACCTGTGGATCATTTGCTTTGTCCCAATTCGGGGGCAAAAAAAAAAAGATACAATTGTTGTTGTTGTGGTGTTGGTCAGAAAATCTTACCTGGAAGGCTGGAAGATAAGGCTGCTGCTGATTCTTCTCCTTCTTCTTCTTCTATTATATTGACTGAACGGTTGGCAACCAGGCACATTACTACCCCCCAACCCCGCTACAGGGCTCGAATAGAAGTGAGCCGAGACCACCCTAATTTCAGTGATCTTGACCCACTTGAGCTTGGCGTTTTGGAGAAAGTACACGGTGCTTTCTAGATACAATGAAAAGGGGGAGAAACTTTTTCTGCAGTTTGTCCATAAAATGTAAGCTTTGGTGTTTTGTGTCTGAGAGCGCAGAGCAGGCAGTCAGAGCATTTTTTCTGTTTTGATCTGAGAGGAGTGGCCTGGGTATTTTCACATCATGATGCATGAGGTGTGCATGCTCAACATCTTGACAGGGAGGTACAGCAGAATAATGTCAGTGGCTCAGTGCAGCGCTTTATTATAAATATTAATGGACTATAGAACAAGCTGAGCAAAGCCTGGACATTTCAGGAAATTTAAAAAAAAAATCCCCCCCAGAGATAAATCAATAATCAAAATAGGAAGACAAAGTCTGCGCAAAGGAGGACATATGATCACCCTTATAGATCCCTTTTACGGACTAACAGCTCAATCAATATGATCACCAGATCAGTAAGAGACGTGACTGTTTATTGTCATCACATAATACTCAGAGAACAAGGGTTCAGATTTTGATATTTTTTGACTCACTCAGCAATAAAGAAAAAGTTTTCAAGGACGTGCTCAGACATTTTCTCCCCTTAAACCTCTCAAAGGGATTTTATAGATACACCTTGGTTCACAGCACACTTCAATAAACTGCAGTCCCTGCTAATTGTGTGTTGGTCTCTGAATGAGTAAGAGCGTTTGCTCATCAGCAGGGTGTGGTTTCCTGGATATCCACAGTGGAAATGAGCGCCTTGCCATACCACTTAACTGGAAGTGCATAGCTAAGTGGTACAAACAGAGCTAGGCATTAAAAACCGAGTGCATGTAAATGTATCCATTTGTTTTTATCTTTTATTTTATTTTTTAAAATTTTCATATATGTATAATATTGCAGAAGGCCAATAAGCTCACCTTTCAAAGCTTCATAGTTAGTCCTTACCATGATGACTGTACTCAGTAAATTTACAAGCAGCTTGCAGAAGGTAGCTGCTGTAAGCATCTGAACAGCTCGCTGTTAATTAAGTACAGTGATACTGTTGCTGCAAACATATTTAGGACATGAGTGATGGACTGACAGTAGGTCAGGGAGGGAGAGACTGATGTAAGACTTGATGTTTGAGCCTTACTTTGTACTTTTGTTTGGTTGGACAGTTTCATGCAGAACCAAAGCACTTTCAGCTGAAGTCTTGTTGTTTACCAGGCTGTTAAAGCCATTGGCTGCTGAATCTCTTCTGCTTTTTCGCCATTGTTCTTGGTTCTTATTATCTTAGTGTTAATAAAAGCAAAAACTAGAGGCACTTACAGGTTTTTGTTAGTTTGTTTTGGATTTTCAAAACACACTTAAATGCTAATGGTGGCCTGGAGTAGCACTAAAATCAGGCTGAGTTCACTTCCTCTCACTCATACATGCAGGAAAACCAATCGATCAGACTGTATGGTGCATTCACACTAGATAAGCAAAGTCTCTGATGTACTCAAATTAACTGACACTCAGTGTCACACAGCATAGTGAAAAACGTCCACATGCAGTGAACTTCCACAAAGAATGCCCCCTAAAAGCTTCAGGACATAAAGTTTGTGACTGTGCATCATTAAAGTTTATAAGCTGCCACGCGATAAAACTAATTGTATTGAGTCCAACCACTGGCTTCTCTACGTCAATTCTAATCGTCTGACATATTGATTTAAAAGGTCTGTGCAGGTAATTGAGTGGTTGCCAAGCAACAAAAATAGGTGTAACACGGTGCAACATGATGCTCTTTGTTTTGCAGGCGACTGCATTAACACCCACATACTGATAGTGTTATAACAACAAACAACATGTTTGAAGGGGAGAAAATGATCCCGTTCTACATGCTACAAAGCTCCATCCATCTCAGTACTCTTAACACCTGTATCTGTTGATGGGTTTTAGTTTGCCGTCTCTGCTAACAGGTCCTGTGAAACAGTCCTGCTGGATTTGCAACCTTTGTCTAAACCTTTGTTTACAACATCCAGTACAGCCTCTGTCGTGTGATCAGAAAGGGGGCAGAAGAGCTGCAGAGACCTTCATTAAAAAATAGAGGAAATTAATACTATCAAAAAACCTCCACGCAGCCCAAAATATGTGGGAAAAATTATCTGCAGTCCCCAGGTAAAACTGATCCTGTATGAATGCTGCTTTTCACAATTTCTCTTGTTTGTTATGGTTCAAATGTTTGAGTCATTGTGTAAATAAAGAGGAATAATCATTCATGAAGCCTTCAAATAACGAGTTCACATGGTGGTCACGCTTTCACATCTGGCGTCTGGTGACAAAGTTGTTGTTTCCAGTCAGTTCTTTCTTTTTAAGTTCTTACTTAATGTAAGGCCTTTTATTAATATTAAAATATCAAAATAAATACATTATCTTTTATGCTCTTGGAGTCACAAAGATCAGTCTTTGTGGGAAGGAAAGAAGAGGCTGTGATTTCTCAGAAATTATGACCACCACACATAATGACATACACAAATGCATTATTTTTCACTTAAATGGCTCTTTGTTGAATAAGTATTCAGGGCTGGTTCTCAGGGGCAGGCTCTCAGAAAATGATCTAATTTATATTGTAAGCCTATCCTTTTACATTCAGGTGCCAGAAGCAATCATGTGAAGAGACATAAAGAGGACAAGAAAAAGAGACTAAGAGAAGGAATTTGCACAGAGAAAATTATCTGAAGTAACCTCATGTTAATCAGTTATTTCAAAAAAATTATGTAGTTGAAGCCAATATGGCTTACGACAATTTATTGAACAACTAAAAACTGACAACTTAATGCAAGCTTTTGACTAAAACATAGGAGAAGCTCATCTTTTTCTAACAGAAACCAAAACCCCTTGAACCCAGAACTGTAACAAACAAAAACCAGAAATAAACTCAAAGTCAAAGCCTTTGAAGAAACACATTTTTTCCACAGAAGAAGTTTGCACAAGTCTCAGGAAGCCATCCAAACACTCAAACAGCCCAAAGCCCACTCACACTAAGCTGCGTCTTCTTTTCTGTTTTTATCTCCTACCCCTGACTGTTAATCTGGTCCAGGTGAGTGCCGTCACCTGCTGCTGAGAAGAGGCCGGGAGCAGCACCTGCTGAGAGCACATAAAGAGGGAGAGAGAGACAGAGAGAGAACACAAACACCATGGCATGTATCATTTTTTACACCATGTTAAAGGAGCCTTTCAGGTGTTATAGAGGTTTAAGGGGGTTGGCACTCAGAGAAATCTCACTATCATCAGGAACAAGTGTCCAATCTGAAGGTTATTTGTTCATATGCACATTAAGAGGAAATATTTCAAACATTTATTTCTTTTAATTGTGATGATTACTATGGCTTACAATTAATGGAAACAGAATTCAGTGTCTTACAAATAAAGATATTTTATAAGGCCATAAAAGGATTTGTAATACAGAAATGTTGGAAAAGGATGTTAATTAATCAGGGGCTGTTTACACAACAACGGTTTTAGGATGAAACACAGAAGTATTGTTGTGTTTCACCATCTTGTTTACATGGAAATGGCGTTTTACCCAACCTAAAAATAAAAACTTTTCAAAACATTATCCACTGTGGAATATTTCTGAAACACCACAGCCACATAAACAGCAAGCCAACGTTTTTAATGGAAACGCTGACGCCATGCTCCATTATGTGCATTACACTTTCATTTTCATTGTCATTTCATCAAGTGTCGCCAAAATAAGTAACTCTTCTCCAGAAAGCTCTCAAGACTTGCAGGTTCAGCATCCATTGTGTTCTGTTTCTTCTTCCTCTGTTTTGTTTATTAGCAGCTGGCTAGACTTCTTCTGGTCTGTGGAGGAACAGGTAGTGTCTCATTGTGCTGACTCTGATGAGACCATGCTTCTTGTAAACAGACGCTTCATGGTGACGTAGGCGGGCCATGTGCCTAAAGTCTGGTTAATATTTGAGTAGTGTGACAGCGGGCTGTAATGGCCAGTGGGGAAATGGCGCTTTGGGCAATCGTGCTTGAGTACGGCATGTTTTGGATGGCCGGTGTGCCCTGAGATACTTGGTTAGGGCTTCTTTGTCATGAATTACTGCATTAATGAGATGTGTCATGGGAGCCATTAGCCTGTAGTTCTGCTGAGGTGTTGCTTTGAGAGCAGCTCATCTGTGTCACGGGGTCTGGTGTCTGCCATCCTCCTCTTGACAATAGTACCTCATAGATTCTTCATGAGATTCAGGTTCTGCAAGTTTGCTGGTCGATCAAGCCCGCTAATATCATGGTTAGTTCACCAGCTTTTGGTTCTTTTGGCAGTGTGGGCAAGTACTAAGTCCTGCTGGAAAATGAAATCCGCATCCTCTTAAAGCTTGTCAGCAGAAGGAAGCATGAAGTGCTCTAAAAGTTTCCTGGGAAAAGGCTGCTTTGACTCTGGACTACAGGAAACACAGTGGACCAACAGCAGCAGAAGACATGACGCCCCAAACTCATGAAGAGCTTGTATGGTTTATGAATAATTTATCATTAGAATTAAGAATTTAGGCAGTATTTCATTTTTACGAAAGAACCTGAGTGTTATTTAAGGGCAGGGTTAAAAAAAAAACCCAATCTGTTCTTTACTTTTTTGCTTTCCAGTATTTTTCTACAAATGTTTTGGGCAACAGATCATGGAGGCTTTATTTCCCTCTGCCAAGATGCTGTTCTCTCTCTCTCTCTCTCTCCCTCTCTCTCTCTCTCTCTCACACACACACAGCATGTTTTTGCACCATGATGAAGTGTGTAAAGGTCATCCAATTAAGATTATCTATATTACTGTTTGCCTGTGGCTTCCTTTGTGTGTGCATGTATGTGCGTGTAAATGTGACACCAGAATGAGTTTTGAGGTGGGAGGTCATGCAGCTGGAAGACACAGTTGACTCCTTTTTACACCAGGTGTTAAATACATATTTAGTGATGGATTGCAGTCAAATATTGCTTGACCACATATATATTTAAACGTGATATTAAGAAGCATTTCCAGTGTCCATGCTGAGATCAAATTGCGTCCTGATAGTACTCTTTCCCACTCATAACCTCTTCTTCAACCACTGTTGATTTCTCCTGTGTGAATCCACCATTGTGAGAACCACCGTCATCATAGAGATATTGAATTGAATTTTTTAACTGGATCTTTCACAATTGCTGCTTACAACCATCAATGGAGCCATGCAATAGCAGCTGTAAGGTTCACAGGGCATACTACTGTATTGGATAGATTTCAACCAAGTCTGCAAAAAGTATCAACCCATATGCCAGCATAGCTCATGCATAGTCAACAACACTTATAGCTTCAGGTGTCACAATATTTCTCTTACTCCTTATTACAAAAAGCTATTTCAAATGCATCCAAGAAAGACAAACAAGCATCTTACAAGCAAAGTCTTACTTTAGCAGGAAAGTGGTTCAGATCAAACTCCTATAAAGACAGTTCTCTTTAACATTCCAATTTTAAGACCTAAGAGGCTGCCTTTAGTATTTTAAATGTTTCCATGGGTGAAGTAATGACAGATGGAGGAATATCTCCAGTGGAAAGATAATTAGACTTCTAGCTTCTGACATAAGTATTTTTAGACTGGGATGGAGCTTGTTGGGAAGACGACGACTACGTGTATTCGATGCTTAATTGTGCAAACTAAGGCTCACCCTGCTGCTGTGAGATCGCTGCAGGTAATAAAAGTAATTGGGAGAGAGGATACGCAGCAGTGAAGTGGTGACAGCTTGTGAGGGGGGTGAGAACATCTCATGGCACAGAGGGTGTAAGATGTTGAAATGATCACTTTGATATGCCGTTACGGTCCATCTGGGTATTTTAGGTGCTGCATGGCAGTGGCGTTCCAGTCTGATTTATGGCGCTATTGCCTCCCCGGCTTTACAGCTGAAATAAACTAGATGTGTCTCCGCTCTGGGTCCACTTCATCATGGTACTGGATCAGATAGGTTTCCATTTAAGCCAATGTGTTTACTAACACTGGACCTGTTCCGTTGCGGTCTAGCTGTGTTCCTGGTCTGGCAAGTCACTGCTAATCCACAACCATTCTTTTTTTGTTGGATGCTGGAGCTGTGATGTGTCAGTTCACTGTAGGGAAGATCGAGCAGGACAGAAAGTTGTGCTCAGAAACTACCTAAAAAGAGCCTAAGACTTTCAAAATTAAACAAAGCATGTCAAAACCAGATTGTATTTATATTGACTACAATGACAAACAGACATAATGAGCGAACCCAGACCAGGAGTCAACAGGTTTTTTGTTGTACAGCTAGTGCTTCTTGTGGGAAGCACAGGAACTCCTTTGTCTCCTGACTCCAGCTGTCTGTCAGTCCTGCAGCTTGCTGGACTGAACACGCAGGTGGTGTGAGTTGACAGACGCAGTCAACAGGCAACGGAGCGGAGCCGGACTGCAGATGCATCTGGTGTACTTCAAGTCTCTGTGAGGACTATCTGTTTTGTGTTGATTGCGGTGACATCTATGGCCAGAATCAATGGTGTTTTTAAGGGATAAAGACTGTTTTCCTGTGAGCACTATCACCCACTTTCATGAAGAAACTTTCATGAAGACATGACTCTTACGAAGGTCTGTTTGTTTTGAAGTAAATGAATGGAGAATACAGTCAATATTTGGGTCAATAGTTTGTATTTTCTTCCATCCAGGAAGGAGCAGTGGATCATTTGTCTCTTCAAACCCCTCTACTGCATCTTACAGCTACATATCAGACTGTTCCTTTAATCTAGTGCCCACATTCATTTTTCAGTCTATCAGGCAGGAGTGGTTTAGAATCAGACTTTTGATATACATAGTTTATGGCTGCTGCTGCTAAACTGCTCATTCACTGAACATGAATATATATTTATTTTCCCACATGTGAGATTTTAGTTCATAACAATGATATTAAAAAAAACTTGTTTTAAACCACAAAACATTTAAGGAAAAATAAAGAGAGTAAGAATGTTGAATTCATATAAGTACTTTTATTAACACTGATATAAATATATAGGTTAAGGAGAATCCACAAATATCTGTTCTCTCTTTCACCAACAATAACATGTCATGTCTCATCAGTTATGTTAAGTTTCCACTTTTTACTTCATTCTTGTCTTTCATCTTGCCATGCCAGCTTTTATTTTGTAGTAATGTTTCGCCTCTCGTTTCAGGTAACCTCTGCCCTCATGTTTTCCCGCCATTGTGATTGTGAGCCCCACCCTTCATTGCTTCAACCTGTGCCCCATTACCTCTTGTATAAAAGTCTGTCTGTTTGTCTTGTGCCAGATTGTCTTGTATCTTGAGTCTGTTATCTCCATGCAGCCTTGCTTTTGAAAGTTTATAGAATCAAATAGAATCGAATAGAATCAGATAGAATAGAATAGAATAGAATAGAATAGATTAGAATAGAATAGAATAGAATAGAATAGAATGTACTTCATTAATCCCGAAGGGAAATTCAGGACCACTGTGTTTGTATTACCTTTTTTTCTGTTTTGACTACAGAAATTTTTATGACATTGAGATACTTTTGTTGCCTGTTTAATAATCTGTTTTTCCAGCGTTGCTGTGATTTTTAGTTTTCCTTTTCATCAAAGCCACCATTAAAGAATCTTTTTGTCCAAGGTTGTGTGTTTGAGTCCTTTTGTGCCGATCTTGTCAACACATTGTTAACATTTTCAAGCCTCTGAGTTTTCGTGAGAGGAGAGATTTTCTTCCACATCACAACAAGTCATGTAGAAATTTGAGTTTGCTTCAGCACCCCAAAAAAGCTTTTAAAACATCCCTGCTGTCAGGACTGTTTGCATTCATCTTACTGATCAGAAAACAATCTTGAAACTGAATTTCAAAAGTCTCGCTCTGTGACAATATGAAATTCCCCTGGCATTACTTGTTCTCAGCACTGTGCTGAAGGTTTCCAATATTAATAGACATACGACATAATCTTGTCCACCCATAATGCATGTTTAATGTCTCCTGTGCTTTTAGAAGCCTTTTTTCTGTAAAGCCCTGTGAAACAAGGCGGTGTTGTTTCTATTTCACATTTGGGAAGAGAAAAAAATGAGGCAGAGATGAAGTTTGTGTTCCCTGCTTTAGAAGATTTTTATAAAAAACAACTACTGACAGATTTAGACATAAACTTCCATAGGCATCATTGTGCAAAATGGCTTGAAAATGTTTTTTTTTTTGGTTATGTAATCAAAAAAATGTTCTATTGTGTTGCAAAATACTTCACAGTAGTTATAATTAAGAATCTTGTGTGAGGTTGGTCTCATTTCATGAGTTAAGATGGCAAAACTTTAAATCATAGGTTTGTGGCTAGAGCTTAACTCTTTGAGTATGCTTCAGCATAGAACAGGGTCTCCAACTTAAATCTAGAGGGGTCTTCATCTACATTTTTCTTCATTTTTTCTGTTCTGTGTGGATTTTATTGCCATAATGGTGAATATTTTTGTTTGAATACTGTATTGAAACTCTAGCGTTACACATGGTCGATGGTTGGAAGCTGATTAGTTTCTGGTTTGTGGGGACAGAGTTGGTGGGACGGTGGTAGACTCATTGTCACCCAGTTGATAGGTTAGGGTTTGAATTCTGCTCCTGTGGTCACATGACAAAGTGTCCTTGAGAAAGACACTGAACAAAATATAATAAACTCACACAACATTAGGTTTTAGAATTTCTTAGTATCTAGGACTCAAAACATTAAGTTACATAAGATAAACTGTAGATAATAAATTTTCTCAACAGAACAAAACATTTGTTGGTTCAAACGTAAAATTTTTAGTTGGCCTCAAAATTCAAAAATCCTGTGCATAAATTTTTAGTTTACATGACTTTTTTGTTTTTACAGTGTGTATGCTCTGGATTTAATAAGCTCACTCAGTAGTCATGCATTATGTAGCTGTATAAGCTGTGTAGATAAAGCTGTTCAAATTTTAATACAAAATTTGATTAAAGTTTTGTATCAAAAAACTGTTTAAATTTGCAAAACTTAGTACAAATTTGCAAATTTTTTCTAAACAAGAAATACACCTTGATAGGAATCATGTCATGGAGAAAGCTGTTTTTATGGTGGAAAAACTACCAATTCCAGCCACAAGTGTCACTGCAATCAATGCTAAAAGAATAGTCCACACACAGAATAATCTATCGTTTTGAAAATAAATAACTTCTTTTTTTCCCAACTTGCATCTGTCTCCTTTTTTAAAAAAGGCGGTGCAATTGGTAAAAGTATGAAGACGAAATCTACAGTTTGGTGTGGCTCCAATCTTCCTTTGGAGAAACAGGCTGCAAATGCAAGACTCCCAAACGAATGCAAAGAAAATGAAAAATAAAGCCCTGCAGAAATCCAAAACTGCATTTACAGCAAAAAACTGTAAAGAAGCAAAGAACAGATGCATAAAAATGCCAAAAACACAAAACTAGAAAAGAAATGCTAAAAATAAGAGTGAAGATCAAGACTTTTTATGTGCTCCAGGTCTCTTGGGGTGCCAGGTAAAAACGTCATAGTATTGAAGGCACAAAAAAGTTGTTCAGTTAGGAAATAAGACTAAGTTAAAGATAGTCAGGTGATCTTAACTGTGGTCTTGTGAGATGAGGGGAGAACTCTTTCATACTGTCCTGACCTCATCATTTCTTCCTCTGGAATTCTGAAGTTACTGTCGTTGTTGGAGGAGTTAAGATTAAAAACCTCCATGATCAAAGTCTGATCGTGTCTGTAGTAGTACTGCTAGCTGCATGGCAAACTAAGATCCATCACAGATCTAAACCACATTTAGCATGTTTATATAAATTAGTTCTTTCTGCAAAGTAGATGTTGAGGTATGGTTGTCGGACTCTGCTCCAGTGGAGTTTATCATTATAAGGTCTGATAGCTGATAAACTTTTGCTCTCAGTAGTTAAGGGACAGGGATTTCCACAGTAAATGAATCTGCTGTCTCTAAAGTGTTCTGGTCAGCCTTTGTTTGGATAGTTCATTTCACCAGCATTTCAGCTGGCACTGGCCTTATGCAGTAAAACAGTCTGTGTAGAGCATAAAAGAGGTGAGATGCATCCGCCATGAAGCAATCTCAGCTCCCCTGGGCATTTATCTGACGACTGAGGAGCTTGTTAACCTCTATAAACAACTATCTGCATGCAAGTGCAGAAGATAATGCACTCTTTGACCTTGCATTTTAAATTTATCTCCACTCTGAGGTTTTATGTGTGGCAGCAGTGCATTAAAATTTAAGATAAAGATATAAGAAACAGCTTTAGGTCTTTACGGTGTTTTTCACAGCAGTCCACTTTTTCACTTTGCAGGTTTACTCAGGAGTGGAATTTAGAAAAGAACACAAGAAACTAAGAGTACTTTATTAATCCCCAAAGGGAAATTCGGGTGTCTGACAGATGAAATTGTGAAAATCAAATGAAACAAACATAAAAAAAAAAAACATAAAATAAAGTCTGTTGATGGCCATGCTACTCTCATCTGCTTCCAGCACCACACTTCAATCTGTTCATTCAAAACAATCCCCCAGAGCCTCACCAGCCTTAGGTGTCCATCTCCTGACTGTGAGGGTAGTAGCAGGTTGCCTCAGCACACAGGGTCTGCAACAGCTCTGCTGGAAAACTATGCTGTGAACTGACCTGCCAAGTCGTGGCAAAGCAGTAGCTCAAAAAAACAAACAAAAAAACACAACACAACATTGAGCAGTGGTCTTTTCTGAGGGTAGGGGTGGATGTGCAGCACTGAACCATGTATGATGATGGTCAAACCCTCACCCAAGGCAAAACTTTATCCCACTTACTTGAAGGTATAAGTGTGACACCGTCTTGACTAAGACATCACAGCCATCATAAATATTCCAAATCCATTTCCAAGACTTGAGACTGTTTTTTTTAGGATATAAAAAAAAATGTATGAGGCAATATTTTATTCTTGATAGAATATTGATGACATGGCAAATACTAAAACTGAAGAATCTGCTGGGAAAACATTTAGCTGCTAAAGTAAGTTAACATCAACAGCTGAAACACAATTATCAGATGGCAGTGTGAACATGCCCCAAAATGAAAATTCTATTGATTTGACCTGCACAAGTACAATATTCATCAGCTGTTACAATTTAACATCACTTTCAGCTGAATTTGAAGACAGATAACGTCTCAGTTTTGCATCAAAGCCTTTTCCTTTCCCTTCAAAATGCAGCCGACGAATCAGGCCTTCTTTTCAGGTGCCACGAAGGACTGATTCGGTGTATCCTTCACACTTCATGCACGAGCATGCAAACATGATCGCTGCGCCCGTTCCTCTCGACAGTTAATTTAAGCAATAATACCAGTGTTTAAGAGCTGTCGGACTAAAACAACTTAACATGAGCCAAAAAGTCACTAAAGTTGTGATCCTGTACTCTGTCTCATTGTGCTGACTCTGATGAGACCGCGCTGCATGCAAACAGACGCTTCATGGTGACGTCGACGGGCTGTGCGTGTGCCTAAAATCTGATTCTTGTTGAAGTAGTGGGACCACGGGCTGTACTGGCCAGCTGAGGAGCGGCACTGCTTGGGGGCAATCGTGCTTGAGTTCAGCACAGTTTGAATGGCCAGTGTGACCGCGCTCTTAAGTGCCTTCATCCCTGAGGTTCAGCCGTGGGTGACCATGAAGAAAAGGAAGTGGAGGAAGCAGGACAGAAGCAAGGATCTGGAAGGAGTTATTTTCTCTGCTTGAGAAATTTGTAAAAAAATGAAATGTATATGTAAAATAAAAATAATGAACAATGACATTAAATGTTTCATGTTTTTCTTTTTTTGTATATAGAATTCAGCATGAACTATTTACATCAGATATTGAAAGGGTTTAATATATATATATATAAACACAAAAACAAAATAAAGGGCCCCCTGCTGACTCCCTCGAAATCGTTTTCCTCATCTTCTATGTCATCCTCCACAGGCTCATGCTCTGAGACCACAGTGTCAATCTGCCCCAAGGCAGATGTTGTGGAGGGTGACGCATGCTGTTATCACCTGAATGAAGTTACAACTTGATTATGCATACTTTATTTTATTAAAAAAAAGTAATGGCTTATTACTCATAATAAAGGTGTGGAGCGTCTCCAGAGACTGCAGGAAGATTGCTCTGAACCTGGTCTTCATCATTTCAGAGCATGCTGTATAATAAAGCGTGTCCTGGAGGAGGGTACTGGCGACTCTGATAGAGTGGGCTGTGATGGAGAACTCTTAAGTCATGGACTGACCTGGCCAGCCAACATAAGTGTCAATAAAGTGGCCCTGATGGTCAGAAACCTCCTGTAAAATAAAAGAGGGAAACAGTTTCCTGTTTCTATAACACAGACCATCAGGACCCCTTGGTGGTTGAATGTGGACATGGCAGCTGTCGATTGTACCAGCTGCTCTCTGTCATGCCAGCCCTGCAAACCCACAGGACACTGCCTCTCGGTCTTCTTGAGTCCTTGGGAGGTGGATGACTCTGTGGCGAATGGCACCTCTTCAGTGACCCTGTGTCCAGTGTGGTGGACAGTGGAACGAGGCATCCAAGACATTCTGGAGACCACCCTGTATGATGCCCCGCTTGCCAGTCAAAACAAGAACACCACCCATGTCTACGATCTTGATTTAGAAGGTTCAGCAGCACTGCAAAGTACTCCCGGCTCAGTTGAAAATCAGTCCTTGTATCCAGACCCTCAAAAGCCCCTGAAGGACAAGGACACTGAGGGTAACCTGCAGTAGTGGAGTCTGGTTTGAATTTAATACAAGCTAAATTCAAATTTGTTGATATATTTTCACTTATCTTTCTAGTCAGCTTCTTGCAGCTGCATTTTCTTTAATGTCCTTAATATTATTGTTAGTGTTGTGAGATTTATTCACATCCTCTATATAAGTAAAAAATAAATTAATAGAAACAGAAACCTGACTAAAAGCTCTACTGATATTGCACTGCCATAAACTTTACATTTCAGTACAGTATTAGAAAAAATGTGACCGGCAAGTCACTTTCTCTCTCCCTTCTTGTTTTATTTTAAACGGGTATAAAGTGTAATTAAATAATGTTACCTGGCCATTAAGCTGGAGGAGTCTGAGGTAAATCAAATGCTGGTGATAAAACACCTCCAGCTCTACCAAGAAATGATAAAAAACAAAAAATATCAAACTTTGTTCTTCCATTACTACTTCTGCACAATATTTAACAGGTCTTAGATAATGAGGGCGGTGCTGCGTGATGTCGATAGTGACAATCAGGAAATGCTTTGTAGACCAGACCATCTCAGTTCAGTTTGGCCTTTGCTATCGGAGGCTATGAAGGCCAGGTCCTCAGAAGGCTGCAGCCTTCATAGCCCACAAAGCTAAACTGGGACACAGCTACAGACATGTAGAGAGAGAGAGAGACAGAGAGAGAGAGAGAGAGAGATAAGAAAGCTTGCAGAAAGGTGTCAGATTTTTAAATGCAATGTTCCGCTGATGAGTTATTGATCAGGGGAAGCTGAATCTGTGAATATCTGTCTAACTTTAATGAAGTTCAAAACCCACGGTTAGCAACACTAATTTTACTCTTGCTCGTCAAGCAGACTTACTCAACTGACTTGTTGACGTTGACTTCTCTCCTTCTCCATGTTGTCTGGAAGCCGTGCTGGTTGGAAGACAGTGGCTAGCCCTCTGTTAGCTCCCAATCATCTTTGTTTACAGTCTACGCTCTCAACAGAGACAGCAACACTGCCACCTAGCGAACGGAGGGGCGGGGCTCTCCACACGTGAAAATCTGGTGCTCAACTTGTGTGTGTGAATCTCTTCGAAACTGCTTTACGTTTGTCTCAAAAATAAATGCGTGAGTTGGTTGACCCACATACGCACTTTAACAATTCACAAGCAGAATTAAGATTTACAAATGATTAGTCATGGTAAATGCACTCGCAAAATTAAAAAAAAAAACGTGTGTATATCGTGGGTTTATTTGTGGATCTTAAAAACCTGTGTAAATCTTATTGAAACAAATCTCTTGCCAGAGTATGCTGAGTTAGAAAAAAATTCACCCCCCGTACAGTGCATGCGGATAGTGAAATTAGTGATTCAGACGGGAGACATTCTTTGAACCAGGCTGTAAATATTCTTATTTTGGCCGTAAAACCTGCTTTGTTTGGCTTGGTGTGTACGTGACTTCCGGTACCTCCAGAGCCAGCCTCAAGCGGACACTTGAGGAACAGTAGACTTTAGCATTACCTCAAATTTTCAGACTGGAGGTTGCCACTTGGTCACGAGCGAGCAGAGTGGTCTTTTTGCGTGCTTAACTTAACAAAAAGCTTCCCAGTCATTCCCCATGGTGGCTTCAGTCAGTCTTTGAATGTCAGGTCATCAAGCTAAAGTCATAGAAAATGAAATCTTCCCATTGTGGCAATTGGCTAGTTATTATCAACATACTTGGTCTGTTGTGTATATATGTATTTTAAGATATATTTTTTTCTAACTTTAGAAAAGTTCAGCATACATGAAAAAGTCATAATATATTGAAGGGGTGATGAAAAATTTACTACCAAGGCAGTCAAATTGTGTTTGTTGCTTTTTTACTACCTTTCAATGGCCTTTATTTGGCTCATTTCATTTACCACCTTTTACTACCCTACAGATACCCTGCTTTGTCTGTGGTCTGTGAAATGAAGACTATCCTCTGTATGATGTATAAGTAAATATTCAAAGACCTTAAACGCTCTTACATCTTAGAAAGTTACTTGTGTGATATAATTGGATGTAGTTTCTCAGAAAATGTTTCTGTTAGTAGGATTAACCTAGATGGTTTTATTGTGTATGCACTAATTACCTCCTCACAAACATGTCTTAACAAGGGAATGTAAAAAACGAGGGCACTAATTCAGATCAAAGAATTATGAGGGGGATAGTACATGACAATGGGTAAATGTCACCGAAGGGTAGAAATGAGTTGTCCTTGAATTAAACCAAATTAACAGTATAGCTGGAGATGATTGGCATTCACCTGGGCTTACTGCACCAGGGGGCATCCTGGTAATTAAATTTGTAAGAGCTTAACCACGTGAAGTCAGGCAACCCACAGAGTGAGAGACAGAGAGACAAATGAGGTGAGATAGTAACAAGTGAGCACTTTGGCACTGAGTAGATCTTGTGCACTAATGTAAAAGGAAAGGTGAGGGGATACACTGCATCAGACACTTATCGTTGATAAGACATCTGGGGGTACTTTTTTTTTTTTTTTTCCAGGAAAACACAAATCTGTTTCCAGCATGTAGACCAAAAGTTCTTTTAATAACCCTACACAGGCAGACAAATTTTAGCAGTGGGAAATTAGTTGAGCAAGTGAGAAGCAAGATCTGTCCTTTTTCTCTGCTGAAAAGTATTTCTTGGATTTATTTTGTAGTAATGTTGGAGACTGGAGCTGAACTGTCAAAAAGAAAAACGACAGAAGAACAGAAGAAAGCTAAATGGGAGAGTGACAGACCAAAGGCTAAAACCAAGCAGCAGCCTCCAGTTTAAAAATATAAGCCGATGCAGAAGTGCTAAAACTGTCATTTAAAAAGCAAGCCTCTGAATATTCAAGGTTCAGCTGCGCAAACCAAGCAGCAACCTCCAGTCTGAAAATATGAGGCAATGAGGAAGTGTTAAAGTCTGCTGTTCTTGAGTGTCCGCTTGAGGCTGGCTCCGGAAGTACCGGAAGTCACATACACACCAAACTAAAAAAAGCTGTTTTCACGGCCAAAATAGGCCTATTTACAGCCTGGTACAAAGAATGTCTCCCGTCTGAATCGCTAATTTCACTAATGGCACGCACTGTACGGGGGTGAATTTTTTTTCTAATTCGACAGTTTCCACAATATTAAGCTCGCCAGTTTGTCCAATCAGAGACACAGCTCAGATCACGTGACTGTGGAGTGTCCTATGGTTGTTACTGTGGAGACTCACAGCCTGCCTCATTTCCAATATGGCCGCGCCGGCCGTTTCGCTTCAAAAGTCCATTTCAGAAACAGACGGGTGATGTCGCGGAGACTACGTCCATTAATTATACAGTCTATGGCCCAAACCCAAAGAATTTACAACATGGGGGGACGCGTTACAGGAAAAAAAGGAGACTTTTCTGTGCAAGAGATCGACATCGAATTGCTAAAAGTTGCTGTTCATCAAGAATGGAGGCTGTCCGCAGAAAGACTGGAAGTCATGTACACATCAAGCCAAAAAAAACAAACTTTTACAGCATTTAAAAGCGAATCTACAACCTGGTTCACAAACTGAAGAAAATGGCCGATAAGCAGGAATGTTTTACTTTAGATGTATGCTTTCCAGGGTTATAAGACACATTATAACTTGTATATCACAGGTACCATTATTAAACCTCCATGGTTAGAACTCAGCCAGCTAACTTTAGCCTTTAGCTTTCTTTTAGCCACCCTGGTAGCCAGTGTTAGCACTCCAAACTAGCTTTAGCAGTGACTTGCATTGGTGTATCACAATAGCACTGTAGCCTTAAATCAGTGTTCTGTTTTTCCTGACACCAATAGCAAAATGGGAAACTGATTTTTCCAGTTCATGCAAAATTTCCCATAAAGCCAAAAATAATATCCAAGACTAAAGAAATCAGCCGATCAAATAAATTAGTGTCAGGGATGTAAATTACCCAATCGCTAAAATTCTCAGTTAGTGTAGACCAGTAGTGGCTGGCAAAAACCCTGTTCCTGGTGCCTCTGACGCAGTTGTAGTTCCCAGCACCAGGGTCATTGTGGCACTCCATCAGGACGGCTCTCTTCTCCTCCTCAGACAGCACAACGAGGCACATGTACTCTAGCAGATTCTTGATAAACAGCAACTTTTAGCACTTCTGCATTAGGCTTCATTTTTCTCTACCGGATGTTGCCCCTTGCTGCAGATGCAGCTGGTGTATTTCAGCTGAGCCATACTGAATGCAAACTAGTATGGTAGCCATAACTACAGGTATCTGATGTCTAGCACATGCTGTACTTGCTTATACTCAGTGTCTATGTAATCAATATAATGTATAATTCTCTATGAATCTTGACTTTTAACAAGGCCTGCCTTAAAAATTTATTTGGGAGCAGTGGTCATAACTTATCCTGTAGTCCCCCCCCCCCAAAAAAAGTACTCTTTGGCAGACAGAAAGCATTATGTAAATGTAACTATTCCAGCAGTGAATGGTTTGAGTATTATGACCTTTTTGCCTGGGCAAGTCAAAACATTGCTTTCATTAACACACACAAAGTTTTCACATAATAATTTGTTAAATTGCAAGATATTTATTGTACTAAAAACACATATTTTCAACAATAAGCAACATATATACAGCCCTAAAATGGGGAACATGGCCATGTATTGTTCTGTCAATGCAAGCTATGCCCGTCATGGGCTTGGAGAGCTGTAGTCAAGAAAGCAGTTAGGGGAAAAGGGCACCCGGACATTAAGATAATGTTGGGATGATGGAAAAGCATCAAAACAACAGTTTAATGGCTACATGTGCTTTTGTTTAAATGTTTGGCATGACAGTGATGAAATATCAACTTGTAAAATAAAAACTTCCTGGAGGTTAACTCCAAACGCAGAGACAGTTCACTGTGTTTGTAGGTCTTAAAGACACCGCCAATTTATTTCAAAATATACAATTTTTCCGAGGAGTGAAATGAACTCCATCTCTTGAAAATAGCCCAGGACTGTCATGTCGAACGTGAGGATACTCAATCAGGATAGCATTCATGCTACACACAGATTTAGCCATTACACCGTTTACAAATGTTTTGCTGTCCTCCATCTTTGCTACATTGCAATTAACTCTCCATTGGTTTCTCTGATTGATGCCAAACAAAATTATTTTCATGTCCGGCGGCTTGACACAGAGTTTGAGGTCCTCTTTTATGGTGTTTACCAGGCACACACCGCTGACCTCCCCACATAATTGCCCCCACAGTAGGTCAGGAGGATGTCTGGTGCTGCCCTTTTGCACAGAGAGTGGGCAAAGAAGGGAAGGAGTCCTCTCCACTGAAGTCCAAACCAACAGATATGAGTCCCCTGGATCCCAAGGTTGCTTCCAGTTGTCTCTGCAGCTCTCTGGGCACCACGATGGGCAACTGTCACCTGTTATCCTCACTGTGTGTATGGAAGAAAAACAAAAAGCTGTTTTTCTTTTTCTTTCTTTCTTTCTAACCAAAAGTCTGCATTTAAAACTATCCTATTTCCTTGAATTAGTAAAAAATAGCATAATAGCCGCTGAAGATGTGGTCTGTGCAGTCAGGAGCACAGATAAGGATGAGGGAGCAGTGACGTCAGTTCACGAGAAACTGTAGTCACCACTGGTGACTACAGTTTACAAGAGAAGACAATCGGTTAACAAGCATAAAGTTATTTGTGGGCAAAGCTCACAACAACGTGGCAAATAGACAGGAAATTTAATCAGACTGTGTCTGCTGCCTGTCAAGTTTGGTTGGATACATTATTACTGTGCAGAGTGCACAACACATCATTCTAGTGATGTTTGGTCATTTATCTTTCCAAATACAGACCTTTTTTCTAATTCTTTCTTGATTTTTGATTCTCAGGCTTTTGTTAAATTTATTGTATTTTTTTTTTTTCTGGCGTGGTGCTTACATGACAGTGACACAAAAAATCCCATTAGCAATAAAATATGTTTATTTGCAATATGTCAGTTATTTAAATTGCTCATTCCAAATTGATTCCAAGTGTTCTGATGGGCCACATGGTGTGCCAAATGTTGCTGCAAATGTTATACTAGGTAAGTGCGGAAATTAAGGTGAAAAAGAAGATAAAAACGCGTTAAAACCAGAGAAAAAAGGTTTCTTTCGGCGCACTATTTCGAAGGGGGACCCGGCACCTGATTGGGGACAAATTAAGCACTGCATATATGTAGTCACTTGAAGTGCACTACGTACACTCTGCATTTACTGAAACAGTACACTAAATCTTACAGGGTAGCGTTGTCCCACCCTGTTTTTCTTTGTGATTGCAATTTGCTCAACACAGTAAAATGCTGCTGTTGTGTCGTGAAATATGTTGGAAATAATGGGTTTCATAATGCAGGAATAATCTTGACCCTCAGTGGCTGAAAGAGTCTTTATATATGCTTTCTCACCTTGTGTTAAGTACTTGGTAAATTTACAGAAGTCACTTGTTTTTTCCTAGTCTGTCCTTCATGTTGTTCCCTTCGTATAGAATGTGTTCTTAAAGCTTGACCTCTCTGTCAAACAAAGAATGGGAGGAAAAGTCAGCAATTATGTGGAAGCTGACAACATGTAACCCACCAACAACTGTTTTATGTTCATACATACAGAATCTATATATATGTTCAACTTTAAACTCATCAATGGGTGGAGGAAAATACTCACAAAGGTAGACAATTATGTGTTCATGAGTATGCATAGTTATGTGTAAAGATGGAGCTTTATTGTCATTTTACCTGAAAATGCTCCCTCGTTCTAAACAAAGCGTACATCAAAGGTCAGTTAATAGATATGACCCTTTGAGGAGATTGAAGAACAAAAATATCTTGTAGCAAAACCGAAAAGTCATTCAATCAGTCCCAAAAAAATTACTAAAATGTCTGGTTTTAGTTTCAACTCTTTAAACAACAATTTGGTTACATTTGAGGTCACTGTTTTTATTTTAAGAAAGATGAGTTTCTAAGATTAGATGTGATGTTTATTTATTTTTGCTTGGAGTGTAAAATTCTCAATTTACTACCCTTTCAGGTTAACAGGACAAAAACTTGTCTTCCAAAAACTGCCATAGAAATAGAAAGATTAATGTTTTTGATGTTTTTTATTTTTTTGCATGATGTCCATGTTTAAAGTTTTTTACTGTTTACATGAATTTTCCTATTGTAGGTCTATGCATATAACACTGGGCCTTTCTTGGTGGTAAAAACAGTGTAACAGTGCTTTTTTTAAACTTTCCCTGAAATAATTCAAGAATGAGCATTGGATTTATCAATATGAACATTTATTCTCCATGTTGCAGCTATTTTGTAAACCACAATCAGCACTCAGATTCAAACTTAACATAGAAAGAACAGAAAATACAAAGAAAGGCTGGAGAGCTCAACACTGAAGAAAATAACAAATAGGCGACCTTTAAAAGGGACAAGCTGTTCATCTACACACACATTTTCCCCAGGGTTGAAAAGCAGTGAGAACCAATGTGTCCACATCTCCTGGACTTTGCCCCTCATGGGAGGGTAGAGTTGATTACCTTGAATTTGGTGTGGTTCATGGTAAAGATGGCGTGTCCATTATAAGTATCCCAGAGGCTGAGAATAGACTTGTCCTTTGACTTACATGGCCAAAATCAGGAGACCAATGTAGGCTTACACATCTGTCACATCAACATCACTCCATCTAGCCACTGAGCGTCTTCCGTGTAGGTTTGTCATACGTTAGATTGAGACCAGATTTGCCCATATTTATAAATCCACTTACAGGCAGGTTGGGCAGGATCTTCAGTGTCCTCTCCAGTCTTAAGGGAAGGATCAGAAGAATAAGCAGGGCTATTAGACTCCACTGTAAACTTCACATCAGATTCTTCTTCTGAGACAGTTTTTGCCTCAGATGATAAATCTTGCAGCTCGCTGGAAGGTCCAGGCTATGACCATCTCCAAAGCTTGCCCTACAGAGGAGCCGTCAGTGGATTGAAATGATCAGTCAGACAAATGACATATGTTTATAACTTAAGTTCTAACCATAAACTGTATATAGAATGGACAGCACAGCACCGCCTTTTACCATTTTACATTTTTGAAGCCAAAAAACCCTGTCACGGACGCCACTATTGTGCGGCCAGAATCTGCACAGTAGAGACTACGAGGGACTCTGAGAAAATCTGAATGGTGCCAGATGACAAATACATGTATATTCACACACACACACACACACACACACACACACACACACACACACACACACACACACACACACACACACTCCCCGCCCATTTTATTAGGTAAACCTTGCTAGTACTGGGTTGGAGCCCTTTTACCTTCAGAACTGCCTTAATCCTTTGTAGCATAGATTCAACAAGGTCCTGGAAACATTCCTCAGAGAGTTTGGTCCATATTGACATGACAGCATCACACAGTTGCTGCAGATTTTTCGGCTGCACATCCATGATACGAATCTCCCGTTCCACCACATCCCAAAGGTGCTCTATTGGATTGAGATCTGGTGACTGTCGAGGCCATTTGAGTACAGTGAACTCATTGTCATTTTTAAGAAACCAGTCTGAGATGATTCCAGCTTTATGACATGGCACATTATCCTGCTGGAAGTAGCCATCAGAAGATGGGTACACTGTGGTCATAAAGGGATGGACATGGTCAGCAACAATGCTCAGGTAGGCTGTGGCGTTGAAACAATGCTCAATTGGTACTAAGAGGCCCAAAGTGTGCCAAGAAAATATCCCCCACACCATTACACCACCAGCCTGAACCGTTGATACAAAGCAGGATGGATCCATGCTTTCATGTCGTTGACGTCATATTCTGATCCTACCATCCGAATGTCACAGCAGAAATCGAGATTCATCAGACCAGGCAATGTTTTTCCAATCTTCTATTGTCCTATTTTGGTGAGCCTGTCATATTGTAGCCTCAGTTTCCTGTTCTTAGCTGACAGGAGTGGCACCCGGTGTGGTCTTCTGCTGCTGTAGCCCATCTGCCTCAAGGTTCGATGTGTTGTGCGTTCGGAGATGCTCTTCTGCATACTTGGTTGTAACGAGTGATTATTTGAGTTGCTGTTGCCTTTCTATCAGCTCAAACCAGTCTGGCCATTCTCCTCTGACATCTGGAATCAAAAAGGCTTTTTCGCCCACAGAACTGCCGCTCACTGTATATTTTCTCTTTGACCACAGCTCATCTGGAACTAATAGAGAGTTTTTGACCTATACTGCAGCCAGTCACCAGGGGGAGCAGTTTTTTGGCAACCTCACTTTAAGCCGAGCAAGATGACATCCATTTTTTTTTCCCTTTACAGTTGATGGTTCTGACAGGTTAACTCACTATTGCTTTAGTTTACTTCACAGTAAGCTCTTTGAAGAGCAGCAGGAGCAGGGGGCGTGTTTTTATTTACGTTCAACTTGACTAGATTAGTGCATGTGTGGTTGTGTGTTAAAAGTATGCTAAAGACATACTATCAGACATAAATTCTTCAATCTGGTAAAGCAAAGGTCGGTCTCTCCAATTCAATGACATAACACACAGAAAATACACCAACATGTTGGAAAATTGTACCATAAAAAGTAGTCGACTAGTTGACATTGAAACAACATTGAAAAAGGTGTATTCTGTTATTCAAACAACTGAAGGGACTGTAACCCCTGATTCACACATACTCCATGGGCCGCGGTCTGTCAGCTCGAGCCAATTCACACTGGATCCGTCTCAGGAGTGGAGCGCAGCTCAGCGTACTCATAGCAGCTGGATACGTGAGATCACAAGATCACAGGAGAACCACATGTTCCCGCAGCAATCACACCCAATCACAACTACTTTCATGATATTTAGTATGTCAAACTCACCTGCCCTCCCAGAACTTCATTAATTCAGTCCTTCCCTTTTAGTTTCTGTTGGTGTCCTTATATAAAGGATGTGTCGTATCGTATATAATTATCTGGTTTTCCGCCTCCAATATAAACTTTTCCTCGTCCATGGCATCAGATTTCCTCTGGATCTGACCCGCTGATGACTGCTGGCCCTGTGCCAGTGCCGTTATTTTGATATAGGAGGATAATTTTACAATTGACAGTCTGAACATGGTGCTTTATGTTGAAAAGACCGGAAACTCTGATCGTTTTTCATGTCTGTTTTCCTGTTTGGTATGATCTGCTCTGCGGAGAATGACGCGTCTCTGCAGCGTACTCTGGCAAGAATAGAGTCGCAGCCAAACAGCTGCGAGCAGCCGTTGGTAGCACGCGCCGGAGACGGACCATGGCACGGGCTGTGTGAATGCACTGATTGACTTGAATGGCAGCGAAATACAGCGCAGTGCGCGGCGCTGACGGACAGCGGCGCTCACGCTATATGTGTGAATCAGGGGTAAGGATCTTCTAAACATCCATCTCAGCCATTGTCGCTAGCATGTTGCTTCCCCTTCAGGTGAGCAGATACTAGTTTGATATGCATGCAGTTTTACACAGTGCTGCCTATCAAAGTGGAGCGAGACGTTCTCAGCCAGAAGTCCGATTCTCTTTTCTGCATGTATACAAAAACAAGACTAGACCCCCCGCTGTGACTTTATGATGGAACTAAGACCTTTGTTGGACACTCTGTGCAGGCAATTGTACTGAGGGTTGAAGTGGTTGAAGTAGTCGACCAGTCGATAAGTCAGTGAAACTACAACTGTTAATCCCTGAGTCTAAGGGGCCATCCAGATGAAGACAGGTTTAGGTGTATCCGTTAAAGTTTTTTTATAATATGTATCTTTCATCCGAACAGAGCCAGCGTTTTGGCCGCCCAAATTCGATAATTTTTTAAACCGGGTTCCAGAGTGGATAAATCTGAAATCGTGAATCGGTTTGGTTTCATGTTGACAAATTTTTGATCTTCGCACGAGCCAAATGCGCATGCTCCGCGTGCCATTCTCTGTTTTTGGTGGACTTTGTGGCAGCATCACAGAGCCACCTACAGGCCTGGCATACGTACTACAGCGGTTTCTGTGGGTTTCAGCGCTTTTCAGCGCTTTTCATATTTCTTGTGAGGGTTCCAGGTTTACAGCAAACTTTTTTGATATGAGAAAGAATGAAACTGATGAAAAGTTGGGTATTCCAACTCAAAATTTAGAAAGCTAACCTAAAATTTCCATACTTTTTAATTAAATTGTCTCTTTAACCAAAATTAAGTTCGTCAATTTGAACAATAAGCATCTTATTTTGTAGTGCATTCAACTGAATAAAGGTTAAACAGGATTCGCAAATCATTGAATTTCGTTATTTACATGTCCCATCTTCAATGGAAGTGGGTTACAGTTGACTACTACACTAGTGAATAAGTTGGTGAAACTGCTACTGTCTACCCCTGAGTTTTAAAAAGCATGGATATCTAACAACCACACTACCTGAAACCAAACAATACATCATCAACTCATTCATACAAATGAAAAATAATAACTCAAGAGAAAGTGACACTAAAGCCTAAAACCAAAGGTAAGAAGTCAGCTTATGCAAAAAAAAAAGTTTTCTGCTATTATGAACAACTCATAAAAACCTACATAACACATGACACTCAGTTACACACACACACACACACACACACACACACACACACAGGCATGCACACACGCATAATGAGATGTAACCTCATCAATGTTTCATTACAATCGGTAGAGGAAACCTATAAAATATCCATAGAGTTTTAGTGAGACATCAGATTGGATTCACATCCAGGACTGACAGTTGAAATCCCAGGTTCACCCAACATCAGAGTGCGTGCATGCGTGCGTGCGTGTGTGCGTGTGTGTGTGTGTGTGTGTGTGTGTGTGTGTGTGTGTGTGTGTGAGTGGGAGCACATGTGATGTTTATGCCTTTATGGTTGTGTTTTCAGCCTAAATATTTCAGGACTTGGTGCGACAAATGTAACCACCTAAAGAAAGATAAATCCTGGGCTCAACCACTTCAGACAGCTCTCAAGTTTCTATGTAAACACTGAAGCTGTTTTTTTTTTTTCTCTGTAACCTTTTATTGTGTTGATACTCATACCAGCGAAGCCCACAGAGGATTAACTGTAGGCTATAATTAAAGATTTAAGGTAAAGTGGTTGGGGAAGCAGGTGGCTGAGAGGCAAAAGGCCTGTCTCCGTTGGACTTGAGTATGAGTAGTAGAAATAACAGTTTCCTGATGCACTATAGTGCCATCTCATGGTAGAACAATGAAAGGCAAGAAAAAGTTGAAGCAGAAATGTCAGTATCCTAAAACCACAGGAAACAGTTACAAACAAGTAATGATTAAAACACTAAAACATGATATGAAAGTACTCTGGCTCCATCAATCAAAAAAGTGAAGCTGTTTTTGTATTTCTTTGTTCTGCATATCAGGACTGCAAACCACCATCTGGACTCAATAAATCAGTCTGATAAAGCAAAGTTATTATGGTTCAATAACAGTAAAAGTATGAGTGTTTTGATGAACAATACATGCACTGATGACCCTTTGTGCACACTGCTATTTCTGCTATATCTACCAGAATATTGAAAACAGGCAACCAGATACTTTTTTTCAATAAATACCTACAGAATAATGTGACGATAGCTCCAGGAAGCACCAGTTCAGGAAAAAGCATTTAAATAGTTGCAGCACAGGAACTATTCATTATGTTAAAGATGATTTTTGGACCATAATAAGTAAGAATTTTACCAAGCTACACCATATTTTAATAAGAACAGAGATCAAACTGCACAGGCATCATTGTTCAATTGTATTTGGACCTTGCTGTACTATTGGTAAAGCCCTCAGTCTCACCAGACAACATAACTATTGCTTTTGGAGGATATTGTGATGTTAGATGATAGTATGTGTTCAACAGCATGTTAATTAAGAGCCAGGAAACAGAGTAATGGTAGACTTGTGGTAATGTAATACAGCATCTTACACCTATGTGTTTGGAAAAATTACAGATTTATCCATATACAAGCCGTTTGAGGTGTAAATGAGTATTTTCAGGGTAAAATGGTGCTGACTCTTTAAAACTTTATTGAACAGTTTTGCTCAATGTGCGAAGTGAGGACGTGTCAGGGGGCCATCTGGAGAGTATTAGAATAAAAACTGACCTATCTGGTTTGAACAATCCTCCTTTTTTTTCTACCTCTGGCTCTCCCTCTCTCCCCTCACTCCTCCTCCTCTTTTGGTTTTTCTCTCTCACATATTTCTGATACACAAACTCCAGAGGGAAAGACAGGAAGAGAGGCTGGAAGGAACTGTGAGTGAGGTTAACTTGGATCCAAATCCTCTGGCACAACATTTGATTAAAGACACAAGACGGAAAGTTCTGGAGCAACAACTCTCCTAAGACTAAAAAGCTCACCGAGAACAGAAAGAAGAATACGTTAGTCATCTGAGAAACTTCAACGTTCTTTTTGTATCCTGGGGACAGCTGTTGGGATCAATCATTTTTTTTTGTCTTTGGCTTATTTGTGATGTAGACAAAGTTTTAGTGGTTTGCATGTGGCAAAGACCTTAAGAAGTCTTAGGAACAGTCTTGTACAGAGTAGACATTTGAAAGAACAGAAATATTGACGCTCTCTTTGCAGCAGTTATCGTTTCAGTGGTAGGTTGTCAAGTTGAGAAGAGCCAGAAATGTCATGCAGAGTGCATTCCCTCTTTTTCCTGTGTCTCTGTCTGACTGCTGGTTCAGTCTGGAGTCAAGGGTCTTCCCAGGATGCCTTCATACTCCAGTACCTGGAAAGGAGACTTGCTCAGGTGGAGGTATGTTTCCACGGCACTTCTCTTCAACACTAAGCTGACATCAAAACACTTCATCCCTTAATGCCTTTAATATTAACCATTCATCAAATGTTACTGGTGCACTACTTTATCATTTTGTACAAAACTGTCAGGTTTTTCATTATGTTATAGTTTTTCCACTAATGTCATGTTCAATTTTCTATAAAAAAGGGAGACATGAGTTCATGATTTTAACACGATACATGTCCATGTTTTACATTGAGCAGACAGAGGAAAAACAGAATTAAAGTATTATGTCTGCTATGGATGGGTCATGTTCCTGTAATTTGGCTGCCAAAACTTTGACTGCATCTCAGCTGACTCATTTCTGTAATGACTTCATTTTAACATAATTTGCCTTGGATGACGGATCTCTGAAGTTGTGTCTCAGTGTTTGTTATTTCCAAGCATTACTGGGGACAACAAGAGGGCGAACACATTACTTTCCTTCTGAGTTTAGTTTGAAACCATGTTCTATGATACCTTGGATCAGTGTTGGAGTTGGCTGTCTTTCAATCCGAAGGTTTGGAGGTTCAATCCCAGCTCTAGCAGTTACATGCCAAAGTGTCCTTTGGCAAAAACGGAACCCCAAAAATATGTAATTGTGTATGAATGACATAGGTTAAAAATGATGTTCCGTATCAGTGGTTCCCAAATCATAAATTTTTCCCAGTATTTAAGAAGAAAAAAAAACCATTATTCATCCATCATTGCAAAAATAAAAGAAAATAAGGGTTACAAGTTTTACATTTACATCATTCAAACAGATCATCTATTTTCTACGTCTTTGTTGCCTCCAGCTCCCTGAGGAAACTAAACCAGGATAACGATGGTATCAGTAGCAACAGATTAATTTGGGAAACATATCAATATGTGCTAGTAGGTAGTCTATTTCTCTTCAGATCAGCTAAGTTAGGTATCTTTGTCATATTTCACTTTTTTTTCCTTTTTTCCACTTTTTAAAAATATACTTTTTGTTCATTTATGTCTGTTTTTGGATTGGCCTGTAAATGTTTTTCCAGGGAAGGAGGCTGCCAGTCTTCAGCACTGCTATTTGGGGTTGACGGGGCTGAAAAGTTTGGGAACCTCTGGTCTATATAGCAATCTCCACCAGTAGTGTTTTGAATGGGTGTATGTGACAAGCAGTGTAAAAGAGCTTTGAGTGGTCAGAAAGACCAGAAGAACGCTACATAAGTAAAAGTCCATTTACATGTCCCAGCTGTTAAATGCTTATGTAAAAAACTATCTTTTGAACTTAATAGTTGAAACACTTTGGTACTTGAATGTAGTTTATTGAAGAAACCAGAGGTGAATTTTCCCCAGTAGAGTGAATCACTGCTTGTACATCAAAACCTTATTGAAATTTGACAATATAGCAAATGGCCACCACAACCTTCCATTAAGCATGTTGATATTTTTATGTGAGGACAAGGTTCTTTTTTCAGCCGTAGATTATGTTTTATTGCTATCGTTCTGTATTCATGACACTTTCCTCATTTGTCAGGAGCGTCTCAATGTTTGTGAACAAAGCACAGCTGCAGTCACCCAGAAAACCTATGACCTTTCCTCTGACATTAGAGGTTACCTGTCCACTTTGACTGTTCTAAGGTAGGAAACATTTTTCTTAAGTGGAAAAGTATGAGAAAAAAAATGTACTGAAAGAATGAAGGAGTTATTATGGATGATTATGACCTGAGATCTTTTGCTCCATAGATCAGATATCAAGAGCCAGGTGGACAGTGTGTCTGTCCGTGTAGACCGAGTGGAGAGAGAGTTGGAATATCTTGAAAACAAACTTCCTACTCAGTCTAACATAGAGATGGAGGAGGCTCTGCTGGAACAACAAATGCAGGCTGCAGCACTGGATCTGCTGCAAAAGAAAGCCAGGATCAAAGTTGAAAGAGGTAGAAAATGAATTGAGGAAGTGAGTGGTTAGCGGCTGCCAAAAAGTGTTGTAGTATGCATATACTTGAACCTCTTAAATGACATGAGGATTGCCATTTGTGGGACTCTGGTTTCTATTGCCCTGTAGTCATCAGTGGATGACAGCAAAGGGCCAAGAAAACAGCAGCCAAAAAAAAAAAGTTTTTGAGTCAATATCAAGCCCACACTGAGCTATCTGTGAAGGAATACAGTGGGTCTGGGAGTCGATGGAGGAAAATAGCCATACCTTGCTTAATTTCAAAGAGGGAAGCCATAAATGCCATGAGCCACTGCCGATTGGTCCAATAGCTTAATGTCACTCTCTGTGATGTAGCTTAATTTTAACTGATTGGCTAAGAGGAGTCACGGGGTTCTCTTACCTAACTAAACTACAAAGAAATGCCATTTTGGGTGTCTGTGGGCAAGAGTGGGGATTAACATGGGAAACAGGCCAAACCTCATGGGGACGGGTACTAGACTCCTAGGCCATCCACACCTCTGACTGGATAAAGGGTTTTAACACAAAGACCAAGGGAATAGTTACATTGGCCAACCGTATCATGCTCAGGCACACTTCAACCCTAAAGTCCAGTTTGTTTGACAAATGTGACCGCAAGTATACCTGGTACACTTCATGCACCAGCGCAAGCATGTAGACGCGATTGTCACGACTGCTGTTCTCTGGGGTGGGGGCAGGCAACTGTGCTTGAGTACAGCAAGGTTTGGATGGCGAGTATGACTGCATCCTCATTGTAGATTTGAGTTTGACTGAACTTTAATTCGTTTCTACGTTTTTACTCCCAATTCTCTGTTCAGTGTTTTTTTTGTCCTAAAACAAAGGCAAACTGATTCCACTGGAGTTCATATTGACAAGGTTAAATGACTAAGACATTCTATCTTATTATCTTCTTTACAAAACTTTTAGACTGCAACACAGCTTTGAGTCAAATCAAGTCTCTGAAGATTGTGAAGCAGGCAGGAGATACGAATGGTTGCTGGTTCAAGGACCCCACTGAAGGATCAGATAAGGTTCATTCCATTCCTGCAAAATATCACTGATTATACTGTAGAGGACTGTAAAATGTAAAGAACATTTTTAATGTTTCTTTCTAAACTTTTGACGTACTTATCACTGTAGGCCTTTTAATGTATGATAACTGATTAAATTCTTGTATCAGTCTAATTTCATTGTGGTTTTGCCCCCCCCCAGAATTTATTCAACCTTAACAGCTGCAAATATGTTGTATAAAAACCTAATACAATGTTTTCCCTCTTCAGAGTATCATTTTAATTTGAATAGATTAGAAAAAAAATTCACCACTTTGAAGTTTTTAGTTCTATTATTTCCTATTCATGTGTGTATCAGAAATTAGACTGTTAAAACAAACAGCTTGGGAGTATTTTTTTACAATACCAAATAAATCAGAAAAATCTAACTATATTAGAAGTAGAGCTGAAGGTAGAAGTAGTGGTCCACACTGGTATTTTAAAATCAATTCTCAATTAACCATGACTGTAAATCTCCACAGGTCTACTTGCTCAGTGGAATCCGCAACAGCACTCTGGTAGAATATGCCTCCCTGCACAGTTTTAGAGAGAGAACCACAACACCACCAGCTAAGGTCCTGCAGCTGCCGTATCATTGGCAGGGGACAGGTCATGTGGTCTACAATGGATTTATCTACTACCACAAGGCAGATACACCGAACCAGATAATGAAGGTGTGTAAGACGCATGAAATTTTGATGTCATTAATGCTACCCTATCAAATAATTCTCTGATTATTTACATCTTTAAAATATAAATACTGTGAATAAAATGTTTGGCAGTACAATAATCAAATCACATTGAGTATTACCTGACAGCAATAAGTGACTGCTGAGTGATATGTACTGACTATGGACCTCCTTGTTAGAACCACTGTGAAGCTTTTGGCTAAAGACTGACCTCATGTCATTCAGTGATATGAATATGACTACTTTACCGCTGCTTCAAGTTAGCTGTGGTCAGTGAGCAAAAATACCAGATATATCACTTTTACTCCAGTTATCAGCTGACTTCTTGTGTTTTGCAGTCTAAATAATTTCTGAAGGAAATTTTCTAAGTTCTTTTCAGAAACAATAACATGAAAAACTATAATAAAACCCTTTTACCTATTATCTTGGTTTTTTTTTTTTATATGAAGCAAGCATGCTATTGCAACTGCAGTGATCTGAGGTCTGAGGTTAATCAGAAAGTCATTGGTGGATAACTGACTTTGGTAAAGTGTCTAGGCTTTAAATCCTACTGACTTTAATGACCCTTGACTTTTCTTGCCAAGCCTTTAAATTTGGTTCTTTATCTTTTTGAATCTGTGTATTTTTATTACTTTGACTTGTGCTTGAATGCCTGCAAAAGTATTTAAAGGGACTGTGAGGACTTTCTAAGTGATCTTGAAAAAGTCTCACTTCTAGATATCTGCCTGATCATAATCCAAAATTTTAAATAAGATTATCACTACCAATATAGGTTATTTCTAAAAGCTATTTTGTAGCTTCCCAATCAGGTGGTGAGGACCAGACTAATTTAAGGCACATTGAATTCTCTATGTCAAAACCACACCGGCTGATGGAGTTTAGTAGTGTGAGGAGAGATCTGTGTTTTTCTCTGCTGAAAATGACTTCTTGTATTAATTTAGTAGTAATGGTGGACACTGGAGCTGGACTGTCAAAAAGAAAAAGGACAGAAGAGCAGAGGAAAGCTAAACAGAAGAGTGAAAGAGCACGGGCCAAAGGCTAAAACACAAGCTAAGGCTGAAAGATGGGCTAAAGGCTAAAACACAGCATTACCACTGTTTGTGATAATGTTCATTCCAACCCACATGCAGCAGTTATTCTGCAGTGATCTGATCAAACTTGGGAGTCTGTCAATAAAATGAAGAATGAGGTTACAATAGCTCTGCTTAGTAGATGAGCACTGTCAGGAAATAACAAGGATTCACTACAATACATGTTAGCCTACATCGCTGTGATTAGCGCACAATATGGACGTCTACTAATCTACAGTACAAACTGAAAAAGTTTGCTTGTCACATTTCAAACAACAGCTCTACATAACTGTTGATAAGTACATTACCTCATGTTGTTTGTTTCCAGAAAAAAAGTTGAGGATAACCCACCAATAAGCCTAAGCTGTTAAGAAATATTAGGTGGTCGTTGTGCTTAACTTAGGTGCTTTTATTGATAAGAGACTCAAATAGTACCACTAAAACTATCTAAGATCTATTTTTTGCTTGTTTTTTAAGCTTTTTAATTCATTCATTCATTTATTTATTTTTACCAACAAAGGTGGACCTACTTAATGGTACAGTGGTGGACAGCACTCTGTTGCCAGGGGCTGGTCGCTTACCAGTCTATAGTCTTAACCCCAACACCTACCTGGACCTTGCTGTGGATGAACTTGGACTGTGGGTCATACATGCTGACCCTGAGTATGGAGGAAACCTTGTCATCTCCAAACTGGATAAAGGTAAAGCACACTAATCCTGAACAAATAGACACAGATATATACAGTGCACAGTAGCATCACCTTGCCTGTGATTCATGCATTTTCTTTCCAATACAGGAACTTTGGCAGTAGAGTACACCTGGGACACACAGTGCAGAAGTCGTGATGCTGAAGGAGCCTTTCTGATATGTGGAACCCTGTATGTAGTGTACAACACACGTTACGGAGGACGTTCCACCATACAATGCCTCTATGACATCCATGACACCTTCCACAGGTTTGTTTTGTACCAACTTATCCCCAAAATGCAGTTTTTACAAGATATTCCAACAAAATACTGATTTCTATTATAACTGCACTTGTTCTTATTTATAACCCACCTGCAGTGATGAAAGTCCTGTGATGTTCTTCCCAAAGCGCTACACCAGCCACAGCAGCATCCACTACCATCCTGGAGACAAACAGCTGTATGCCTGGGATGATGGCTACCAAACAATATACAAAGTGGAGACACAGAGAAATGACAAAATCATTGTTGAATGAATTTTCACAGCGCTCAATCTCTGAAAATTTGTATAATCTTTTTTCTTTTTTTTGTTTGTTTTTTATGTTTTTTAAAAAACATCTCCAGAAACAGCAAAGTTATTGATGAGCAGCCTAAAATCTGCTGCGCTTTAATATGCTAAACTTCTGCTTTTAATGACTGCAACGTCATCATTACTCCTAGCTGAAGCTTTTCTTTGAGTACGCTTGAAACTTTTAGCTAGCACAATAAAGAATATTCAACGGCCTTTCTTGCATTTTCACTGACTCACCCGTAATAATTGATTTAAAACTTTTAAATCAAAGCTGCTGTGCGGGATCTGTATTTATTGCTACTCTAGGAGACTCCTATAAACCGAGCAGTATTATCTCCAAACTAATCTTTTAATGCCACAAAATGTCAACTCCAGAAAAGTTGTTAGATTTGTCACTAGTAGCTATTTTGAAAAAAAAAAAAGGTTGCAAGAGGGGTCTGAAAAGTCACTAAATATAGCATCAAAATCACTCTAACACTGACTGTATCTTACATGCCTTCATATGTCATTGTCTCAGAATGCACTGTGCAGGCAACAAAATGGCTCCTTGGTTCTTAAAAGGTTGTAAAGCGAAAGGGTTTTTAAAGCTACTGGGACATTTCACGTGTCACTTAAAGTGAATTTTGAAAAACAGGAAAATAGCAACATTAAGGCCAACAAGTGCTAACACTCAGGGTTCACTTTAAAACAAAGAAAGAAAGAAAAAGAAAAAAGAAAGAAATATATAATATAATATAATATAATATAATATAATATAATATAATATAATATAATATAATATAATATAATATAATATAATATAATTGATCCAGTCTATATTGAGAGGTTGGGGGGGGGGGGGCAAATAAATTAGATGGGCCACCTAAAAAAACAACAAAAGTTCATCCTCTACATGTCGACCAATAAGTGTTTACATTACTTCTCATAAATTTTATAGCAGACAGTGTTTGATGTCTTCATCATGTGCACATTACTTTTTGTACCCAACAGCCATTCATGTGGGGAAAAAAAGAAGTTACAAATTACTGGATACTCACTAACTAACTATTATGACTTTTTTTTAAAACATTCCCTTAATACCTGGGTGTAACATGCTTAGTAGGAACAACACTATTTGTGGCACAGTCAATGTCTCCGTTTTCTGACATTATAAGTGCTCAGATAACTTGACCCTTTCATCATTTAGGGTGTACGGAGCCCCAGACATGACATGCTCAAAAAAATACCAATTCGTGCCCACGAAATACTAATTCGTGGCCACAAAATACCAATTCGTGCCCACGAAATACTAATTCGTGGCCACAAAATACCAATTCGTGCCCACGAAATACTAATTCGTGGCCACAAAATACCAATTCGTGCCCACGAAATACTAATTCGTGGCCACGAAATACTAATTCGTTCCCACGAAATAAGTATAACGTGCGCACGAAATACTAATTCGTTCCCACGAAATAAGTATAACGCGCCTTCTAAGGTCTGAGACTGCGGTCACGCCATCTACGCTTCAGAAAAGCGCTGTCGTGCTATCTACGCTTGAAAATCGATCGCCCGTCTACATTGCTTAGTACGGTAATGAGTGTGTGCGGCTTCATGGTACATTCAAGTGCACCTCGTAAACTCAGAAATCAATACTCGAATGGCCAAAAGTTTAGTTCCAAGTTCCAAAGGGAGAGTTGCTTTTTTGGTCATATTTTCATTTGTTGGTATACATACATCTGTCATTGCTTTCATGTAATATAACAACAAACAAAATAAAATAATCAATAAAAAAGAAAAAAGTCAAACCAGGTCATTGATATATTGGCTGATTTGAAAAATTCATTAAAAAAAAATCTTGAATTGTTTTCGGGAAACTGCACCAGATTCTTGTTCTCCAGGTCCCCAGGTAACACTGTGGTGAATTTCAAGTCATTTCACTGTGCGGTTTTCAAGTTATTGCATGCTGAAGTCATACACTGTACACACGCATGGCTACAGGAGCTGATTTGAAAAATTCATTAAAAAAAAAATCAATCTTAAATTGTTTTTAGCGTAATGTAACATATTCTTGTTCTCCAGGTCCCCAGGTACCACTGTGGTGAATTTCAAGTCATTTCATTGTACAGTTTTCAAGTTATTGCATGCTGAAGTCATACACTGTACACACACATGGCTACAGGAGCTGATTTGAAAAATTCATAAAAAAATCAATCTTAAATTGTTTGTTAAATTGTCGATTTTTTATCGATTGATTTTCAAGCGTAGATAGCACGACAGCGCTTTTCTGAAGCGTAGATGGCGTGACCGCAGTCTCAGACCTTAGAAGGCGCGTTATACTTATTTCATGGGAACGAATTAGCATTTCGTGCGCACGTTATACTTATTTCGTGGGAACAAATTAGTATTTCGTGGCCACGAATTAGTATTTCGTGGGCACGAATTGGTATTTCGTGGCCACGAATTAGTATTTCGTGGGCACGAATTGGTATTTCGTGGCCACGAATTAGTATTTCGTGGGCACGAATTAGTATTTCGTGGCCACGAATTAGTATTTCGTGGGCACGAATTGGTATTTTGTGGCCACGAATTAGTATTTCGTGGGCACGAATTATTATTTTTTTGAGCATGTCATGTCTGGGGCTCCGTAAGGGTGAGCTCATTTTGGTTCTGAAAAAAAGGGGGGAAAAGAATAGTCTTTAAGTTGCACAAGCACATTTTCTACTTTTTATGTTAACAAGCACATTTAATCCCCCTTTACTTTGTTAAAACACTGAAACAGTTTGAAAACAATTGCCATTATGAGTTTAAATGTTGACAAAAAAATTTAATTGATCAAAATTTGACAAGTTATAATAGATTTCTTGTGTTGCCATGCTATTTTTAGTATATCAGTAAGTATATGACCAAAACATGACATACATTCATGAGATTTATTCATTTCTTTTACTTTGCAGTTTTTCCCATGGCTGCACTGTTGCAGGACAGCCTTGAGTGTTTTACACTGATAGAACTACCCATAGTATATCTTTGACCAGCAGGAGGGCTGTGTGCGCATGAAGCCTCGAGAAATGAACTTTTTTTGGTGAAGCATTTGGCTGGAGCGCTTCTAAAAGCATTATTTCACCATCACTAGCTGCCTTTTCTGTTCCCCATGACGTTTCACACATGGACTTTTCTAAGAACATGGTGACATACTGTTTTATTCCCGAATCTGTTTGATGGCAGAACGGATGATCGAAACCTTTTGATTGACGGCCTCAAGAGCCAATGAAATCAAGAATGTGCAGCATAGGGCTTTCTCAATACTTCGTTCACATCGCCGTATGACTGGGTTGAACTTTGCGTTTCTTTAAAATTAAAGCTTTTATCTTGGTAAGGTAGAAACTAAACTTCCGGTTCATGGTAAAGCGAACGAGCGTTGAAAACACTGAAAACGTAAATAACATGAAAATGGTTCCAACTGTACTGTGAAAATGTTAAAACGAATGTGTGTGTTAATGTTTTTTTTTTCCTTTATGTCCGCTGACCTCATTATTTGGTTACCTCATGGTTTAATCACGGTGTCGTCATGGTTTCATAGGTCAATGATTTAAACGTTTCTGATTCACCCGGCACATTTTCAGTTAATGATGACGTTAACATAAGAGGCGGGGCGAGTGTAACGTTTGAAACTTTCCTGGGCTGGGAAGCAGTGTTGATCATTAAGGGCTTCACAAACAGAATACACTGAACTCAAACTATCGTGTTTTAAACAATGAGAAGGAGAAGCAGCTGCAGGAGAAGCTCAACAGTGAGAAGACGCAGTGATAATTTGCGTTTCGATGAGTTTGGTTTCGCTCTGACCAAACGAAAGGACCAAAAACTCCATCACCGATCCCACGATTACAGGTGCGGTTCACTGTAACGGTACCATAACATTTACCAGTTTGTTTACCTCTTAAAGCTACTTCTCACTTATCAAGTAATGTTATATTGATAATGTTTCATTATTTCACTTATATTTGTCTTATTGCGTCTCGATTACGTAAGATATAGACAAATTGGATTCGGGTACAGGTGAATGTAATGGTACTCAAGGGTTGTAATTCGAAGTTTTACATACAGGATATAACTCGGAACGATTAACGCCTATTGGTCAATGTAGATCATGTGATTGCATGTCAATTAAGGGTTAAGGTTGGAAAAAAAAAAGTACATGACTTGGCGTGCTTGTTTTTCAGAAACCAAAGATATTTATTATAAATGGCACTGAAGATACTAAACACTGGCAGGGAAAATAGTAATTTTTGCTCAAATTGCGCTTTTTTTTAAAGCCCATTGTGATATTTTGTACTGGTGACCTAATTTATAAAAAACAGAATAATACAAGTGCAATAGTATCTGATACAATATTTCAAACTGAGTGAAAAATGTCACAATATTTTCTTTTTCTTGGTAAAGAAACCTCCAACATATCTGACTAGTTTGTAAACCAAAGCATTTATCCTGAAAATGTAGAAAAAAAGTTGTCCCATAAACACTGAAACAGATTTCAATGTAAGTATTAAAAATGCCATACTGTGTCTTTACATTTAGTGCCTAGTTTATTTTACAGACAACAAAAAATATCTCTCTAATTCCAAAAACTCTGTCATGACTTGAAGCTCATCATATTGTACTGAATATGTCAGCTATCCTCAGCTAAGTCCAGCGCGAGTGAAAGAGCTGTGTGAGCTACTTAGTTACTGGAATGGAGCCAGCTTCATCTGTAAGAACCAGGTAAGACTTTAAAAATCCACCAAAGTGAGGAAAAATATATTGCGCTAAAGAACATGAAAATTTAGACACACCTGATTTTCTTCTTTGTTATTAGATTGAGCGATATATCAGGATGGGTATACCTCCAAGCCTGCGTGGTAGAGTGTGGAAATGCCTACTCGCTACTTACACACAGAAAGAAACAAGTGATTTCAACTACCAGGTAAAATACAGCAACACTTTTGTTATGGCATTAGGTTCAAGGTGGTGTTCCTAGTCAAACTGATGTTGTGTTAAATCTAGTTATCTCTTTAGGTATCTGCTGATGTAAATACAACACGTATCTGTACAAACCTTGAGGGGAATAAAATGCAACCATGACACGAGTCACTGATCTCCATCCATGAACCGTGTACATTTTTTCTCTTACAGAAGTGCTTGTCCGAGGTGCGAGAGCCCTTGGTGGACCTGGGAGTTAGTGAATACGGTATCCTGTCTGCAATTGCAACACTGAGTGAAACTCAAAACATTCTGGATTTGGACCATCAGAAACCATCCAGCTGCCTTGAAACTAGTTACACGACAGCTGACATCACCATCTTCAGACAGATCGCCTTGGACTTACGTGAGCTCAAAAAGTAGAACAAAGCTGTATTCTTTGAACGTGTATACAATTGATCTCATCTTTGCATGCATTACTTTGACTTCTGTTGTAGTCCATTATATAATACACTTCTTTTCTGGTCCCTGAGGTTGAAACATCGGGAGTACTGCTTAAGAAATAAATGGAAATGCTAAAAATGAGAATAGTAAAGTTTGTCTTTTTTATATGAAAGGTAACCAGGTCAGTTTTTATAGAAAAATTCAAAAAACTGAAACTAATCAAGATTGTTCTACAGAGCGCTCCTTTCCTACACACCGCTCTCTGATGGGGGACAGCCCAGAAGCCATTGAGGGTCAAGCTAAACTCTTCCGGGTCCTCCTTGCCTATGCTAAATACAACCCTCAAATTGGATACTGCCAAGGTAAGGCTTTCTGCTATCCTTTTCTTCTGTCCAGCATCTCTGTCAGGTTGGTGAGTGGCATCACTTTACATTCATTTGTGCTCCACCACTCTTCCTAGTTTTTAAATGGTAGTTTGAGTAAAATGTTTGCAGTGTAAATTTTGACCACCAGAGGGAAGCAGACAGCTTTCAATTGTAAGAGTTGTGAACCCACACTCCTCTTTGCCTTGGAATAATAAATAGCCTCTCAGGAAACTTTAAGGTCTTGTAGGAAATTGGATCTAAAAAAGGGATTGAGAGAGTAATTTCAACACAAGCTCTGACTTTACCTTTACATGTGTAATTTGTTTAAAGAACAGATTCATAAGTTCTTTGTGGTTTTTTTTTTTGGACAAGCACTTTAATTTGTGGAAATTAAAACCTGAGAGAATTTATAACTTATCAGAAGATTGCTAAATGCATTGACTAAAATAAGGTCTTTCATCATAAGACATCATCAATATCTTTTGGCACTTGAGGAGGTGCGTAGGTAATTTGTTTTGTTTTTTATTTGTGATTGTGTGTGTGTGTCTTTACATCTCTGTCTCACAGGGATGTCTTACTTAGCTGCTGTGCTGCTGATGCAATTAGAAGAGGAAGAGGCTTTCTGGGCTTTAACTGCCTTGCTGGACAAACCCAAATATTTGGCTGAAATGTTTGACATCAGCCTCACCAAGTAAGAACAAGCTCAAAGGTTCTGTGAGGAACTTTCCTTTTGTGTTGGTTTTGGCTTCCTCTGTGGATAAAATGAATTGATTTGCTAAGCTTTTCTTGTGCCTAAGCAGTGTTCTGTGACAGCGTACACTGAACAAAAATATAAACCCAACACTTTTGTTTTTGCTCCTATTTTTCATGTGGTGAACTCTAAGATCTGAGACTTTTTTTAAATATTGTTCACAAATTAGTCTAGTCTAAATCTGTGTTAGTGAGCACTCCTCCTTTGCAGAGATAATCCATCCACCTCACAGGTGTGGCATGTACACAGATGTGCCTTAGGCTGGCTACCATAAAAGGACACTCTAAAATGTGCAGTTGGCATAGAGCTGAATCAGGTTGTTGACTGTGGCCTGTGGAAGGTTGGTCCACTCCTCTTCAATGGCTGTGCCAAGTTGCTGGATATTGGCAGAAGCTGGAACACGTTGTCATATACGCTGGTCCAGAGCATCCCAAACATGCTCAATGGGTGACATGTCCGGTGGGTGTGCTAGCCAGGCAAGAACTGGAATGTTTTCAGCTTTCAGGAATTGTGTACAGATCCTTGCAACATGAGACTGTGCATCATCATGCTGCAACATGACGTGATGGTCATGGATGAATGGCACAACAATGGGCCTCAGAATCTCATCAGTGTATCTTTGTGCATTCAGAATGCCATCCAGGGCTCCAGAGTGTGACCAAAATGTTTCAGTGTGCAGCTAACATTTTTATTCTTATTTTAGGATGAAAGGCAAAAGTATTGTTGCATTTTGCCTCTTGTTTACATGGAAACGCCATTTTAGCCAACCTAAAATGAAAAGCTACAGCCTCTGTTGCCGAGTAAGCGACAAACTGGAGTTTTCAGTGATGTCACGTTCGGTTTTGCACGTGCGCATTTCATCTCGTTGTGGGTCGTTTTAATTGCCATGCGCGAACCGGACAACAACAACAGTTCAGTGGCAGACTTACCGTGTTGTGCTTGTGCTGCTGAATCTGCTTTAAACAAAATGTGTATCTGTTGCTCCACTTCTGCACTCAGATAAGACACATTTAATATATACGCAGAAAGATTAGCCCACCTTCCTCTTCGGCGGCAGACTTCCAAAAGACTCTAAAGTTATAGCGCCACTTACAGGCCTGGTACGCATACTACAGCATTTTCAGTCCATCAGCGTTTCCGTGTAAACCCAGATTTTTTTTCTCTGCGTTTTTTGCGTTTTCGAGTGAAACACTGTGAAGAGTCGTATAAATGGGGCGTAAATCTAGAAAATATTGACTTTTTCTTTTAACAGCTCATGGAAAAACCACTTCCATATAATTACGTATTTTCTTGAAAATTGTTAATGTTAATATTAAGTGGTTTCTATGAGCATTAAAGATTTCTTTTTTTGTCTGCATTATTCTCATAGTTTAACACCATATTGGGAATCAACTCTTTCTAAGGTTAATGCAGTTTTTAACTTGCAGCTGAAGGTTTTTTTAAGACTAGAAGTCACAAGTTTTAACAGTGTTTCTTTCACATCACTTCACTTTGATCGCACAGACCTTAACCTGAGTGCTTCCTGCATAGACAAACGGCGTTAGCGCCATGCATTGTGGGAAACAGTATACCAGGTAGACAGGTCTGTTGCATACTGAGAAATTTTCCTGGATCAGTTGGACATCCAGGAATTTTTGGCATACAGATTGCAGATTTTGCAAGTTTTTGCATACTACCTATTACATGCTGAATTTCGGCCAAATCAGTAGGCACTACTAGTGTAGCAGGCAGTTTGGAAAACGTCCAACATCTTGATATGCCACACCTGTGAGGCGAAGGAGAAGTGCTCACTAGACTTAGGCCGTTTGTGTACACAGAAAAAGTCTTAGATCTTTGAGTTCAGCTCATGAAAAATGGGAGAAAAAGTCTTAGATCTTTGAGTTCAGCTCATGAAAAATAGGAGCAAAAAACAAAGTGTTGGTTTTACTTTTGTTCAGTGTATCTTGCCCTGCATTCTTTTAACAGTTGAATATTCAAGCCCAATAGCCAAATAGTTGGAGTGCTGTGTGAAATGTTTCCTGTCAATCATCTGGTCTGAAACTTAACCCTTTACAGTAGCTTTAAGCAGCTAAGTGAATGTGGAGTTTGTGTTTTAAAAGTACATGTCCCCACCTACATGTGTCCCCACCATCGTACTTGGGGGGGGCAGGAACATTACTTTTGATTCTGAAAATAACTGTCAAGAATTCAAAACATCATACTGACTATTTGGGGTGAAATGCTCACAAATTTACAAATACTTTGCACTTTCTGCCTGCCTATTATTGTCGACAGGTTTATGTCATAGTTGGTTAACCTGTTGCTGCTCCCATATTTATCATACATAACATTCATGCTTGAGGCTAGTCAGTTGTTCTGCTGGCTGAGATGTACAGTATGTAGTCGTTTCTACAAAAAACAAGCAAAACTACCTCATCTCTTGTATACTCAGCTGACTTGTTTGTAGGGGTGCAGCGTATGCAATGTAGTGCTATTGTTGGTCACTGGGCCAGTGAAAACGAGCAATCAGCTGTTCTGGAGTCTATCCATCTTGCAACAAGTTAATGTTTGCTCTTAAATAGTAACGCAATTGTAAAACTACACTAAGGTTTTGTCGCATTTAAATGGAGCTGCGGCTGCTAACTCTTGCTCCTCCAGTAAATTTTTGAGCTGTGCAGGAATGGGCTGACAAACACACACACACACACACACACACACACACACACACACACACACACACACACACACACACACACACACACACACACACACAAGGGCAACATGATTCTGGCAAAAATGTGAATCACAATTTTTTTGCTTAGAATTTAGGTCACGATTCTCCGGCATGAGTGTTTTTCACAAAATACTTCTTGCAATGATGAAATTTAAGAAGAGTAGAGTGTGCAGCAGAAACTTTGTTTATTGATTTTATTGCTATTAACTGTTGCCACTACCACTGGGGTTTCTATCCATTTTACTCTTCTTAAGAAAGACATTCCTTTGCTGTAATTCTCACTCATTCTTTCCTCTCTTAACTGTAGAAGCAGGCTCACGTGTATTACCATTGGTTGAAAGAGAAGGCACCAGCAGTACTATGTTTTGGGGGCATTTGTTTATGAGGCAGCCCATGAAATAAAATGCTTAAAAAATCTGTGTTTAGAAATTAGATCACATACAAGTGAGAATCAAGATTGAAATCATCTAGCGATTAATCATGCAGCCCTGACACACACAGACATACTGACCACATAGGCACACTCAGGAAGACTTTCTGACAGGGCTGCTGCCAACTAGTGGCTCATTATGTTTTTCTTTTTTGTCCATTGGCCACAAAAGTTTTTTTATATGTATTTTTTTTCCCCAAGAGATGATTTAAAGACACACTGATAATCATAGATAACCAATGTATGAGATCACAGCAAAAACCTTTTTGTTTTGCATTTATTTGTTTCAGCACTTTTTAGAATAGAACAGAATACAATAGATTGTCCTTCATTAATTCCCAAAGGGAAATTCAGGCTTTGGCCCAGAACCAAAATATGTAACATATGTAATATTCTCTACTGTTGCGGTTTACTGCGTTGTTGATCTCTGGCACTGCATCACTATGCTAAACTTAAATGTGCTGTTATTTTTGGTGTCATCAGGGTCCAGCATCAGGCCAAGATGTTTGACCAGTTGCTAAAACACAGGAAGCCAAAACTGTATCAGCACATGGTGAGTGAGTTTTAATTTAGAACAAATTGTTGCTGACAAAGATTTTTTCCTTCATGGAACATTTATCAATAAGCAGAAAGTTCATAAAGAATGATAAGAAAGAAGCAGAATGCATCCATCAAACATAGAAAATACTAAAATCCCAACTTTGTTCAGTAAACGTAAATCTGTTGTTAAAAGAGGATTACATTCCACCATTTCTACCATGATGAATGCAAATCCTGTTCGTTTAAATGCATTGTATAAATACTTATGATTGTTACATTGTTGAATCTTTCAGGTCGAAAATCATTAAATAAAAGCAACTAAAATTGGTTTTGCATGGGTATTCTCATATATGTGACATAAATTGGAGTAAAAACAAGCAGTGGAACAATTTTATGTAAAATCAACCCTCGTTCTTTTTCCTTCTCCCTGCAGGAGTCAGTGGGAGTCTTATCAATCCACTTTGTGATGCCGTGGTTTCTCACACTCTTCACTTCCCTGCCCTGTTGGGACTCTGTTCTTGCTGTTTGGGATCTCATTATTCTGCAGGGTATGTGTGGAAACACTCAATCACAAGAGCGAAAAAGGATAAGAAAACATATTGAAGCCACTGATATACTGAATGCTTCGACCTGTTTTACTCTCTTACTTAGTGATGAGGCGCAGACACTTTTACATGAATGTCTTTAGAATGTCAAAAATAATTTGACCTTTGTTGTGACTTGTTTTATTAATGACAGTGTAACCCAAGTGTGTCGTAGCTAGGCTCAGTGACATCATGGCATTTATTGATTATTATTAACACATTTTTTGGAATCCTGCTGTCTCTTCTCAGGTTTGCCGGCTGTGTTTCGCACTGCTTTGACCATCATTGAGTTGCTGGAGCCTAAACTGATGGACCTGAATGAGGAGGCAGCATTCTTACCCCTGCTGTTGAGAGTACCCATTGATGTGTAAGTGAAATCTAAATTGTGATTATCATTATTAATTGTATACAAATAAAGTAAAACTCATGAAATTAAATGTTTACAGAAGTAAAAATGCTGGTCTGTGAATCTACTTGACTAAAACAAATTCAGAAAAAAAATTCTATCGCTTTCAAATGAGTGATAGAGGTTATGTTGGATAAAGAATATGGTCTCTCCTTTAACCCTGACCCATCAAAATAAGCCAGAAATTTTAATTTTTTTGGAACTGAGATGTTTATTGACCATTTTAACAAATCAACAAAAAATATTGCTATGTCATTTTGTAAGTGATATACTTTTTGTATCATATTTGACACATTGGGCAGTTTTGGCAACATTTTTAGTTAATTTTTTTGTAAATATGCACTCTGTCAATGCAGAAAACAAGTTAGATATTCTCACCACAGCTTTTTGAAAATTAGCAGTGATTGTCATGAAAAAAGTGTGTGGATGGTTTCAGGAGAGCAGCCATTTTGAAAAGGGTCAAAATACAACTTCAGCTGCCTGTAGTGGAATGATAATCCTTAAGGGGGTGGAATATTTTTTTAACAGGTTTTTCTCATGTATCAAATATGATACATTCAGCATTACAGAGTTAAGATAAGCTTCATCTGACATTGGGGAAATTAAGAGTTACAGTAGCAACAAGAAAGTGTATAAAAACATAACCATAAGAATATATCAAATGGAATAATATAGTAAGAGTACATTTTTTTAAAAAAACCCGCGTCTCCCTAAGCACTTCTTCATTCAGATGTGTTCAGTCTTCTGTTAAATGTTGTCCCTAGATGGTGCCCTTATTCACTGTACTGTACAGTTCAGGAAAAGGTTGTACTGCGTGCAGGTGTTACGCCATGGCACTGTGTGAACCTTGTTGTATTATGTTGATGAAGAGCAGAGCAGGCAGACATGATACATGCAGTTATGCTCCATGTCAAAGTAGCACCGCAGCACCACATTCGTCTCCATTTTTTGTTTTTGTTTATATTTCCTTCCTTGTGAGAAATCGTAGATCACATGGTGCGTTGCTCTCTCTGGTCCGATAATTTTCATGATATCCTGTAGTGTGTGCTGGCCATTATTTTTAAATCTTGTAGTGTGTGTGTGTTTTTATGATTTGAGAGAAGATGATCTGTACAGAGTTCTCCTTATGTGTGTGATACAACCCGAGTTCAGAATCTTATAAGAATTTTAAAATCCTAAAAAGTCTTCTGAAAGGTGTGGGACATGTCATCATCACATCTCACTAGTATCATCAAACTATACCAAATGATATGCTGTCTGAGAAGTGTATCCGTAAATGTTGTCCAGGATCAGCTTCCTGAGTGTTGACAGAGACGATCTCTCCTAAGAATGTGAAGCACTGTTTTCAAGAGTTTGGAACTCAGATCTGAGACTAAAAACCGGAGGCACCTCATGAATATCAATCTGTTCTTGAAGACTCAAAATGTTTAATACAAGACATGCCAGGAAATGCTGATGACATTTTGTTGGTGTTCTTTGTATATGTTCAGATTAAATCTTTTTCTTCCGTTGAAGCCTCTGTCAGATTCAGTTGCACTTCCCGGTCTGTCTCTCACAATGTTGAATATAAACATCACTCGGCCATGGACATGCTTTGTTGACATCGAGCTGTAGTTATGGTAACCCAGCAGGGTTACTGGGTTTGTGTATACAGCCTGTATGTCTTTTTGACTGACTAGTGCACAGTGATTAGTAAAATCTAGTTTATCACATTTGCCTAAGAAGATAAAATCATTTCATTCACTTCAGTGTGAAAGTTGTTAGCTCTTGGTATACAGTTAGGTCCTGCTGTTTAAAACTGGGCCTGTTTACCTAAAACAAAGACCCTTGCAGTTGAAACTGTATTAATGGAGCAAGTAGAGGGTGTGCTCTATGTGACTTCAATCAGATTATTAAGGACAAATCTTGGAGATTGTAATATAGACAGTTCAACAACTTTTTTTCCTGAGTATTTAATTTTTAGGGCATTATTTGCATAATCACATAATGGCGCTATTCTTTATCTCCAGCAAGCTAGCCAAATTTCTCTTCTGTTCCCATTCATGCCCAACAGTACTGACAGTCCCATCTTGTCCAAGCTTTAGTGTTAAGTGGGCATCCTGCCACGATGTCACATTGATAAGTCCTTGTTGCCGTCTTGGCATCATTATGAAAGCCTGGTCAGAAGTCAACACTAAGTGGTTCGACTGTCTCCCGTGGCTGGATCCCCTTACACTGGGAAGATACTGTTAAAGGAAGAGGGTAAGGGAGCAAGTGGGGTAAAGAGAAAAAGAACGATGAATGCAGAGTCTCCCAGGGAAGTAACCACAGAAAGAAGCTCCACCACTCAGGGAGGGGGATGGTGGGGAAGACGGACAAATTAAACAAGGGAGAGAGGCAAGATCTCCAACCCCGGCTTATTTTCCTGGAGGGTCTCTGCTCCTTTAGGCTCTGTGAATGGGATAAAGGGGAATTGTCATGCACCTATAAAGGCTATTCTGATTAATGATTGGTTGAGAGTCTCATCCATCTCATCTCCCTGTCTGTCTACAGTTGGCTGTCAGTCAGCTGTCAATGAATTCAAAAGGGGCAACAATGACCCACAGTGCGTCTTACGTCACCGCCATATACTTTCTTTGTCTGTTTTCTCAAACTTATCCTGCGTTTCTTTTCTCTGCTCATCATTTAATTTACATCTCTGATTAAAAACGTCAAGTCTTAGATATTGTGACAACTTTTGGACAGGTTATCATTTAATGTACCACAGGGACCCAAAGCGCTTGGGTATTTGCCAATTAGTATGGTGATGTCTAAAAATTTTGATGATTACATTTTTAGTCTTTCTACAGACTTGTTCTGCTTAGATCTTGTTTTTTTAAGATTCTTTCAATAGTAATAGGTTTCGTTTCTCTCTCTTTTCTGACTTTTCTTTCAGTTGTTTTCTACTTCCTTCTCTTCTGTCTCCAATTTCCCTCATCTAACCACCTTTTTGCATAGTCATAATCTTTCTTTTTTAATTTCCTGTCGTTGCTTTGACATTTTTCATTTATTGTACATAGTAAAAGTAAGATCAGGAAAGACAGGAAGTAAAATTAGTTAAAATATTTTTTTCATTAAAAAAAGAATCTTCTTTTAAATCACGAGAATTGGCTCAAAGACATGATAAAACTCAAGTTTGGATTCATTAGCGGGCAGAGTAAGCCAAATAAAAGAGGGATGTTTTCAGTCTGAACTTAAAGGGACTGTGAGGACTTTCTAAGTGATCTTGAAAAAGTCTCACTTCTAGATATATGCCTGATCCTAATCTATAACTTAAAATGAGATACTCGGCACCAATACAGGTTATTTCTACATGCAATTTATTAGCTTGCAGGTTGGTCTGGATTGATTTATGGTACGTCGAAGTCCCTATGACAAGACCAGTTGACGAAGTATAGTAGTGAGATGAGAGATCTGCGTTTTTCCTCTGCTGGAAACGATTTCTTGGATTTATTAAGTAGTAGTGGTGGACACTAGAGCTGACAGAAAAAGGACGTCGGAGCAGAAGAAAGCTAAACAGGAGAGTAATAGCATGGGCTAAAGGCTAATAAATGAGCTAAACTGTTTGTGATAATGTTCATTCCAATCCACATGCAGCAGTTATTCTGCAGTGATCTGATCAAACTTGAGAGTCTGTCAATAAAATGAAGAGTGAGGTTATGTTAGCTCTGATTGGTAGATGAGGGGGACATGAGGTTTTGCAAATGTCACATGTTAGCCTACAGATATGTCTCAGACCAACGGGCTGCAAGTGGCTCTAAAATAGCCAGCTACTAAATTAAAGAACAAACTGACAAAGTTTACTTGTTGTCACATTTCAAACAACAGCACTGCTTAACTGTTGATAGAAAGCTTCAGGGGGTCCACACATAAAGATTTTCTGAATCGTAAGCAATTTTTTTATCTGCTAGAGATCCCACACATAAAGATGAAAAAATCATAATGTGTGAAGGGTGCTTAGAACACAGCTCACCATACACATAACAATTCTGTCCCACCACCGATGTCACACTCAACCCCCCCCCCGTGCATGATTGGAGTGTGTGCACGGTTCCAGCCAAAAGGTGTCACTGCAATCCAATTCAAACAGATAGTCCTCACAGCCTCTCTAAAAGCAATCAGAGTCTGGACCTGTCTAACTTTATCCAGGAGCATATTCCTGGGCTGCGCAATAACAAAACAGTGCTTCTTCATTTTCTGTTGTTTGGTAACTTTAAATGTTCCTCAACTCTCGTTTAGAAATTATGAAATGAACTGCCTCTCACCTTTTTCCATCCCTTATCTATCCTCCACACCTGAATCCTGTCTGCAGGGCGAAGTACACAGTACTGGTCCCTGCTCTGTGGGACACTGAGGTTCAAGACTGGGAACTGAAATGTATGAACAGTCTGGTGCTGGATGAGAGCCACCATGGACCCAAAGCAGGTACCTCACACTCATGTGCACATAAAGAAGTTGCTCTTAGGCAGATGCGAAGGGAGCAAAGAGACCCTGGGGACCACATGGGACACTCTGGTTACTCGTTCAGGCTACAACACTTAACCCCCAATGGCACAAATCCTGATCCTGTTACATACAAACGCACGGAGTTGTGTTCTCAGGTCTTAAAGTCAATAGATCAGGTGTTTGGACCCTTAAAAAGGACATAAATTATTTATTGTGAGAAAGGCAGAAAAGAGGGCTTAATTTTCTTTACAGTCTGAAACAGTTTGTTTCTTTTTTACTTTGGTCCAGCATCTGATGGACCAAAAACACTGCTTGACTATCTCCAAATTGTCACGCTGCCCAGTTTCATGTAACAGTGTGCATGTGTGTGTGTGTGTGTGCACAAGAGAAACATCAAAAGAAACTTTCATCTTTTGAAGATTGCTCAGGTATCAGCTTCATAAGATCTGGAAACCCCTCACCCTGCAGTCAAATCTTCCCAAAAGTCAGACAGATTGGAATGCAAACTTGCTGTGTGTGGGTGTGTGTGTGTGTGTGTGTGTGTGTGTGGGTGTTTGAGTTTGTGTGTGTGTGTCATAGACTTAGAAAGGCTACATATTAGCAGCTGCAGGATTGTCTTCAACAATGCAGCTGGCGAAGGAGAAAAAGAGGGCAGGGTTTTCTTTCAAGGCTGTTGGGAGCCACAGAAAATGGTTTCTGTTTGGTTTTTGCCATAAATCTGTGTTAGTGTGTGTCTACCTGTGTGTGTGTGGGTGTGTTTACAGTGTGTGGCAGTGTGTGAGTAAGGATGAGTCATCCCTATTTTCTGGGCTGTCAGACAGTCTGGCCCTTCAGGCAGCAGGAGAAACGAGCTGATTCACTCACTGCCTCTCTGACACAGTCTTGTATTTGTCTCTCTCACACACACTTTCTCTCACTTTCTCTGTCACTCAATTATGACACTGTCATGGTGCTACTACAAACACTGTGATGTGAATTTCACTTTAGCTGTAGTCCCTTTGCATCTTCTTGGATTCATGTTACAGCCCAAGTGATTGTGACAGTGTCTGGAGTATTCGTCAGGCACCTTATTTCAGTCTTTTCTGGTTGCAATGATGTGTTTCCTCTGATAGAAACTCAGTCACCATGCATTCTGTAGAGCCTTGTAGCTTTGTCTGATCTCCACCTCTCATTATTAACCCTCTTTGGTCAGCTATGCTTCATAGAATAAGGCAGTGTCATTAATCCATCTTAGTGTTCAGAATATTAACTTTGTTTTTTAGAAGGACTCAGAAAGGATTGATGACAGAGATTTATACCAGGGAGTACCATTAACATAAAGGTGATCTCTTTTGACAGATTCTGAAAAAAAAACAACAAAAAAAAAACAATTTTGTACATAAAAACTGGATTCCCAGAAAGGAAGATGTCCTGGTTTCTGTTTGTTCGAGGTTTACTGGCAGAGGATTGTTGACCGGTAATGTATTAATAGATTTTGGTGTATGCAGGGAAAATAATTTGTGTGCAGAGCAAAACCAGGTGGAATAGAATCCACCGTGACGACTCCCAAGCTGCCATCTGTAGAAATGTGGTGACAAATAGTCTCACTTTTCCTATATTTGCTTGTTTGTTTCCATTAACTGTAAGCCATAATTACTTTCACAACTAAAAAGAAATGTTTCAACTATTTTATGCTTTGTGTGCTGAATATTTATGATGTATGAGTTCCACTTTTTTAGTTGAACAGGCAAAATAGAATTAACTTTTCCACTCTATTCCAATTTACTGAGATGTACTTGTGTGTTCAATATATATATATATATATATATATATATATATATATATATATATATATATATATATATATATATATATATATATATATATGTGTGTATGTATATATATATGTATATATATATATATATATATATATATATATATATATATATATATGTATATATATATATATATATAGTTATATATATATATATATATATATATATATATATATATATATATATATATATGTGTGTATGTATATATATATATATATATATATATATATATACATATATATATATAGTATATGAATAATGAATACTGTGTATTAATCTGCCACAGTAGGGTCCCTCGGGCATGACCAATGACATGCTGAGTCAGCTGTGACTTCAGGTAAAGCCGAGTCACACTGAGAAGCTCTCTGAGCTGACAGATACATCCTTCTGTCCTTCTTTCTAGAGGTTACAGAACTTTATATTCCTTTACAGTCCGGAATATTCTGTATATCCTCCCCCCATCTCTCTCTCCTCACCTCTCACCTTGTCTTCTCCTTTCAGTACTTCTCTCTTCCCTCCTCATTTGTCTCCTCTCATACATTACTTTACATTTTAGTCAGTCCTGTTTCGTCCCGTTTGCTCATCCCTGTCCTCTCATGCCCCCTATTGTTTATCGTCTCATTCTTTCCATTCCCTCCTGTGCCCTCTGTGCTATCTCCTTTTTTTCCTCGACTCCTCTGCCGTAGCAGCAGATGCTATAGTCCTGCTCTTCTCTGCAGGCTCCCACGATACCCTCCTTGTTCCTGTTGGCCTGCTGCTCAAGCCTTAGTGCGGTGACTCAGCATTTAGGAAAAACAACACTTTTTTGGGTTTGCACTGGTCAGCGTTTATGTTACGGACCTTCATAATGATCAGGGAATTGTTCTCACGTTTCATCAAATTTTGTAGGCTATATTCTTTTAAGCAGAAGCTGTTTTATGCTGGTAAATTGACTTTCACAGGGAGTTTTGCTTCTTAATCTTGACAGGAGTGCAAGTACTCTATAAAATCCTCCCTTTCAAGTTACGGCTTTGAATCAATGGAAATACAAATGTTATCAGAATTTCTCCTTTGTGTGTCTTTACCTTTATCTGTTTCTGTGCTGCTATGCAATTTCTTGCGGTGCATTATGTGTCCATCTGTTTTCAAAGTCTCTGTTTTCTCATTTTTTACACTGTTTAGACCTGTTATTTTGACAGAAGTTCTCACAAACAACAAATTAGAGTTGACCAATATTGGATTTTTTGGGCCGATACCAATATTGGGGGCTAAAAATAAAAAGAGAGATCTGATATATTTTTCAATTTCCCATATATGAAATAAGAACATTGAGAAACTGAATATTGATATATTGAATATTCAAAATATGATTCAAGACAAAGAAGCAGAACACTACTAAATTAAAATTAAGAACTTGAATAAAGGGGGGGTACACACATAATGATAGTCTACACTCCTTCCCGACCAAGGACAGATTACGCCTGATTATCTTAAGTCTTATAAGATTATCTTATAAAGTTATCTTTTGGTCTGAGGTGTGTTAAGATTGAATTTGTCCCAAATATCGGCTTCTAAAGGGGTCGGGCCGACATTTGTAAATATTTAACTTGTTCAATATTTACGACCAAAAATCTTCATGTATGTGCGGGAAGCCAACGACTCCCGAGTCATGACTCTGTGAGTTGTGACGTAGAATGAAATGTAGCCAATCAGGAAGCAAGCTGACTGAGGAACAAGGAAGGCGACGTAAACAAAATCATGCATGGCTGACAGAAATTTTGTGTGGAAATTCTGTGTTCCCGCTGTCTTCAGGATTTTTTCCACAGTGTTTTCTCCTTTTTGGTTCAGGAATTTTCCGTGAAAAATAGTCCCAAGACCGCCATCATTCCCTCTTCTAAGTCCTTTTCCGTGTTGATAGGATGTTAGCTGGTTGCTGCTATCTGTTTCTATGTTTCTTTTTCATGCAAGATTTCTGTCTTGGAGGACTCGATTCTAGATCACTGTAAACCCACTGATTTCACAAAGATTCAACTTACACCACTTTAAAGCTGTATAATAGTCTTATGTTAGATAATGTTGGACATGGGAATTAACATTTGTGTAAATTTTTGTCTATCTCACAAAGATTATTTACACAACTTATAAATTCTCTGGATCCCAAACCTGCTGGGGGGATTAAAAAAACACTTATTTTCAAATGACTGACTACAGAGCGACAGAACCTACGCACATCGAAGAAGTTAATACATCGGTTACATGATGACCGATGTCGGTTAGTCAGCCCAGCAATTAAACAGTCTAGCTCTAAAAAATGATTGAAGTCCCAGTGATCCACTCAAATCACCATCTGTGTGTACTGAAAAGTTCGCAACATCACTTTATTTTTTAGGCAAGTGCACCTCTGAATACCTTGTAAGACACAACTGCATCAAAATCTCTACATTCTTTCAGACTGTTAATCACTATTACTTTCTGTGCAATATAAGAAACTGTCCATGAATTGAATTTTCAGTAAAGTAACTTATTGCATTTTCATAGTTTTGATCCCATTTGTTTTTATTTCTTGCACTGTTTGGATAAAAGAAATTGGCGTACACATTGAGACTGGAACAGATGGCCTATGTTATTACAGCAAGGTCAAGTTAGTATAGAGTCAAAATAAGATTGATAAGGTTTAGAGTGGAGTGAACCCACTTACAAAGTATTGGTGTGTATATACACACACATGCACACACACACACACACACAGGGTTATTTTTAGTCTGATCTTTGGTCTGAGGCCTCTGTTTGGGCATCTATTAGTCTTGTGGGAATGTCACCTTTCTCACCCGGATAAGGCTTCTTAGCCACAGGCACTTGGCCTACCTGTGACCTCAGTCGGGGCCTGCTTTCTAGTAAGCTTCTCGTCATGTCGAGGCTGCTTGGAGTATCCCCTTCATCTCCATTTCTCTGTGACAGCTGAAGTGGAATGCACCCTACTTATCAGCCCTGGGCTATCATCTCCTTTCATTATCCAACTCTTTTGAGAGTGAGACTGTTACTAATTTAATTTAGTGACAAACCGACAAAAAGAGGCCTTTAGTTGATCAGTTAACCACGCAGGAGCCTCAATCCCACTCTGTATTACCGAAATAATGTAAGAACAGTGATTTAGTGATGATAAATTGGCCTTTTCAGTAACAGTCTCTTGAACTCCTTTGAGGCTCAGGGGTCACAGCCTGATTTTTGTTTGTTGTTATCCAACACCACTGACCTACTTATGGTACCAAGTTCTTTAGTTGAACTTCAAGGTGATTGTAGGGGATTGTAGGACATCTGAGTACATCTTGGAGGCTTGTCTGGCTTCTTGTGTTAAATGAACAATAAATTTTGACAATAGTTTATGAAATTATTATGCCAAATAGTATTTTCCCCTCTGATTTAAGTATAATTTTTGTATTGCAGCAAGGATAGGGCTGTTATTACTTTGCCAGGGGATAGCAACTCCTGCCACAAAGCCCTCTCAAGCAGATCCTCTCGCGTATCTGGCTCTTGGAGTATAGTTGTGATGCTTAATGTCTTGATAGCACTAACTGATGGAATGCTTGTTAGAAAAAGAATCTGATTTGTTTTTTGATTTTATCAAAGCATCCTCGACTTCCAACTGTCAATGTATGAACACTGCCTCAGTGTTTTGTTGTTGTTTTTTTTTAACCTGCGTCTTTTGTTCTCTTTGTCTGTGTATGCCCCTTTATACACTCCTGCTCTGTCATAATAAGTTTCCAATGATGCACCTTCACTTCTGTCCTTTTTCTGCTTTTGCAGTTTGTTGTGCCCCTATTGATGTCCCAAGTCTTTGAATTTTGAATGTATTAAGAAATTCTCTGTGATTTTTTTTCATACATTATTTTGAGAAAAAGAATATCATCAAAAGCTTTGATTTAAAAATATGATCACAGCACTCAGACAGGCAGAGCAAGTGTGTCACTTACATCTCAAGCCATAGCAACAATTTAATCCTCAATGTAAAAACTTATCAATTTAATAGTTCAAATATTATCAGAGTTTTTCTTAAGTATTGTCAGTCAGTTGGACTTAAAAAGCTTTAAAGCAAACTGCTGGCCTTACCTGTTAATTGTTTCAAGCCACTTCTGCATGACAAAGTAAAGAGCTTGAGCAAAAACGGAGTCTTAAAGCCTATCGTTCATTGCTGCCATACTAGAAATGCTGACTCAGTCTGACTTTTGGTGACCTTATAAAGAGGTGGAGTTAAGTGAGGCAGAGCAGATGGTAAGTGTTTTGTTGTTGTTAAAAAAAAATCTAAGTGCCATCTTATCTGAGTCCATTAGCGTGTTACGCAAGTGCTAATTCTTGTATCCCATTCATACGTAGATGCTAACAAATACACCAAACTAGTGAGGTTAAACCAAAGAACGGGGGGAAAAAATTTGCCTCTGCTGAACTATATGTAGCCCTAGAAATGACAATATAATTTTGTAGTTTAAATTAAAGGCCCCAGACTTTGTTTAGGAAGTTCATTACTCATGGTTCGACAGCTTTAATTACAGGTTAGAAAGTAGAAATCTTACTGCTTCAGTTCCTTTCTTGTCCTCTCACCCTTGGCGTTTCACCCCCTCACTCCCTCATTTCTCTGTCTCATTTATATCTCCTTTTTAGCCTTGCCTTACTTTGATAATAGCATTCATTTTGTAATTATATCACCCTTCATCCTATCCTTTAGTTTTTGTGAGTAACTAACTCATCGCTTGGTACCCGTACCCAAGCCTTCGCAGTCCTCATTGGACTCTTGCCCACAGGGGATGAACTCTGACCCTGCATTATGCCCGTAGGCTGGTAAAAGACAGGCTCTAAATGACAGGGTCAAAACTCACTCAGGGTCATTCAGGATCAGGGACAAACAGGCCCACTCCTTTCCATCATGCTTTCTCTTCTCTCAAGTCAAGTCTTTGTGTCTTCCCTATTTCCCATGTGTCTCCCTTTCTATCCCAATCCAGTCTTTCTCATTCCCTTACCTTCAATACATCCGTTAAAAAATGCTTCGACAGAATATTTTACTACAGGCTGATTTTCATCTGACTGTCGAAACTGGGGATTAAAACAACTACTAACAAAAACTATACCCATTATAGGCTTTTCTGCCATGGTGCAATGAGCTCCTGTACTATGATTTTAACGTTGTACACAGTACAGGAAGTGGCTTTGAGTTTCTATAAGTAAAAAGTAACAATGAGACCAGGGCTATCTCATCCAAGGACATCAAAACAAACCATCACATGATCTAAGTATGTTCCCATAAACCTGATGATAGATGTTTGGGGTACATTTTTGTATCACTGCTTGGACACTGCAACAGAAAACTGAAGCAATAACTCGAACAACAGTTTTTCAACCAGCCCGATTAACTGAAAACAGTTTCATGTGTCATGCAATCACTATTTCTTGTCTACTTTGTCCACTACTTTGTCCACTTCCATTTGTGATCTTAATTTAAATTCCATGTAAATAATTCCAGCAGTAAATTTGTTTTATGAGTTTGTCACACCACAGAAACATGTCATTGACCAGTGAGCCAAATTTGAAGACTGAAAAAAATCATTGGACAGACCCAGCCATACCTGTTTGAGCCATCAGAGCCAGAAACTGACTCCGAGTCAGACACTGATAGAGCTCAGCCTCGTTCCTCAGTCTCCATCAGAATGATCATATATTGACCTATTTACGACATTTAGCAACATGCATTACTGACTAGTAACATTATAACCTAGCCAAACAGAGGTAGGCTATTAATCCACCCGTTTCTTCAGAAGCCAATGGGTGTTGCTGTGACAGATAGCTACTTCTGCTGGTGGTTATGGGTTTCCGGTTTTCTTGCAACTATCCATCTGTTTCTTCAGAAGCTGATGGCAGTTGACTTCTGCCTGCGGTTATTGACTTCCGGTTGCCACTGTTGGCAAGCTAGCTCAGTACAACTCACGTTAAATCATTAATGCTAGACAGGGCTCAGTGTAAACTCTTTTTAAAACATCCATACTATGACTCTACCTGCAATTTTTGTTCATTTTTTCTTGCCGTTAAAAGCCGGCTATTAGAGTGAGTATGACAGCTGGGCTAACATCATCAGCTTTGTGGTATAAATGGCTACGTAAACAAAACATTCCACTGGACGAGCAAATCGGCACTCGCGATGAACTATAGGTAGTCAGGAAAAAGGTGGATATGGCCGACCGCCGCCAGCAGTAGCAGGGGCGGGGTTATGCTAATGATGGCTCCTTGACATTACGCAGCTATGTTTTCTGCCTTTCCCATTAAATCCTGAATACAGAAATTTGAAACGGTTTGTGAAGCCTAGCTTCACAATTTAATCCTAAATGGTTGAATGGCTTTTACATGTTTTAAGGAAATACATTTGTGACCAATTTGTTGTGTTTAGAAGAAAATGGCTGATTTTGCTTTACACAGATTGTAAAAGCTGCCATTGAGCACTGTCCGTAAACATCCAGAACTCAATATCTGCTGAGCCTCGTCTTTCTTTGGAGCCTATTCAATCCTAGCTGTAGGTCTGCTGTCCTGCCAGCTCCCAGAGGATGGCAGATGCTTCAAACAGACCTAAACACAACCTTCAAAGGACTGTGTGTCATCAGCATTAATTCCTGAACACTGAGGAATCAGCAGAGTACTCTGTCATCTGAAACTGACTTAGAGAGGGAAAGAGAGGGGGAAGCAAAACACACTGTCATTCATACCTTCTCATTATCGCCCTGAGTCATAGAGAAACTCCGGAGCTGATCTAACCAGCTGACGTTTTAATGGTTTGAGTTGTGATTTAACCATATGTTTATATGTTACAGCTCTCACTCCCCACATCTCTGTTTGTTTGTGTACTTTGTTACTCAACTGTTTGCCTCTGAATATTTGTACATGAGGCTGAATCCTGGGTGTGTCTTGTAAAAGACCTTGAGGCCCACAGTTACACATATAATTACAGCGTTGCTGCCGGAAACAAACTTGAAACTGACCCCTTCACATACTGTGCTGTGCATGCACTTTGTTTGACTAGTTTTTTGTGTCAGATTAACATATGCGCAGTTGATAATCGTTTTGATAAGCAACAACCATCATACTGCATACATATAGGCTGTCTGTTGTTACCTTAACCCTAAAAGCCTGACCTATCATAAAAACAGCCAGAAAACTTTTTTTTTTTTTTAATTTATTTATTTATTGTTTAGAATTGAGATGTTGACCCTTCTAACTAAATCCACAAAATTTAACACTAATTTAAGTAAATGTTCTGCTATCTGTCAGTTGTCATCTGTCGCTCTGAGCTAAAGATCTGATAAGCACACAGACATGAGCTCTTGAGCTCTCTTTTGTGGAAAGTTTTGCATGGATTAGCATGGATTTCAAGATCAAATACAGTATTTTCCCTTTAGAGTTCTGTAAAACCATTATGATGTTTGAGGTTAACCTAAACAATCTGTGCAACAACAAGCTACTGTTTTTAAAGCAGTATCTTAAGGTTTAATGGTTACAGACAGTGGTAGCAAGTAAAACTTTCAGCACACTTCAGAAGCACTGACATATTTTTGCAATTTTTTTGAACCATTTGCTGGAGGAATTAAAAAAAACAGTAGATTTAGTTTTCAGATGGAAAAATGTTTATAGTGTGACAATGGCTGTGTATTCCCAAGGAATTATAATTCTTCATTCAGGTATACCACGGATCAGGAAAAAAATTAAAATTTCATGGCTTTTTTTTTTTTTTTTGACAGAAGTTCTCTTAACTGTGTAGTGGTAAAAATAACAGATCTCGAATGTAGATACCAATCAACAGTCAGAAATAAAACAATGGACTTATGGGTGCTTCAGATGAAGTAATTGAACACGAAACCTTTTCAGACCCTCTTCTATTAAGTCTGTAAAGTTTCAGGTGTGCTCACAAATGATAAAGTATCATAGTGTTACAGGTGGTTATACAGAGTACAGATACTGGATTTTGTCTGTTTGAAATGAACATATTTAAACACTGTTTAATAATGACACTCAAGTGACACATTGATATTCACTCAGTACGCCAAATCTTCTAAAGGCCAGGTGCCTAATGAGGGACATACTGTGACCTGGCACTGTTTTGAAGTTGGTTTTTAAAGGATGTCTGACATTGATTGAGATAGATTCGAGCAAGTTCAGGGAGGGGTGGGAAACATGAGTCAGAATGAGTCAAGCTTGGTTGGAGGTGGAGAGTCTGGGAATTGGAGTTGTTTTAACTTCAAAGATAACCCTTCTCAGGACTGTACAGAGACCTCCCAATAGGCCAGGAGACAGACCACACTTAATCATTGGTCCTTCCTGTTTGGCACAAGCCTTGTCCTCAAAACTTGTCTGTAAAGGCTGATACGCACAGTAACAAATTCAATGTCAACATCACCTCTGCCTTCTCACATGACAAACCCAAAAACTCAAACCCACACTGATTTCCACCTTCACTCCATCCAAGTAGATAATTACAGAAAGCTTCAAGTTTTTTTATCAACACTATTATCAACAGAAAGGGAAAACACAACAACATAAAAGAAAACCGCAAAAAGAGAATATAGCAACAACAAAAAACAAACAAGACAACAAAAAATAAAACAACATGATACAAAAAAGCATACAACAACAAAAAACAAACATTTTATTTTATCTCAGAATGTTTTATTGTTTTAACTACTTCAGTGGCTGCTCTTTAAAAAGTTACCCAAGCTTTGTTTGTCATAGCAATTATAAGTGGCAAAAAGGTATATCTTGAGCTTGCATTCATGAGATCAGGGTTCAAAACTGGGGATGCACCAAAATGAAAATTCTTGGCCGATGCCGAAAACAAAAAATGAAGAAACTGAGGCTGAAAAGCTGAAACTGAAAGAAATTGTTAATCCAATCGTTAATAGTATAGCATAAACTGATATTAATGCTTCAAAGAAAAATACTGTTTTCACAGAGATGCCCTGGGGGTGCTTTAAAAAGGCAGATTTTTTTTTCTGCGTATGTGATGGTTGTGACATTTTTCTGGACTCTTTGTCTTGCACATAGTGTGCTTGTCTGTGTGTGTGTATGCACACGTGTGTGTAATATATGCGCGCGTGTGTATGTATGCTCACGTGTTCGTGTCTGTGCATCGGGAAGGAACTGCCGTTTGAAATGCAGAGAGCAGAGGACTTGTGAACACTTAACCATCCCATCATATAAATAAGAAAACTAACATGAGGCTGTTTAGTCTGTTAAATGAAAGAACAGGGTATATCTTATCTTTAAGAGAAGTATGCCCCTCATCTGGTTCAGAGTGATGAGTCCCTTTTTCTGCACTCTGCTCGCCCTCTCCTGCGCTCTGCATGTCTCCCTCTTCAAGCGGGTTTTCTGCAGTCATCACAACCTAGATCATTTCTCGTGCCCGCAACACAAGCTTTACAAATAACTATCCCTGGGTCTTTCTCAGATCATTTTGAAATACGCCGGCCCTTATCTAGACAAGAGTGTGCCAGCCGCGTTTTTTGCTTGCATCATCACAACATGCCGTTTTGGTCATGTTGTTTTGGTGATCAAAGTCTTTACGCTGAAAAATGAAAATGTACCTTTGGGCCATTTTCAGCCGAAAACTGCTGAAATTTCGGTGCATCCCTGTTCAAAATCCATTCACTCCTTTGGAGGCTTTTGAAATACATTGCTTTTGATCATGATGTCATAACCAACACCATCATCACCTGCATTGCCAATTTTTTGTTTCTCTTTTAGAAAAGTGTGAAACTAATGCAGCATGCCCACTCCAAGTCAGTGAAGAGAAAAAAAAAAAAGAAAATGCATCATCACCTCCAGAAGGAGAAAAGGCAGCTGGAGAAGGTGAGTGGGAGCACCCTTTTCCCTACATATCTGACATTCAACTTCTTTTATTTTTTTTTGCTTGTATTGATGGAAACTGTAGACTTAACACTAACATGAGCATAGCAGCCATAATATGAACTTGTTAAACCACATGTGAGCCACATTTCAATCCTGGGTAAGTCCTTAACTGCTTGTATTTGCACAACTTAAAGACTAAAGACCTCAAACAGTTACTTAACTGAAGGCTGCAGCAGCTGAATTGTTGGAAAAATTCATACTTCTGGTTCAGCCACTTTGTTAAATCACCCATCACTAACCGTTCTGTATTTCTCCTACAATACTGAATAAGAGCTTCATAGAGTTACAAATCTTCTGGGTCAATTTGAGGGGCGTAGTACAGGCCTTACTTCCTTTGTATTGTCATTTTGATATCTAGAAAAGGCTCAGTTTTTATGAATGGACAAAACAAAGGAAAGGTTTATTAAGATTTGTCAAGAGAAAGGGTCTTGCTTGTTTTTTTATTTTGGGGTCTGTGGCGTTAGAAGCTGTAGTGCTGTCCTAAATAATATTAAAACCTTCTTTTCTGGTGCATGTGAGGCGGTGAGGCGGATGAATGTTGTGGTTCTTTTGTGAATTTCAAGAAGGAAGACAATGTAATGGGTTCCAGTGAGTAAAAGAACTGCCCCCCTACAGTCAACCTCTTTACATCACCGATAGCTGTTTTCAGTAAACCCTTTTGGTGTCAGCAAACAGTGACATTTTTTGTTGGGTGGCAAGTTGGTTTCTGCTTGTTTTCAACAATGGCGGAAGATATCACGTGTCTCTCTGAATATGTGAGGTCACTTACTGTCCAGGACCAAGTGTTAGTCAAATTAGTTGACACTGACAAAGAGGGCCACACTGGCTGGCTCGTGTGCTAAAGGGATGCATTATTTGACATTACTGTTTGACTGACAAAAATAGAATGTGTGGATATTTACTGAAGGGAAAAATACAAGTTTGCAAAGTAAAGACAAACTAAGGATTTTCAATTCCCTAGTTGCCTTATACTTCTGGTTGATAACTTTGTTATTAGGACAAAGCAGGAGGATAAGTACACAGTTAACTCTGTTTAGAACTTAATTTAAAGATATTCAACATGCTTGAACTCTGACCTTAAAATTGTATCGCACCTTTGTGAAAACTTGCTGGAAGAGCATGTAAGTAGAGGAAATTTGATTCATCAAAGTCTGTCACATTTGTCACTTCATCCCCAGCTTATGTAAACTCCTTTGGACCGTGCTGTGCTGAAACAAACGTTTAAAACAAAGTACCCAAACAAACTCACTGTCTGTTGTTTCCCTTACTCTCACAGATTGTTGGCAGCAGCTCAATACATGTGCAAACAAACACATGCATGCATGTACACACAATCACAGCTAAATGGAGGGTATGAGTAGGCTTTGTGTTTGACATATCTAAAGCTGCTTTGAGATAAAATGTGTTTTTAACAGAACATCGGCACTTCTTTAAAAATACATTTTTTATGTTTGAATCATTTATGTACTAAAGTGTGGTTAACACAGATACTTCAAAAGAAATGAGACATTTAGAGGAAGATGCCCCAAAATTACAAACCAGCTGAAGGCAGCTATCAGAATCACTTGAGCTCTAATAATACCCCAACAGGCTGATTGCCTTATTGCCTCACCATGATGATGTAATTCATTGTAAAGGATTGCCAAGTATTGTATAAGTTGAACTGCTTTTTAGAAGTTGTTTATTTCTCTATTTTAATTAATTCTAGGAAAAAGTCCAACAATCTGTTGTGCTTGAATGTGGTGAAAATATTTCATTTAACATCTAATTATTATGGCTAGGGTTAAGGTTTATCTTTTGAATCTTTGTTTTTAAATGAACTTCATCCATAATATTATTTTTGGGGCCTTACCTGCTTTTCAAAATCAGATCTAATCTCTTGCTCTCTTGATCATATTTATGCTAGATACAAATGTTTTCGTTTGTGATTAAATGCAGAATCCTACGAGCATGTATCAAGGACAGCACATTGCTGTAAGAGGGAGTTTGTGTCCACAGCCTGACCAGGCTGCCAGATTATCCCCCCTGAGTAAATATGGTGGGCCACTGATAACATTCTGTTGTACCACAGATACATTTACACACTGAAATACACAAACACAGTTCAGACCCAGCTCAGTTGGTTCTTCCTGTAGGGGAATGACAACTTGTTTTGTTTAGCCAATATGCATCCCATTAGCAGTTATTTTCACAGGTTGTTCTCGTAACAAACTAGATTTCAGGGCCCTGTTAATAATAATAATTAATTAATGAGTTTATTTGTTAAAAAAAAAAAAAAAAAAAAAAAAAAATATATATATATATATATATATATATATATATATATATATATATATATATATATATATATATATATATATATATATATATATATTTATATATATATTTATATATATATATATATATATATATATATATATATATATATATATATATATATATATTTTATCATTTGTTTTCTGTTGCAGACTCTGGTGCTGGCGTTAAAAGGGTGCTGACCCGTGTTTTGCATATGGCCCAGCGGTACCTGTTGAACCCAGTGAGTAGGCAAGGGGTTCAAGAAAAGGGTTCTCTAACACAAACCAAGCCCAAACAACGCAGTCCTGCTCGAGTGTTTAGATCCCGGACTACAGCTTCACTTACACAAGTTCAGGTAAAGCAGGCAAATTTCATTCGGCAACTATTAACTTTCTCTCCTGCTTATCCTACAGTTTCCATGGCCTTAAGGCACAATTATTTGGTTATTTGGTCACTCTAGATTGCGCATGTGAATGCTAGTGTGCCTGGCTGTTTGTCACTAAGGTGATAAACACTTTCGGTAGTGGATGGGTGAAACCACAAACCTCAATTTATTTATTGGTGCTTTCCAAATAAACAAACATCTACATTTATGCACAAGGCACTGGATCACAGATGGCTATCTCTGTTGACTCACAGGCTGATACATTGCTCTTTGCTTTAGAAAGCTTCTTTTGGCCTGCTACTACACTATTAATGTGCTTTTATCTCACAGATGAGTGCTACACAGTGTTTATTGTGCTCCTCCAACTTTTTTATGCTCTGAAAACCTCAAATAGATTTTGGGAAAAGGGCATTTTGTACAGAACTTAATTGCAGAATGAGTCAAAACTCAACAAGCTGGTATTAAATGTTATCCAATCTAAGACTTTGAAGTCGATTTGGTAACTGTTGTTTTGCTGTTGACTGCCTCCCTTGAAAAGTATTTTAAAGCTCTGTGAGACAAAGAATAAGAAGTTAAAAAGATAAATAAATTGCACCCAGAAGCACCCACTTATCTGGCCATAGGTCACCTTTTCTTCATCTTTATTCCTAAAGCTGTGCTGCTCCTAAATTCAAAACATCCATAAAGCACTTGTCACTGAATTCCATTTTTACCTACAATATACATACCATAGACCATCTATACTGTACCTCATGCTTTTTGCACCTGTCATGCTGGTCTCCATAACTCAGAATTCTTAGTATTATTTCTTTTTGATTATTTAGTATTTTAAGTATTTTGGTTTTTAAGCAATTAGTGTTTTCTTGTTTTGTCTGGGTTTAGTATTTTAGCTTTTTTAAATGATAGTCTAAATTTAATGTTTAATGTGCAATTCTGAACTCTTCTGATTGTTTTTCTCATATTTTCTACAGTTGTTATTGTTTCTGGCTGCTCTATGTGTCTGTAAATAATCTTTTTGAATTTGGATTTTTTACAGATGAGATCCAGGAGACGGAGTCAGCGGAGAGGCAAAGCCCAGCCAGCAGTGGTGGTTAGCAGCGGTGATTTCACAGAGAAGTCTCAAACTGCGCCTGATACAGCTGCTTGTGGGAAAGATGACAGGTTAGGACAAAGGTGAAACAAGGCACACAGCACTTGACATGCCTGAACTCATGCATAACTCTCTTCTGAGCTATTGGTTTTTCACATACGACTTTGTTTAACGGATACACTCTGCACACATGAATGGCCATCTATGGACCTCTGAGTGCAAATTCTAACATGTTCCCACATGAAGCCCATTTTCCCCAAATGTTTGAGCATTGTTGCATACAGAGGAAGGTTACAATAACACAGCAACGTTCACATTATACTGCCACTACAGTCATCCCAGGACAAGTCGATAACTCTTCGCCAGTGTCTCAGGTTTTGTACTATTGAACACTTGGTACACCTTCATCAACCAAATAGAGTTCCCTTTTTGTGCCATCTCCCCATATAGGAATCTTTGGTGCCATCCAAATGTCTATCCAATGAGAGGTACATTTTTCCAATTGAAATGTCTACTGTTCCACCATTTTTCATATTTGGTATTATTTCTGATAAAGACAGCTGACTCTTCAGCCGTACTTAAAAGTCTCCAGTCCTCCAACCCTCTCATTGTAAGGTCTCTACCTCTGACACGCTGCTTCAAACAAAAGGATGTCACTGATGTGTCAGTAATGTGTGTGGGCCTGCTCTGTCCTTTCTGTGTTTACACGCAAGTGTAAGTGCTTGTGTTTCAGGCATACTTGTAATTCCTCCTAAACTCAGTCTTTGTGCTCAGTGGTTCAGGTTGTTATCACCCCACTGTGGGTCACAAGGGGCCCTCAGGGGTCACCAAAAGGATTATTGTACATAGGTGACAGATTAGAAATTATTGGTAGAGAACAGAACTGTTTTAAGGGCATCTTAGGAACTCTGAGTGATGCTGAAATAGTCTCACTTTTATATATTTTCTTATTTATAGGACAGTTTAAAATGAGATGATCACTCAAAAATTGGTTATTTCTTAATGCTATTTGTCAGCGTCTGAGGTCAGGTCAAATTTTCATTGGGGAATATGAATGCATTTACGGCAAGTAGACCAAAGCTGGCAAAGTTTAGCAGTGAGAAGTGAGTACACTGAGTGAGAGTCAAGATCTGTCCATTTTTTCTGCTGAATATGATGTCTTGGAATAATGTTGTAGTGATGTCAGACACTGGAGCTCAGCTGTCAAAAAGAAAAAGGACAGAAGAGCAGAAAAAAGCTAAACAGGAGAGTGATAGAGCACAGGCTAAAACACAGCTTAAACTGTTTGTGATGTTCATTCCAACCCATGTGCAGCAGTTACACTGCAGTGATCTGATCAAACTACGTATCTTCAAATAAATGCCCTGAACCTTTGTATCCTGTAAAAAGTTGAGAAAAAAGTAGTGTTAAAAAGAAGATCTGCTCTTCATTAATTTGCTTCAAAACAAACTCACGCCTTAGCAAAAGTCACTTCTTTACAACAAAGGGTGATGCAGAGGGTAAGTCTCATAAACATACAGTCCTTGGTCCTCTCATATGTCCAATGAAAATGTAGCTTTTCTTGTACACAGAAAATGAAGGATGGCGTTGACTCACCAGACTAGACTGACACCATATTTAATTAATTGCATTAGAGCTTAGTCAGTAATCGTAATGTTGTCTATCAGTAATCTGCTGAGGCCTCTCATCATATCATTCTCTGCTAAGTGGATGTTGCTTCCAAGAGGTCATAGTTCAGGTGCTGTTTTCCTTAGCCCCAGTCCTTAAACTGCTTAAATACCACGGCCACTTGACATTATTCCATGACCATGTGACATATCTTTGACTGTTCTGTTTTGTTTAGGGATCCTGGCCTTTTTTGTCTTTATCTTTAGGAGTCCTGTTAATTGTTGTCGGACATGTTGAATTTGTTAATAAACCGTTAAAACACAGGAAATGGGCAACAGAAGGGAAAGTAAAACAGTACTGCAATCTTTCATGGGAGTGTTCTTCTCACTCCTGCATCAGCAGGTATGGATTAAACACACTTCAGATGTGACAGTGAGATGAGAAGGAGGATTTTGGGACATTTATTGGCTTAAGTTTTCTTTCTTTACTCAAGCATCCGTCAGGAAATCTGCATTTTGTCTAAGCTTGATGTAAAGACTTAACAACAGTGAGCCATCTTAGTTCATAGTGTATTTCACACTATGAGCAACCACTAACCCCCCTGCTAATGCTTTAGTTGATCGTCTGAAGTACACAGGAAACTAAAGGTCTATTTAAGTGCTGTGGAGCCTCCACCCTGGCCTGCTGTAAAAAGCAATGGAACATATGACTGTGTGTAATCTCAGCCAGCAGCACAGCATCTCTCTGTCTCTCTCTCTTTCTCTCTTTATCACTTTCTATCTATCTCTCTTTCTATCTATCTTTGCTCTCTCTCTATCTTTGTCTCTTCCAGTACAGCACACTAACAGGACATTTGAAGATACTTTGGTCTCAGGAAAACTCAGTCTCTCTCTGTCATGGACACTTTCCTATGACTCCCTCACTGTTGTTAATGAAAACTGCCTGAACATGAAGTCAGGTCACTTCTCCTGTGCATGGATTTTGTTACCTTGTGATGCATGTCAGTCAATTAAATCCAGATCTTTTTTCTGCTAATTTGGCCTTTTTGAGGCTTTTTCCCCCAAAGTCAAAAACAAAGCCTAGAAACTTCAAAGTCACTGTACATCTTTAAATGCACATACAGATGTTTGTCAATATGATTGAATAAATGTTTTTTGTTCATAATCGACGATATACACAATAAATAAGGTTTTTGTCTTCACAAATACAGATGAAGAGAAAGTCACCATGCTATTATGCAGTGGCACAGAAGGCATAATTTTTTATGTAGAATGACTACAGAAGTGGATTTGGGCTACTGAAAAAAAAATAATTTAGGGCCCAGGCACACAGAAAATATTTGAGATGACTTTTTTTTATCCTTGCTTGAAAGGCAGAATTTGAGGACTTTCCCCCCAGAATTCAGATTAAATTCACAATTCTGACTTTTAACTCAGAGTTCCGGTTTTAGTCTGAGGCAGCAGTGGCTCAGTGTCAGAGTGGATGGGTCCCATCAGTGTGTAAATGAAATTAGATTATAACATTTTTGCTTTACAAAGAAGCCTCTACCATCAGTGTAGGGATATTGTGTGAACGGGTAAATGTGTCTTGCAATGTTAAAGTGCTTTGAGTTGTCTGAAAACTAGAGAAAGAACTTCACATAACATTAACTTTCTACCACTAAGTCTCACAGTTTTGACTTTCTTTTCATGACTCTGAGATTAGAGTCAGATCTGATATTTTTTTGCTTCGAATACAAATCAGTCAGATACCCCCAGAAAGCCCCCAGTGTCCCAATCACTATTGATGCCACCATTGCCTGCACACCCCACATCTTCTCTAGCTCTTCCCTCAGCCCTTGGTATTTCTCCAGCTTCTCGCTTTCCTTCTTCTGGATGTTGCTATCGCTCTGTATTTCTGCATCTATCACTACCGCTGTCTTCTAATGCTTATCGACAAGCACTATGTCAGGCTGAATGGCTAACACCATCTTTTCAATCTGGATCTGAAAGTCCCCCAGGACCTTGGCTTGCTTGTTCTCAACCACTTTAGGAGGTGTCTGTCATCTTGACCCTGGGACCTCCAGTTCATACTAGGCACAGATGTTCCTGTACACTATGCCAGCTACCTGGTTATGGCGCTCCACCTATGCCTTGGCTGCTAGCATCTTACACCCTGCTGTGATGTGCTCAGGGGCTTCTCAACACAGTCTGCATCTGGTGTCCTGCTTGCTGTGGTAGACCCCAGCCTCTACTGATCTTGTGTTGAGGGCCTGTTCTTGCGCAGCCATGATTAGCGCCTCTGTGCTGTCTTTCAGTCCAGTCTTTTCCAACCATTGGTATGTTTTCCTGATGTCAGCCACTTCTTCAATTTGCTGGTGGTACATGCAATGTTTTTGTCCCCCGATAGCCCCTCCAGCTCATCCTTGTAACTGGGCTTCTGTTGCCTGAGACATTCACTTAGCAGTTCATCACTGGGAGCCATCTTCCTGATGTACTCCTCGAGGCCAGCTGTTTGTTTCTGGATAGTGGTTCTGATGCTCACTAGTCTTCTGCCTCGCTCCTCCCGCTTAGTGTGCAGCCTCAGGGTGCTGGACTTCAGGTGAAACCCTCCATGCATTGTAAGGAGTCTCCTTGTCATAATATTAGTGGCTCTCATTTCTTCCAGTGGCCAGGATAATATACCAGCAGGGTATCTGATTACTGGCAGGGCACAGGTGTTAATGATCTGGATCTTGTTCTTTCCATTCAGCTGACTCTTCAGGACCCCTCTCTCCCTCTGTAGATATTTGGCATCTCCTTTTGGTTACTATTTGCATATGGGATCCCCAGGTATTTGTAGCTGTCCTGAACATCTGCAATGTTGCCCTCTGGTAGTGTAACCTCTTTAGTGATGATCACCTTCCCTTTTTTAGACACCAATCCGGCCACACTTATCTAGTCCAAAAGACACTCTGATGTTGCTGCTGTAGATCCTAGTGAGATGGATCAGGGAATCGATGTCCTGCTCAGTCTTGGTGTACAGCTTGATGTCATCCAAGTAGAGGAGGTGGCTGATGGTTGTCCCACTTCGGAACTGGCATCCGTAGCCACTCTTGGTGATGATCTCACTGAGGGGGTTCAGGCCTATGCAGAACAGCAGGGACAGGGCATCTCCTTGGTATATGCCGCATTTGATGACCTGTGCCACTGGCTTAGAGTTGGCTTCCATGGTTGTCTTCCAAAGCCCCATTGTACTGCAGGAACTCAGTGGGGTATCCATGTGTGTGGCACTAAGTCATAGACCTTCTTGTAGTCAATCCAGGTGTTACACAAGTTGGTGTTTCTGGACTTGCAATCCAAGAGATTGCCCTGTCAACCAGTAGTTTGTGCTTGGCTCCGCTTGTGTTATTGCCGATTCCCTTCTGTGCACTGCTCATGTATTGATCTACGTGTCCACTTATTTTAGCTGCTGTGATGCCTGACAGGAGCTTCTATAGGGTGCTGAGGCAGGTTTTCGGCAGGTAGTTTGATGGTGTTGCTCCCTTCTGGGGGTCCTTCATGATGAGGACTGTCTGGCCTTGGGTAAGACACGCTTGGTGAGTCCCTGATACTGAACAGCTGGTTCATTTGTGCTGCTAGTCGCTCATGAAGAGCTGTTAGCTTCCTCAGCCAGTATGTATGAACCATGTCAGGCCCTGGTGCTATCCAGTTCTTCATTCTTGACACTCTTTGTTGGATGTCTGCTGTTGTGATTACAACTGGTTCTTGCTCTGGGAGGTTGCTGTGTTCAGTGGCGTTGATATTATGTGATGCCTCCTTCTCCCAGATGTTTTTCCAGTATTGCTCAGTCTCAGCTCTGGGTGGGTCTTCTGTAGTCTTACTATGCTGCCATTGTGAGTAGACCTCTCGTTGGTTGGGGGTGATGCCAAACTCACCCCCACATTAACCAGTCATCCTGGCTCCCCCTTGCCTTAGCATATTTGTACCTTGGTAGAGGCGCATTGTGCCTCTTCGATCTCTGATTCCGAAAGAAACTTCTTCTTATGAATATCAGAACACTAAGCTACCGGGTGTTTCTTAGTAAAGGTAGATGCCAGGGTTTCGAAGCACCTTGGAAAAACTGTTTTCCTGTAGCCTCAACTGTGTCCATTAACAACTTAAATGCAGGATCTGAGATGTTTAATGCTCAGTATTTTCTGAGGTAAGCCCTTCCAACCTCCCTACTTTTGGTATTTCAATTAATGATCAAAGTTATCTTGCAAACAGGCATTTATTGGCATTTACTGACAGAAGCTCATTTGATTTTATTTCCAGAATCCCCAAGAGGACAGGGACAGGTCCTGTTGGAAGGGTGACAAGTTTTCAGAGTAAAAATGGCCAGCCCACCCGAGTCAAGTCCCTCCGTGTTTTCAGAAACCTGCCAAGTCAGACACCCGATTCCTTCTGTTCTTCAACCCTTCCTCAAGCTCCCTCGATCCGCTCTCCATCTTTCGGAGCAGCTCGAAAAGAAGCTCAGCAAATGCAGCAAGACACACCGCGGACAGCTTTCCTGAAGTAAGTTTATCATATGATTTTGTTTTTTGTTTTTTTTAACTCTCTCCACAATTTGAATGAAGCTCTGCTGTATCACCACCTGCCTTGTTTGAAATTGACATCACACATTGAAAAATTCAACTAAAACCAGAAACTAATGCATATTAATCTATGCCTATATTTTTTTTGATCGGTGTTACTTCTGCCGATAAATCCAACAGAGTATTATGTGGAAGCACCTTGAATAGATGTAGCTCAGACCTTAAACCAGTGACATTTATTTGACCCTCCTGTTTGTCTTTCCTTTCACACTGGCTGACTGCATTGCCAGATTGTAAAGTCACTGTTAAGTTGTCATCTTGATGAACGGCAAGCTTTAAGCTGCGTAATCTCCACACTGACGTATGGAAGAAAGATGTTTAAAAACCCTAGAGGAAGAAAAAAAATGACCTTTCTTTGACTTTTTCTTCCACTGTTGTGTATGTGGCATGAAGCATGAGCATTCAAGTTTATAAAATAATTTTTAAGAACTCTTTTATCAATAAAAACAGAATATGACAATAGAACATGTCTGAATTTTCAATCTTTTTATGATTAAAGTCTTTCATGAACATGTTTCATGTACAACCCCAATTCCCATTTTTGGGGGAGTCATGTTTACCACAGTGTTACATCACCTTCAACACTCAATAAGCAGTTGTGAACTGAGGACACTAATTGTTGAAATTTTGGAGGTGCAATTCTTTACCATTCTTGCTTGATGTACAACTTCAGTTGCTCAACAGTCCGGAGTCTACACTGACGTAATTTGTGCTTCATAATGCACCACCTATTTTTAGTGTGAGACAGGTCTGGACTGCAGGCAGGCCAGTCTAGTACCGTCACTCTTTTACTACAAAGTCACGCTGTTGTAACACGTGCAGAATGTGTCTTGGCATTGTCTTGTTGAAATAAGCAGGAACGTCCCTGAAAAAGATGTGGCTTGGATGGCAGCATATGTTGCTCCAAAACCTGTATGTACCTTTCAGCATTAATGGAGCCTTCGCAGATGGTCAAGTTAGCCATGCCATGGGCACTAACACACCCCCATACTATGGTTTTCTGAAGTGTTGCTGAGCCCACTTGGTAAATCCATAACACAGTGATATCAGTTTTTAATGCAGTGCCACCTGAGGGCTTGAAGGTCACAGGTATTCAATGTTGGTTTTCAGCCTTGCTGCTTACATGCAGAGATTTCTCCAGATTATCTGAATCTTTTGATGATATTATGGACTGTAGATGATGAAATCCATCAATTCTTTGCAGTTGTACATTGAGAAACATTGTTCTTCAACTATTGGACTATTTACTCACGCAGTTGTTCACGAAGTGGTAAACCTCGCCCCATCCTTGCTTATGAACGACTGAGCCTTTCAGGGATGCTCCTTTTATACCCAATCATAACACTCACCTGTTTCCAATTAACCTGTTCACCCGTGGAATGTTCCAAACAGGTGTTTTTTTGAGTATACCTTAACTTTCCCAGTTTTGTTGCCCCTGTCCCAGCTTTTTTGGATTGTGTTGCAGGCATCAAAATCAAAATGAGTGAATATTTGAAAAAACAAAAAACAAAGTTTATCAGTTTGGACAATAAATATCTTGTCTTTTTAGTGTATTCAGTTAAATATAGGTTTAAAGGATTTTCAAATTGTTATATTCCGTTTTTGTTTGTGTTTTATTCTATGTCCAAGGGGCCGGGTTTGGCCAAGTCTATTTTCAACAATCCCCAGCTTTCATCTTACAATGTTGTAATTATGTCACTGAAATTAATCATGTTATAAATTATGTGTACATTTACATTTTTTGTCAAGTACACAAACCAAACAAAAGTCTATCTAGTAACTTCTCACTTAACTACATTTGGACTGTTGATAGGCTACTTGTATAAAGCTAAAGCTCTGTACATTCTGCAGAAACTCAAGAACTCTTTCAGATGACATGTTCAAATGAATATTTTATTGTGATGTGAAATGTGCTTCATGAACACCCAGTGCCAGAAAAAGGCATTAGAGAGCACAAGACTAGATGTTGATGTATTCACACTCATTCACACTTGTTCATCTCTTAGAAGCAGTTGCTGGTGGGGGTATCCATGGGGTCTTAAAAATTCTTAAAATGTCTAAAATCCAATAATTTGAGTATTGAATATCTTAAAATCTCATAAAATGTCTTTAATACAATTTTGAAAGGTCTTAAAAATGTATAAACTTCACTTTTATTTTAAACAAATGCATGAGCTGCTTTGTAAATGTTTTGATTTTTTTAGAACGCTATGAGGTAACTACAAAACGGAACTAAAGTATCCTTGTAGCCTAGTCAAGATTTATTTAGTCCACCCAGCTTGTGTGCTGTGCACGTGCCGCGGTGTGTTCTCTTCATGTCTTTTGTATTTTTTTTCCAGTACGGATGTGAAATGGGTCTTAAATTGTATTCATTATGGTATTAAAAAAGTCTTAAAAGTCTTAAATTTGACCTGTTTGAACCTGCAGAGATTCTGATCTCTAACATCATTTTAGGGCTTGCCATCTACATGAGTAAAAACGTGTATGTGACACCATTTCTTTTTTATGCTCGATAGCTGGTTAATGTCTCCACTGGTTTATCTGTTCCAGATGATCACCATGTGTTTTCATATGTCATCCTACTATTATGGAGAGTGACAGCTGATGGCAGTCAGGAGTGTCCTGCTTTTGGACGAATATTTGCATTCTGAGGTGTAGACCCCACAAATAACCTTTCTGATGCAATTGAAGGAAAAGGAAATTTAATGGGAAAAACAGTATTCCTATTGCCTTTATGACAACCGTGAGTGACCCAGGATCAAAGAAAGAAAAAACTGTAGTATGCTCCAGCACACCAGGGTGGAGACACCGCAGCACTTAATAGACCTGTAGTTTCCTGTTCAGTAGGTTACGCACCTTTGGTGCAACACGTCCCTCCCAAGAATGTTTTCAGAGGTAAACACATTTTGACTGTTGACTGAAGATCTTTGTTTAGGTGTGTACATACACGTGTTTGTTTGAGTAGTTTGTGATTGATGTGCGGGTGTGTTTTTCCATGTCTGTGGGAAAATGCAAATGACGTGTACAGGAAAATGAGCTAAGAATTACTATCTTTCCCACTTTAGTGATGGACACTGTGTGCATGACAGATGCCCAGACACACCCAGCTTGAAATTAATTTTCCACTTTCTGTGGCTTTTCTCTGTCTGGGAGTTGGATCAGGGCAGGATGGAAGTCTTAACAGCAGGGATACCCTTTTCTTTTGAAAAAGAGAAAAGAATCATTGTTTAGAGCAGCTACAGTATGATGCAGGAAATATGCAGACAAAAGCTGTATGCAACCAAGGCTTTTGACCTTCTGGAAGTATTATAGTAGACTTAGGCCTTCTTGTCTCCTTCCCTTTGTCTCTCTTCTCTGTGGTTCAGCCATAAGCACGTATGAACAGCACTGGGTCAGGGTTAGGGAAGAGGAGTAGCAAGAAGGATAATATTTTCATAGTGAAAAACATAACTCTGGTTATTACTGACGGTGCCAGGTAACTAGCTTAACCTGTATTTATGCAATCATTGGTACACATGCACACAGTCATCAGCACTTGATTTGCTGTCATCATGAAAACATTCTTTATAATGCAGGGCGTTATCTGTACCACATGTATTTTATATATTTAATGCATTTAAAGGTTTTCTATCAACTATAAGTTCATTGCATTACATTTTTTTCCTTCTGAAGCCCTCACTGATGCACTAACAAACAGAAGCACAGCTATACGTCATCTACATTTGGTATTTTGTCACAGAAAAAGGAGTTTAACATTCCATAAATCAGCTAAACCATGACTATGCTCTCGTAACCAACCCTTCAATGTGAGTTATGTCTATGATATAACAGTGACGGGAAATGTAAATATGTGCTGACTGAACCAGGGAACGTTATGCAGTCAATTAGTTGTTCATTTTCTGCATGAGGGCACAGGAGAAGTTGTATTGTTGTGTGCAGGTGTACAGGATAAAACCACTGACACGATCAGAGACATGTTCTGCTGCTTAACATGAGTAAAAACATATGTTACTCTGCAGCTTAACAGAAGAGCATTGGCTGTATTGATCAATTTTAGCTTTTTTGCTCTAAATAGTTCCACACATCAGACATCATGCCTGTGTTATAGTTTGCATGTAGTAAGAGACAAAACCATGATTCATTCTCATGTATACTGCATAAGCTTGTGTGTTTGTGTTTCTAAAGTGTTTGTTGGCTAGAGCGTGTCACCTGATCCTCTGATATTGTCGGCTGTATGTTCAGCAGTGTGGGATCCACTCTCCTGTCCTGTGCCCAGCTTTTTTCTTCCCTCCCTGGGGAATAGTGTCAGCAGTCAGGACACAGATGGACACACACCTAGAGCCTGGTTCAGTCCTGGTTTTTGCCTATTAAGGAGACGTTTCTTTTGCTGTTGATGCTGTTGTTGAGTAACGCTCAAAATGGGCTTGGGGGCCTCCACAAGTAAAGCACATTGTTTTAGAACTGTAGCTGATGGATAAATAAAGATAGCTTCTGGATTTCTTGATCCATTTTACAAAAGGAGTGTTTAGAGTCAAGAGTGATGTGGTACTACAGAGAAAGAATTGTGGTGCATCCAGAAAGTATTCACAGCACTTTACTTTTTTTTTTTCAAACTTTTGTGATGTTGGAGCCTCATTCCAAAATGTAATGATTTCATTTGTTCCCTAAAAATTCTACACACAACACCCCATCATGACAATGATTTTTTTTATTTTTGCAGATGCATTAATAATAATAATAAAATATATAACATCACATGTAAATATGTATTAACAGCCTTTGATCAGTATTTTGTTGATGCACCTTTGGCAGCAGTTACAGCTGCAAGTCTTTTTGCGTATGATGCCTCAAGCTCGGCTCACCTCTCTTTGGGTAGTTTGGTTCGTTCCTCTTTCCAGAACTGTTTGATCAGATTCTTGTCCGGGCTCTGGCTGTGCCCCTTAAGGACCTTCACAGAGTTGTCCTAACATAACAAAATGCGGAAAAAGTGAAGTGCTGTGAATACTTTCCAGATGCACCGACATCCTTTATGTCTGACAACATAAACAGCATATATACATTAAGCATGGGGTCATGTGGTTTTAAAACCTAATTGTTCATGTGTGTTTTGAGTTGTGCATGCTTCAGATAACGAAACAATACACAAAACAGCTCCAGGTTATGAGCATGTGCATGAAATATTCTGAATCAATCAGGCAGACTCAAGTAAATACATGAATGCACAAGTCTCTCTCTCTCTCACACACACACATACACACACACAGTGCTTCTGCCATTGTTAAGGGAATCGCAGAGCTGCAGGTGTTGTGGTGTTATGTAACCCTGTTGTGAGAATACAGAATGGTCGAGTGATCAAACACACATCCTATTTAAAGAAACAAAGGACGGTGGAGACTGCAGTGTTTTGTGCCTCTACCAGCCGTGTGCTACTTTCATTCCCTGGACTACCACAAACAGAAGACACATGGCTTCAGTCACTACTTGATTTACATAAGTTAGAGAACTTTTAGTTTCAAAGCATTACTCAAAAATACCTTCACACACTGCAACACTGAATACAGTAAATTACTGCTGTGAAGATTATTAAAAAATAACCCCCACTCATGTTTTACCTTAAATTTAACCCTTTATTACTTTTTTCCATTTATTCAGCAGCTATTTATTTTGATTGTTTACAACAAATGTTGCTCAGTACCCCCAACTATTGTTGAGTGCTGTCCCCTCGACACACTACACCACTCTAATCTTAATCATTTATGAGATTCACTCCAGATTTCACAGCGATACCCTGCTGCTGTTTTTGTGTGTGTAAGCTGTCTGTTACTGCATCAGGCTTAACCTGTGTGAACGATAACATCTCTCAGGTCACACATGAGTGGAAATGACTTACAGTGATGTCCCACACCATGGTGTTTGGTTTAATCAAAAAAACGGCCTAAGCCTTCACACAAACATAGAGGTACTTCACTTTACCGTCACCCTTTACCCTGAAAGTTTTAAAGAGAAACATAATAAGAAAGATGAATAAGCTCTTTAAGTTTAGGCTTGACTTCTTTTCACTCGAATATCCGCACATATATCAACTAAAGCTAATTGTCTGATTGTTCATTTTGGTTTTTCAGTCTTATTGTCCAAGAGCTAAGATAACCTTATAATTTCTGAGTCTTTAAGTTACTTAAATGAATTACATAGTATTTAAACAGCTTAGATCAAATCCTGATCACTTTTTCTTTATTCTCAACACCACTTTGAGTAATGTCATTATTTTACCTGTCACATCACTGCAGCAAAACCTTTACATACAGTATCTTACTGTAAACAGAGATCTGAGGGTTAAGTTCAACACTGAAAGGTGGTTAGCCTCAAGGCAGACATAAAGCATCAGAGAACGGCTGCAGTATTTGCTAGAAAGGTGAACAAAAGCCGAAAGCTATAAATGTAAAAGTGAACGAATCACACATGGGCCACACCTCACTGTTTGTCCGAGGATTGAATGGAAAGGGTTACCCTCTTACCTACAGCAGAGGGAAGTGATAAATTTCACAGGAGGAAAATAAATTCTGACAACCCTCAGTTGTTTATCCTACAGCCACAAAGGCAGCAGTAACAAGATTTCAGCAGACATGTCACAAGTTGTTGCTCATCAAAACTCTTAGAAAAAGCTCTTTTGAATGCTAGATGTGGCGTCACCGGCTAAGTCCATGGTTTAACTCTCAATGGGTGTGTTAAATCACTTGGGTTTTTTTTTTTTTTTTTTTTGGTCCAGTGCAAACTCGCATACACACTGTAACAGCAACACAGGATAAAACAAGAAAAGAATAAAGCTCATTACTAATAACCAAAGAAAAAAAGAGCTATATTTCAAATATAAACATGAGACAAGTTAAAATTTACAAACCTCTGAGTCACATGAAGGGTTAAATAATTGTTGAAACTATGCAAACATTTCCCTGCTAAAATTTACAGTGAAAATAAATAAATTTAAGGGACTAGGAATACTTTCCAAGTGATACTTCTAGATATATGCCTGATCGTAAATAAATTTAGAATGAGATTATCAGCACCAGTATAAATAATTTCTAAATGCTATTTCTCAGCTTCCTGATCTGAAACTGAACTGTTCGCCAGAAAAAAAAGGACGAAAGAGCAGAAAAGGGCTAAACAAGAGAGGAACAGAGCACAGGCTAAAGGTTAAAACACAAGCTAAACTCTTCATTATCCTGAAGTAATGTGTTGTGTCGGCTGCATCTGATCACAATGGCACATAACTGCTCAGCATCCACAGAACAGGCATGTAGATGTTAACCTGCAAGGAGGACTGAAGGTTGGAGCTGCTAGCTCTGCTAATGTTAGCCACACTGAGCAAACCAGTTTGACATTTTTTACACCCAGATGCTGTGATCTTAATGTTCAGTCCAGATGATTCGTTTTCCTCAATTTGGACTGTTTTAGTGTTTTCTTACATTTAGACTAATCTGTTGGGTTTTAGATTTCTGTTTTAACAACTAAGATATTTGTCACTATCGAGTCTCCCTAAGATACATGTTACATTCTGTCAAATATCCCCATATGACCATCAAACTGCAGTATTACTGGTTACTAATATACAATCAAGCAAATGAGCTCAACTGGTTGTTAATTTGTTTATTGCTCCAAGTGCAGAAGCAGTTGTAAACATGACCTAACTTGAGATGTCTGAATCTGATAACAGGAGTAGTAGATAAGGTGTTTTTTTTCTAAAGCAGTGGATGTTATTGTTTCACTAGATCTTAAGAAAGATAAGTAGATGAAGTCAGATATTCACTCACTTCAGTGCTTCCTTTGATCCACTTTTTCTTGTTTGTATAAACTGTCATGCCCCAAGAGTTTTTATTATCCTTCCAGCACTTCCTAAAGCCCCTATCCAAGACTGTAAGTGATAACTGCTCAATGAACACCTGCAGGGGACAGGATGGGGGGGACACGGCTGTGAAAGTTGGTGATGATAGTTTAAGTCTATTGTCTCTATATGTGAGACGCAAAGCTTCCCATTGAGTCGTTAAATTAACAACTCCTTTACTGGTTAAGTAAAGGTTGACAGATTTTTTTTTTTTAACATAACTGCTCATCTCCTGAGCTGTGTTTAGTTTTAGCTCTCACCTGTGATTGATTTTGCAGCTATTTGTTGTTGCCGTTTCCACAATATCTAAATGCAGTAAGACTTTTTTGTTAAATTGATACGTCCTTATCTCAGCGAAAAAAACAATAAAACTCCCACCAATACAATTAATCTAAAATATAAGCGCTTGAAACAAACAAGAAAATATAAATCAGACAAAGTTTGTCTATCAATTGGCTGTCTTGTGAAAGTGATTGTTTTAATGTTTTGCCAGATACACAAAAAGCTAATCCAATCAGTCACATTTTACTTTTTTGTTTACCACTATCTAATGAATATATAACGTGTTACAGCAAGAACTTGAACAAGGTATCTACTGTTTGCTAAATATCAGGTTGTTTGGAATGTAGTCAGAGACCAGATCTGACAAAGCAACAACCTCGGACTGTCAGAAATAAAGCCAATGGGCAAATACTAAAAACCGCAGTTCCTTTTGTGTCCACATGAGGCTAGATACAGAGGAACCATAACTCACATTAACCATTCACTGTTCTTATCACTCATTAGTTCATGCTTTGTCAAAAGTCCAAAGTTGGCAGGAAACATTAGGGTGATGTCATAAATATTACATCTATGAGGTTTTCAGTCAATGGTATGCCTAAGTTAAGTGTCAGAAACCAGCTATTGCTGCAGACATTTTTGTTTCCTATGAAAGTAAACTGGACTTAAATTTGGTCCTGCTGTTCATTCAACAAATGTATGTTCTTTACAAAAATGACACCATTTAAAATAGATATAAACAGACTTTCCAGCAGTATAAGATTTATTTCCAAGACGTACTGTTTCAACAAAGAAACAAACGCAACCAAACACAAATTGCCCTACTTTTTGTGCTGAGTTTAAATGCCCTTGTGTGTGTGATTAAACTTAGAGTTCCATCAGAATAGCAATGATGTCATCCCATGTCATACAATATTACTGAGCTCAGAGTTCCCAGTCAAATGGAGTCACTACTGACGTGCTGAAACATTTAGACTAGGTGTCAAGTTAGCCATGGAGGAGAGTGGATAGTTTGGCTTTGTATCATAGTCGAGTGAGTAGATTGCTATTAAAAACAAACGTAAACGTGCATTTACACAAAGTCATTTATTTATTTATGTATTTAGTTAGTTTAGTGTAATTGTTAAGTTTATTTTCTTGACTCTTACACTAATAAGACAGAGTTATCTCTGGGTTTTCTCTTTTTGGGTACCTGCCATGGCTATGAACGCTGAAGAAAGCAGACACACAGAGATGACATCAAAGATAAAATCTATAAATGATTGGACAGAGATTAGTGGTTCTGCTCACGGCAAACTGCCTGTCTGATTTTTGGCATACCTTACTACTTCCTCTTCCAGTCTGTTCTCTTTGCAAGACTGATCCTGCCCTATGTCAAGAAGCACTTTAATGAAATTAACTCATCATACATGGCATTCAATGTTTTCCACTTTTACATGGAAATACCATTTTATGCTGCTCCATTGGTTCAGTGGTTCACAGATGCAGGCAAAGTGAAGCCTTTGAGTGCAGGCCTGTGAGCACGTGCAGGAGCAGGATATAACAGATGTACATAGACACGCTCTTCTGTTTTTTAGCAGAAATGCACAGAAACACATGCTCCCACACAAATGTGTTTGTTAGGATATGTTCAGGGGCTCTGAGACGAAGCAACCTGAGCTCTGTTCCACACACTTAAGTAACTTGACTATCACTATCACATTACTGAATCAGCTATTCAGACACAACATGAATGGATGAGTGAGAGAGAGCGAGCGAGCTGGCCTTCTCAACATGAAATCAATTTGACAAGCCTGCTTTACAGTAGATTGGTCTCAAGCTGACACCCAGTCAGAATGTTTTGTCACTTCTAATAACTTTCTGCACAGTCACATTGTTTGACACCTGAGTAAGAGCAGTGGATTCTTAATCAGCCACACAACTCAATCTTTCAGGCTTGACACTCAACAAGAAAGACACTGTGTGAGCACTGTGTGTGTCAGCAAGACAATTTGAAGTGCTTCACACAAGAAGTTAAAAAAAAAAACAAAAGAACACATTGAAACATTAAAAAAAAAAAAAGAAAAATGAAAATGTCAAAAACAATGTGGAAACATAAAAAATAAAAATTTTGAAGACATTCAGAAAAGAAATTAATATTGTACAATAAAACACTTCTAATAAAAGGCAGCTATCTACCAAAACAGTTAATAGTGTGAAAAGAAATATGTTCTTAAGGGCGCTGCGAGGGCTATCCATTCGAAGTGGATTGCAGCGACACTTTTTGGAATCACCCTCACACTGTCATGATGACATGGCTCTTAACAAGGCGTGTGTTTGATATGGAAATGAATGGAGATTGGATCATCTTTTTAACACTACTTTTCTTTGTTCAAGAGAACTTTTTATCAGAGACAACTCAACGATGCAAGGTATTTATCAACAGTTACACACTGCTGTTGTTTGAAACATGACAACAAGCAAACTTTTTCAGTTTGTACCATAGTTTATTAGCCGTCTATATTTAGGGCCACTGGCAGCCTGGTGCTTGGAGACGTATCTATAGGCTAACGTGTAACATTAGTGAATCCTCACTCAATTCCTCACAGTTCTTTTAAAGAAACAGGCATTAAAACATTAGAAAAATAATGATACTAAATGAGAAGTATCTTCTAGACCAATGCTTCCCAAAGTGGGGGTAAGGACCCATTTTAGCCAACCATTGCCTTCTTTAGAGCCCTGCAGCAAGGAAAGCTGAAAACAAAGATTGGCTCTATGATAATGAAACTTTAGTGAAGTTTAGTTAAGTTATAGTTCTGATTTTAACTGCTTATCTCAGTATCTCTGTATTGTGCTCTATGTTCTTGAATGGAGCATTATTGGTTCCTCAGGACCATTATGAGATGGATTTTTTGTTTTTGTCAGACTTTGCTCGGGTGTCAATGCTGTTATTCAAGTCCTTTTAAAGGCTGTGGAATGAATGTTGTGGGGCCTACCTCACTGCTTGCTCAGTAGGCTTGTGCTGCTTCATGGCAATGATTGACTTGGCCATAAGCTTGCTATGGGGCTTGTGTCAAGGGTCACTATTACAATAGTGACAATTCTTGCATTAAATCAGCTCCATAGAATGGTTTTGTAAGGGGGCCAGACTGCAGGCTGCCCACAGTGAATGGCTGCTCACAATCAGGTTGAATCTGTCTCCCACCACACGCAGTTAAAGCCACCATAGCTAACCTGCTTGGGGTAATCGCTGCATACTCACACTGACTCAGACACACATTAAAAAACAAGCCAAACAACACCGACTCAATCAAACAGGCACTTAAGAGGGAACATGTATACCCCCATCTCTAAAGGCACATTTACTACCTCACACACTCACATCACAGTCCAGACTTAAGTCTTTCATCTAATTAAATGGAACAGAAATGGTGTTTATGTCATGTGGAGTTGAGGCACATAGTGACAAAGCTGGCTGACAAACAAAGACGAAAACAATAAAGTCCTTTTGTGTCAGAAATGAAAAGTTGGCATCTTGTGTACATCTTTTTTCCATGTTGACATGTTCAAATGTTGGAGCCTCACTGGTTTCAGGATTTTTAGATGCAAGTGTCAAAGCTTAAGTGGAAGAAGACAGAATTTAATAATATAGTCAATGAAATGTATTTAAAATATCGTGATTAAGTGTATTCCTATCAGATGTGATATGGATTCAGATGACAGCTTCCTTGCTGAGGAACTTTTGGGAGAGCTTAAGGGCATTTCCATCAATGTTTATGATTTTTTACAACTCAAATTTCCCTGAGTTTTTTTTTATTGTTTTCACTTTACTTTATTAATAGCTTAAACAAAATAAGGAAAACAAAAATTATACCTCAAAAAACTCAAAAGAATTTATAGAGGTCTGTTTTAATGGGAAATGTCAAAAAGAAGATGAAGTGCAAAGATTGTAGCGGACTTAGTTTTAAACTCAGATCCTTTATGTACAAATGCTGTGGTCCCCAAAGACAATAGCCCCATACGTCATCCAGCTATCTGATCTCTACTCTTTCCGCTGTCCTTTTCTTTGAGTGAAGGTTTGATAAACCAAAAGTATACTTAAAAATAAAAAAAGGACTTTCTGTGTAATTCCACACAGAAATCATTTTCAAGAGCATTCAAAATACTGTCATTATTTATAAACAAATGGTTACTGGTGACTTAAAAACATTCTTTTGTTCTGCTGAGACAATCCTGAATGGAAGTTGTATACCTGCCCTGTCTACATCACCACTCATACCCAAGTCCTAAGGCACATGTGAAAGCAGAACATTCAGCAAAGAAATCAAATTTCAGAAGTGTAGCTAAGATTTATTATAAAGTAAAATGGGATAAGAAGGCAACATTTGGGTCAGGGTTACTCAACTAGAATTCAAAAAAATCCAAAGGTCCAAGAGAGATGGGTTTTTTTTTAACTCCTCACTCCTGTAGTTTTGTCGGGAACTCTCTGAAAACATTCAAAATAAAGCACTTAGTGATGCTGACTGGTTTTCTTGTTTCCATGACAAGCGGTCTAATAAACTTTTAAGCACTGTATATATATACACATTTATTTGACAATGTTTAAGGTCACCTAACATTTAAGTAAATAGAAACATTTATGGTAGATAGTAAAAATGTTATTATCTCATTAAATTTAAGAAGGGCTTCTTTGCAGCAAACGCTGAGCCCTTCTGGACATCATATGGACGTTACCCAGATGTCAGGTTCCAACATCTTCTGGGTGTAATCTAGACATCAATCTGTTGTTAAATTCTGCTAAAATTATGACAACAAATGTTGTCAACAATCCATTATTCCTTAACAAAGCTGAGTTATAATTCAGTGATGATAAAAAACTGTGAAAAACATGGTTTATATTTGTAAACAAGACTATGACTAGATAAGAATGTGGACTAGATTAGTAAAATAAATAAAAAATAGTTGTCTTTTTTATTAACTGTGGTCTCAGAGCATCAGACAGTGGTTTTGTGCTTCCAGAGGGAAAAATGAACATGAATGAGTTGGTCCATTTTTCTTGTCTCTTTGTCTTTTCTCTCTGTCATTTTCTTTATTTTTCTGTCTCTAGAGTTGTTTTAAAGAACTCGTCATACTTTGATCAGTCTCTGTGCTGTTCATTAATTTCTCTCTTTTATTTTTTTTTAGGGAATTATCCTCCAAACATCAGAGCAGTTTCCCTTTCCATGACACCAGAGAGTCCAAGCTGATCTGACAATAAGGACGTGATGAAGGGAAAATAATGTTGATGTAAAACACAGGTTAGTCTTGTAGATCAAGCTGCATAAGTTGGCCGGGGACCCAGATGAGACACTGAATAACACTGAATAACACTGAATAACACTTCACTACATCAAATGCAACAAATGTCATGTGGGGGCTTCATGCATCACCCATACCAGCAGAGATACAACCTGTAATAGAAAGTCTTTATACTAACAAAGATTTTGAGTTTACAATACTGAACATACACGTGCATGCAGCAGCACAGAAGTATTTTACTGCTACTTTGAACTGATGTTGTTTTTTCTTTTTATTCTCTATTAAATTTGGAATTAATAAAACAATATTTTTAATGGCAACTAATTTATTTTTGAGAATTTCTGCCTGTGGGCTACAGAGCCCCAGAAGTAAAAAGTGTGAGATGGGGCAATTCACTTCTCAACAGGAAGTCTAATGTTTACTATTTTTCCACCAGGGTTGTTTCCCCTTTTTTTGATGTTAACTAATTAATATTTATAACATTAATAATTAAGAAATCATTAAAAAATGGCACTCTCTTTGTTTTAATATGTGATATGTTGTCTGTGCACTATTTTCTAATAAAAATAAACTTTAAATGATTTGCAAATCATCAGTCATCTACCTTTGCGTACATTTTACTCAACATCACAACATTTTTGGAATAAAAATTCTACAATTAATTTTGTCATGTTAAAATTCTTGTAACACACCAACGTATCTCTTCTCTCTGTGGGTTTGTACATGTGGTTAGACGAAAAACAGCAACATCAGCAAGTTAAGGAAGTATTTTTATCAACATTTTATCAGCATTAAATAAAAAAAGTGATAAATGGCTAAATACAGAGATGTGCTGATACAGTGTTGTGTTTTAGAACTTAATTACTTTGACAGTCTTGGGCACTTATTGTCATGACTTGTGTTTTGTGTGTGAGAGAGGGAAATGAGGGCTCACTGCTTCCTGGCTCACTGGCACCACATGATGTTAAAATAACAGCTCAACTCTCAAAGAGGGTACAGAGGACATGTTCACATATTGGTTTCTTTTTCTCCTATCTAGGATTTAGTCACCCTCTGCCTTCCATTTTGGGTAAGATGTGTTCTGTTGGTGATTTATTAAAGCTGTGGAATGCACAGAGTGGACCTGACCTCATAATGGTTTGACCTGGTAGTTCAGGATCAAAGACAAACTGCACAAACCTGGCCAGTGTGCAGGTTTGGACAAAGGGGTCACATACCTGTGTTCAGTTAGCCTTCACAGTCAGAGTGAGTCACACTACGACATGAGCTGTTAATGCATGGAAACATTCAGCTCAAACCTGCTGCCTGAGCTTCTTTTCTGTTACTGTCAGGAGAAGTTCGGTTTTAGCTCCAGTGATATCTATTTCAAGCTTGACAGTGAAACAAAAGACTCAGTTCTGGTTAAACATTAACGTTCAAAGGTTTGACTCAGATTGCTTTGAAATTCCTCACAACACGGCTGTTCTCATTTGGGGACATTAACTTGTTTTCTGTAGATTTTCTATACATTATGTTTCTTAAGGCATGTGGAGTCATGTTTGGCCGTGCCTTTAACCCTGTATTGCCTGACGTATCATGTCACAACCTTTATCTCATCTATATGATAAATAGTTTCCTTATAAACCTGTTAACCCTTAAAAGCCTGAACCATCAAAAATAGACTAATAATTTTTTGGAACTGAGATATTTTTTGGAACTGAGATTTTTTGGAACTGAGATTTTTTTTGAACCCTTTTAATAAAATCCACAAATAAAATATTTCTATATCATACTCACCTGTTCAGGGAACACTTTGGCACTTAATCTGACCCTTCTCCTCTTTGTCCTCAGGGGTCAGCTCAGAAAGTCTTGGACTGAGCTCTTAACAAATGAAAGCACTGAATATTGATTTCTCCTGAATGTTGAATTCTAGTTATGGATGATATTTACATAGAATACACGCACACACACAAAAAAAGGGGGGGGAGGCAGTGGGCACTTGATGACAGAATACCTGTGACAAATCTAACTTGAAGCATTTATTCGCACTTAATAAGGTTTCTCCTTTTTGTCAAAATTCTTGCATGTGTTGTACGTCGCTTTGGAAAAGCCCCTAGAATTTTGGTGATGATGAATTTCTTTTTCGTATTTGATAAACTGGGCAGTTTTAGCAACTTTTTTTAGTAAAGTTTTTAGTAAATATGTATTCTTTCAATGCAAAGAACCTGCCTGTGTAGTAGAATATTAATCCTTAAGGGGGAAGAATACTTTTTTATTTTTTTTTTTTTTAAAGTTTTCCAAGGACACTATATTCAAGTGATCTACCCTCTTGAGGATTATCATTCCACTACAGGCAGCTGAAGTTGTATTTTGCCCCTTTTTAAAATGGCTGCTTTCATGAAATCCTCCACACATTTTTTTTCATGAAAATCATTGCTGACTTTCAAGAAGTTGCAGTAAGAATAAAATCTGAATACTCATCTTTAAACATTTTTTTCTGCATTGAATGAATGCATATTTACTAAAAACTTTACTAAAAAGGAAGGTTGCCAAAACCACCAATATTTATCAAAAGTGATACAAAATATATCATAAATAGGATGATACTGCAGTTTTTTGTGGATTTTGTTAAAAGGGTCAAAAGAATCTCAGTTCCAAAAAAATTATAATTTTCTGACTATTTTTTTGATGGGTCAGGATTTACTGGGTTATGGGGTTGACTCTGTTCCTGACTGTTTGCCTGATCTAACAACAGAGCTAACAGCTTTTGGAGAGTATACATTCAAGTCCTGTCTTTGACTAATGAAGATGAGCCCCAGTAGGAGCTCTTTGGACCACTGCCACAGAGATTATGCACAAAGCATCACATGCTTAAAAACCTGCCTACTGATGGGAAAACAAATCCATTTCTTTGAGCATCTTCCAGAAATGTCAAAGATTAAAAGATATATTGAAGAACATTAAAACGTCAGCATTTCTCCTATCTTTTTTTTTACCTTCTCTTCTTAGTTAAATGATCCCACTGAACAGCAGGACATGAAAGAGAAATACTTTGATTGTAAAATAAAATGATCAACTCTGAAATCTGTATTTTTATCATTAATTTACCCTCCATTTGGAAACCTAGATGAAACTTGAATTCCAAACGGGTAACGTTTAAACTTCCCAAGGAACACAGTCTGTTTGGCCAAATGGAAACTCCAAATGCATAATTGGCTACTTTGCATTTAAATGAGGGAAAATTTGTGTGACTATTTTAGAGTTTAAAATCCATAGGAAAGAAGTTTAAGTTAATGATTTCCTCCTGTTTCCCAACTTCCTCTCTGTTGAGCTAATCTACAGTCACATTTTATTCTGAGAAATGAAGAGGAGAGATTCTTTGTTCCTGATTTCTGCACCACACTTGATAGTCACTTCTGTGAACTAACTGGGGAGTGTCTTCAAAGCAATCCTGGCAGGGACTGCAGTACATACTTTATAACGGCACAAATATTTGTGTGCACATTATTCATTCAAATGCTGGCAAGAAGAAACAGAAATGTGGTTGACAAAGTGCTACTGTAGTTACTCAAAAGCACAAGTTCAATAATCAGCTGCAACTTAACCTTCATACATAGATGCTTACTTAGCCCAAAAATTAAGTTTGGTAGATTATTTCTTTGTTGTAACAATGCTTCTTGGCAATAAACCTTATGACATAATAAAGCCTGTTTATTTCTCTATTAAATGGAGTCATATTTGTAGCAGCAGAGCTGAGTATGTCTGGAAAAAATTGCCAGATCTTCTTTGCCAATGCAAACAGCTTTTTCTGCCTGTTTCTTGTTTGGTGTCATTTGGTGGTTTTGATGACCAAAGCCAGAAGAAACAAGGCAATTTAACTTTCATTTATTCATTCAACAAAAAGAAGCCTCAGTAGGGTGTGAAATAACCGTACACAGCCACAACAACCTGGCACCTCCTCCTCATGCTGGTCACCAGTCAGCTCACAGTTATTGGATCCCATTCTTCAACAAGCATTTGACAGAAATGTCAGCTAACGTGGTTGTGTTGGTGTTTAATGGGGTTGAGGTCAGGACAACTGGTAGGCCATTCCATCCCGCTTCCTGAAGGAAGCCTCTGAGTAACCCTGCTCTGATGGGGCAAGCACTGTCATCTTGGACGATAGAGTTCAGTCCCAGATTGTTAAGATTTGGGGTTGCCACTGGTTGCAGAACCTCATCGCGATATTATAGCTGTTTCTCAATATGCATACATCTGGACTTATGGACTTGTGATACGTCATCAGTCAAAGCCAAAGTACTGTTCCAATTCAAAGTCTGCATCAAAACAATTTTGGTCGAAATACCTGGATGTGGACTCGCTCTGCCCCTTTTACCAAGTTTGCTGCCGGACCTAACTTGAGCAGACTTTTCAATTACAATCCTACAATGCAATTTGCACCGTCCAGCGGGAAACTCAAACAATGGCAGAGAAGATGCATAACTGTAAGTAAGAGTTGCTGCCATGTAAAAATATGAAAAAGATACTTATTTTTGACAGAATTTTGTTTGAAACAAAATGCTGGATGTGACATGTAGGTACATAGAAGGGGATGCTAGCAAAGTCTGCTGCTGTTCAAGTAGTGAAAGGATCGTTCTGTGGACTCTCGTACCTCTGAAGTCTGAGCTCTGGAACAAACTTGCTGAGTCAGAACTTCCAGAAAAGTAAGTTCAAACTTATGAACTTTGAATTGAGAAACAGCTCATGTTGACATCTGTTTCTGAAATCCCCATTAAAAGGAACTTGACCTTCACTTTGGAGATGGTACTAGCCAGTTGGGAGTTGCTCTATTACATAGTCCCTGTCCAGATCAGTCAAATGTGGCATGCCGATTCTTGGAGCAGAGACCTGGTGCAGTGACAAGTAAAGGTTGGTATCAAAATTATGCTTTAAACTTTTTGAAACAACATGTTAGATGTTTGTTTTAATGTATAGTTTGCATTTCTTTTGGTGTCATAATATTTTATTTGACATTTTTACCATTTTAACCATTAAAGAATCAGCCTCATTAAAATGTCAAATGGTGTAAACACAAAAGCATGAGAAGTATTGAATAACTCCCCTTCCTAAAAGTTATGCAAGTTTATTGATGAAATAAGTTATATATGAAATATCATCTCAAAGTATGTTTAAAATATTTCATATCAAAACTTGATAATATGGGCTGTTGCTCTGGCAAGTCAGAATGTCATAGACATCAATGTTTTCTCTCAGTTTTTGGGTCAGTTGGTTTAGAATCATTTTAAATTTAATTTATTACAGTGTAGTAGACTGATCAAATCCTATCCATAGTAACATTGCTTATGCCAATAGAGATTTTTCAGTTGCACGTCTTTCACCCACCTACTGACCACTGTAGCAGAGCCTATACTGCTTAGGGGAAGCTGTTTGGCATTTGCAGAGAAGATTTGGCAGATTTTCTACAGCAAAATCCACATACTCAGATCTGCTCCCCATCCCAAAGATGTTCCTTACAAATGTGGCTTCATGTAAAGGGAAACAAGCAGGCTTTCCTAAAGGATATCAAAGATATCTTAGATGTTTATTTTGTTTAAATTTGCTTAAAGAAATTGTTAATTCAGGGGTTTCCCAGAATTCGCTTTTGTTGAGCCAGAAGTGAGGATCGGTAGTTTTTAAGCTGTGCAAGTTGCTACATGGTACCATAGTGGATTCTATTTTTCATGTTCAACTGAAACAACACTTATACATGACTTTAAGGGAACATTATCACATGCTGTCTGCTCCTGATCTGTGTAGTTTACTCAGAAATACTCTGAAAATAGCTGCATAAAGTAAGATAACTGCAAGCATGGCACATGAAATCCCCAAAAGAGAGCTAAGACTGAGAAGGAGGTCAAGTCAAAAGCATTACACACATTTATTGAGTGAGCAAACTAGCTAAAAATAACAATAGGGAGAACAAATCAATTCTTTCATACCAAATCTCTCTCCCACAACAACTATGCAAAGAAAAGAAAAGGAAAGTTGAAAAGCATAACATACACACACTTCTTTAAACACGGCCTCTGCAGAAATCATAGGAAGTAGCAGACAGGAAAGCGAAAGGCTACATCTGTTTCCCTCTATTCATCTGCTGGGGACTCTAATCAAGATGAAGTCAGATGGAACATCCTGCACCTCGGTCATCCTGTCACCTTGTCTCTCTCTCTCTCTCTCTCTCTCTCTCTCTCTCTCTCTCTCTCTCTCTCTCTCTCTCTCTCTCTCATACACAGGTCTTTTCTCTCCAGAAGATAAGCAGCATGGCTGTTGCTGTTTCATCATTATCTATTAAACATTCGTCGCTGTGAATCATTTCTCCAGAGGAAGCAATCTTTTCTGGTGCGCTGGAAACAAGCATGTGACCAAAAACGATGTGAAATGAATCAGTGATGAACAATTTGATTTAGAAAATTGAGAACAGATAATGCTATCTTTGAGTTTATTTTCACTTAGTCTCTTCACTATTCTGCAGCTCTAAATACTCCCAACAACAACAATGAATCGGTAAATGAAAATAACCTCTAAAAGTTCTGCTTCAGTTTCCATTCCATGTATAAATATGTGCAGTAAAGAACAGGTGTTGGTTTGCTATGATCAGAACTTGTCTGGTGGTTCAGCTGGCACAGCAGCCCGTCTCTTGTCTTTCTAAATAGTTAATGTTGTCACTATTAGTCATCTTGAGGTGAGCTTGTTTTATAACTCTGACTAAATGACTAAAGTTATTTTAATTAGATGATTCAGAGCTTTTTCTTTTAAGATCAGCCGAAACAGATGACATTTTTTCATCTTTTTTTAAATCAAAGATATCTCACATCTTATCACAGCTTCTCACTCTTTGATCGCCAAGTTCTTCCTAACCTTATAAATCTTCAATTTCCACATTAAGCTCACATGACACCACCGCGATCTGATAAAATGAAAATATACATCATGAAAGGAAGTAATAGAGCCCCCAGTGTGTGTGTATGCAGTTGTGTGTGTGTTTTAAAGACCTGTCTAACTCTTGAGGAACATGATTGATAAGTCGTTGGCAGACAGCTCTGAAACCACCCGCCTGTGAGAACTTGTTTCTGTATTTATGGCACACACATGTGCACATTGCTGCAAGCTGTCAACTCTTCTTCAACTCTCTTGATGTTTAAAATCTTGTGGGAAAAAAAGTGTGAAGACCTGGTTAAATGACACTTCCCCTCTCTCTGTTTGAGAAAAGTCTGAGATAGGCCGGTCTGTTTGGTTACGACAGGCTTCAGGAACGTGAGGTCAAGGCAGCTGCAGGCAGAAGGTATTGACCCCTGGTTGATGTTTCATCTAAAGTTTACATTACTGTACTGGGTGGAGCATGGTCCCAGTGCCTTCAATCACAAGTCCGCCTCGTGCAAGAATAATCTCTTTCACCTAATGAAGTTATATTTAATTACATTTAAACCAGCAGCAGATGACTATGGCAAAATATGGATTTTATCATGTATTACAGTAGATTCTTTGACACTATGGGGGTCCGTAAAGTTTAACAGTGAGAAGAGAGATCTGTGCTTTCCTCTGCAAGAAACCTTTTTTTTTATTAATTTTGTAGTAATTTCAGACAGTTGAGCTAGACTGTCATAAAGAAAAGGGACAGAAGAGCAGAAGAAAGCCGAGTAGGAAAGTGATAGAGCACAGGTTTGTGACGATGTCCATTCCAACCCACATGCAGCAGTTATACTGTGGTGATCTGTTCAATAACATAAAAAGTCAGGTTACGTTTGCTCTTTATCCTGGTAAATCAGTAGCGATTAAGGTCCCAATTCCTCACAAAGCCTTTGAGTGAAATCTCTTATGTTGTACACACATAAAAGGCTTGGATGAAACAAGTAAAGAAAAAAAAACAGGTTGGAAACACAAATTAAAGTCTTGTCAGCATTTGTGTATTCAGCCATGGAGAGTGTTACTCAAAGAGCTATCTGTGAGTGTTTTGACTTGTCCTTGGGAGGGAAGCACGTTTTAATACCATGTGGACGAACTAACCCATTTAATGATAAACCAGTGACTTCCCCAGGATATGAATTTCAGTCAAGTTTTGCATCACAGATTTGAGCTTTCCTATTAGCGTAATGGAACTCTTCCGATCTGTTTGACCTGGGACAGCCCATCTGGAAAAATAATGATTAAAATAGATGAGTGCACTTCCTGTGTGGTGGTGGTGATGTCATGACTACCACTGATTTGCTTGATGGCAGTTTTCCAATAGGTCTCTATTTTTTCATCTGTTTTTCCCCCCAACAGATGCTGCACCAGTACATCATCCAAATGTGTCCCAGTGCACTTTTGACCATCCTTCAACACACATACACACACACTGCTGACTTTTATGCATTAGTGAGGACTCAAATGAGAAGGCTATCTTCCAAACTTAACATCAGCTTTCGTTCCTTGCTGTGTGAGGCTCAGGTCAAAAAAGAACTCTATGAAAGACCTTGAAGTTGCTCACTGGTAAAGACTATGAGCTAAATTAGTAGACAAACTATCACTGGAGCTAATTGCTAGCACAGCAAATAGAAGGGATCATTTATCAGCGGGAACTTGTTTAGAGTCTTTACAAACCAAGCTGGGAGGAACATCCCTTCATTTTTAAGATTGACTCACTCTTAAAAAAAAAAAAAGTTGAAGAGTTTAAAACTAAGCAGTCGAAGCAGGAGAAACTATGAAGAATGCAAATGCAGCCACAATAATGCTGATGGCTGAAGTGAACCAATCTTGATTTCAGGTAAATGAATAACTAAAATCCACATCATAAATAAAAATAACTACTCTTTCTTGACACCAATTTCCAGCCAAATTAACATACAGATGAGCAGGTGGGCCACACACAATAATTCATACAGTCTAACAGGGACGCACACACAGGCATACAGTTTTGCCAACAGGCACACACAAACACACGCACACACACACACACAAACACGCACGCACGCACGCACGCACACACACACACACACACACACACACACACACACACACACTAAAACACAACTCAGCCTGCAGGTGCATTAGTCACTGCTGCTGCACCTGCAGCTAAAATAAGACCAACAAAATACTTCCAGTTAATAAAATAGCCTGTTATGTGTAAGTGAAAAACACATAACAGTGCAGTAACAAAAAACAAACATAGTCAAATTATTCTATCTATGTAAGGAATAAGTAAGGACAGGAGATTAAAGAAAGAGCAAAGGGTGAAAAGGATTCTTTGCTCATGCTATGCTAGCTTTTGATCAGCTTAATCAATAAAAGCAATATAAACTTCACACAAAAAGTAATTAAATTTGTGTTAGGTAGATTATTTCTTTGGTGTAACAATGGTCATTGATAACAAGTCTCATACAGCTGTAAAGCATATTTATTTATTTATTTATTTAAATAGTGCTGCACTTGTGTGATGAGCAGTGAAACTGAGTACGTGAGATGTGACCATGAAAAATTTGTCAAATCTCCTCTGTTAATGTCAAACTTGTTGGCAATATTTTACAGGCTTGTTTTCTATTTTTCATAATTACTCTGGCACTTGGCTGGTATTTTTAGCTGGTTGCCTTTTTTGGGGGGCTGGTCTTTGTCACCCAGACCTGGCAACCCTGTGTGGCGTCTACCTTGCTGATCCATGGCAGCATACATTTACATAATGTCCTCACGGAGGCTACTGGAAACACCAGATGTTCCTCTTTTGTAAATAAGAAGCAGATGGAGGTCATTTAATAAAATAAAATCAAATTATGTTTTATTATATAACATTAGTTCAAACTTCTTCCAACCCACTCGAAGGGTTGATGTAACGCTCTACACCAAATCCAAGCAATGTCATGTAATTACTGATCTCCAAACCACGTTTCTAACACAGATTGTTAGGACTCAGGTGAAGAACAGACTCTTGTGTAGCTGCAGTTTTTCAGTTTGTGCCTCTGTGTTATTCCTGTCTGCTACGTCACCACTGCCTCTCCGTCTGTCTGGCTGAGCAGCTTTCGTAAAATATTGATCATCTCTCCGCCCTCCCTGCTGGCATTTTGGCTTAATTGACTGGCAGACGAGTGGAGGAACAAACCGAGGGAGGTGATTGAAGTGACAGAATAAAAACTGAGGAGAGGAGAACAGAACCAGCTCATCAAGTTCATAAACCTCAAGGCCTCACTCCCTCCCCCTTCCTCCATAAATCACAGTGTCTCATTCCTGTTGTTTATCATCCGCTCTCACACTGCTCTCTCTTTTAGAACAGTTCACCCCCCCCCCAACCCCCCCACCCCCTTATTTTTATTTCACACAGAAATCAGGGCAGGTCATTTTCAGGGAAAACACTCCTTACAATCCACCGCAAAGTCACTCGTCTGTTGAATTATATGATGTGGAAAGAGTCCATCTGCTTGTGTTCTACTGTGACATTGCAGAGAAAAGGTTGACTGACTAATTTTGTTTATCAAGGTGCCTCACTTATTTCTGTTCTCCAAAAATTTCCCATAAAGCATATCATGACTCATCTTGGTGAACACTCGAGCAGAACCAGTCATGTTAGACAGACATCTGCTGAGTGTGTTAGGGTTAGAGAGAGCGAAAGAGACAGATGTGACAAAAAGACGATGGCTTGATGACTTTACTAAAGGGACTGTGAGGACTTTCTTAGTGATCTTGAAAAAGTCTCACTTCTAGATATCTGCCTGATCATAATCCACTACTTAAAATGAGATTATCAGCGCCAGTATAGGTTTATCTAAATCAGGGGTCTCAAACTCAACTTACCAAGGGGCCGCTGGAGGTAGTGTCTTTATTAGTGTTCCACTAATAAAAAAGGGCTTCAAGTATTCAAAAAAAAAAAGTACAACTGATCCAGTCGTCTCAGTCTTAACAGGTCAGAACATGCAGAACATGAACAGTTCTTCAGAACATTTGGCTTGATGGAGGAAGCATCTGAGACCCTCAGTGTGGCTTTAAGATGCTCATCTTTAAGTTTGGACCTGAACTTTGACTTATTGAAGTTCATTGTGGAGAAGAGCTTTTCACACAGATAGGTGCTGCCAAAAAGACACATGATTCAAAAAAGACATGACTGGGGCTAACAAACACCGTACAGCACCAGGTGACAGGATATATTTTCCCTCCACTCGGTGACACAAACATGTTACAAGTGACCAATTGCTAATTCGTGTTGTTGTCATGAGCCTGAGCTATGGTAGCCCACAAGTGTTAAAAAATATAAAACACCCAGATGCATGTAAGAAAAAACACGCGGGCCGCACTAACACAAAGCTTTGATTTCAGGCAGGGGGGCCACAAAATATTGTTCTAAGGGCTGCAATTGGCCCGCGGGCCACAAGTTTGAGACCCCTGATCTAAATGCTTTTTTAAAGCTTCGCGATCGAATCAGACAGGACCGGATTGATTTATGGTACCTGAAGTAGGGCTGAATGATTTTGGAAAATATAATGCATAATGCGATTTTTTGGACCAATATTGTGATTGCGATTTAGCATGCAGTTTTTTGGAAGGTATGTTTATCCTCGACATTATTCACTAAACACAAGCAATAAATTCCCATTATGTAGTATGACCAACACAACAAAGTATTCTGTCAACGTAAAAAATTCTTTACTTGGTGGTTGGGGTTTTAGCCCTGCAGTTGTCGTACATGGCCTTGTGGTTCTTTCTTAAATGCTGGAACAGGTTTGTAGCGTTGCTCTTTGTTGTAGCTATGGTAACCAGCCATGTTTAGCACAATACCTTACGCTGTGCTGCATATTCTTTCCTAAATCCAAAATAGGTCCAGACAACTGATGTGCTATTCCTCTTTGCTATTATTTGTTCAGAAACATTATCATAAAGCTTGATAATAGAAATAATGACACTGTTCTTTTGGATGAGCATACAGCCTACAACTAAACTCCTGCATTTGGTCAGTGTTTTTGGAAATGGGGTCCAAATGTTCTTTAACATAATACCAAAAACTCAGGTGTGGCCAGTGTTACCAAGCTACACTCAATACTAAGAAACATTTTGAATGAATTATCTCCTCCTCTGCACTGTGTGGAGGTAACGTGTTTAGCTGGGCATGTAGGTCTTCTCTGTCATATTGATCTCATAAAGTATTCTGACTCTGACCTAAGATTAAAAAAAAAACTTGATTAAAACTTTTTTGCTGTCTAAAAAAAATATAAAGACCCTCATGATATCACAGGTAGCATTATAATGTCTCCCTCCTTCCTGTTCTCTTTCTTTTACCTGCATATCTCTTACTGTACATATATGTTGCAGTTTGACTTGTTCTTACCTGTCGTCAAAACTGTGTGAATCTGTGGGAAAATGTTAATTCTTGTCAGTCTACTCAGCTCCTGTCTTGATGCAGGCTGACATGGCAGAACAGCAGCTCAAGCCCTGCAAGCTGTCTCTACTTTATTATTCATGATCTGAGTCTTTACTCAGTTGTCAGTGTTGGTAGATTTTCTACAGGATGTAGATTAAGGAACTGCCTAGGGGTATAATCCCATCTGAATAAATAATATCACTGACAAGCTCTATAAATCATGAGCTTTATGTGACCTGTTACTCAGGGGCTACATGTGTGCTGTGATAAAAGGGGGGAAGGAGTGAAGGAGAGGGGTCTGAATGCTAAATCATTCCTGCTGATGCATGTGATGATCTGACACAATCTCTCGTTCAGGATGCTCTTTTCAATAACATTTTGCTGTAGATTCTTATCAACTAAAATCAACTTTTTCATGGTTTAAAGACTGGAATCACTTCTAACAGAATCTTGCTCATTATTATTATAACACATGCAGAAAGTTTATCCAGCAAGACTGCCAAACTGAAATCCCCAAGAGCTGCTTTAAATATGAAATCATGTTTATTTATAAATAATGAACACACATCTGTTTTTTTTCCAGAATAATGTCATTTTGACAGTTTGCCTTGATCAAGTCATTGACTGAGGGAGGATGACTCTGCTCTATTTTTTATGGGCATTTTTCTAATATTTCAAGGTCCCAAATCCTGCATGAACATCTGTTGGATAAAAGAAGCCATTTAAGGATAGAGCAGAAGACCAGGCATGAGTTGCTCTTTAATCCTTAGCTGATCATGTTGGAGGCAGATGGCTGCTCAATATGAGTGCAAGTCTGAGTTCTGCTTGAGGTTTCTGCCTGGTTAAAGGAAGATGTTCTTTGCCACTGTGAGAAAAGATACTGTAAGATAGGATAAGATGACATATAAGATAACTGCTGTAAGGTGACTTTTGAAATGTAACATAACACAATGGACACTACTGTAACACATCACAATTTAACACAATGTAAAGTAACAGCTTAACGTAACAGAGTTAAGCTAACAGCATAATATTAGTGTGTAACTGTAACAGGGCACTGTAAAGGTAACAGAGTAACATAACAGCGAAAAAAATGCAGAGCAACCTTACAGTGTAACAGTAACAGGGCAACGTAACAGTGTAAAGGTAACAGGACAATGTAACTGCATAACTGACCATGTAACAGTCAGTTACAGTAACGGTAACAGGGCATCATATCTGAATAACAGTAACAAACTAGACAATTTCCACGGAAATCGTGAGAGGGGCTCGGGCCGCATGCCGGCTGGCATACATACTCTTCTTGATATACTTCCTAATGTGTCCTCTCCCTAACTGTTGTGGGACAATTAAAGCTACTCATGGGTTATAGGTGTGTTTGGTGAGATTGATGTGTGGTTACACATCCATACATGTGGTTTGTAGTTTAACTGAGGTCATATTTAACTCATTCACACAAATGCGCACTATGTGCCCACTGTTACATATAATTTTTACACTCTGGAAACACACAAACAGATATATGCATGCTTAGATGTGGTGGGGGTTTTGTCTGAACTGAGGTCCCTCAATCACAATCATAAACACACACATACACATAGGCGCTCTTCGCTTTCCTTTTCAGAGACAAGAATCCCCCTGTGAATGGCCTTCAATGATAAAACTTTGTTCAACGAAAAACAGACACACACCTACACACACACACACACACACACACACACACACACACACACACACACACATACACACACATACACACACTCACACACATACACACACACACACTCTAACATACACACAAAGACATGAGCATTACGCGCTAGAATGTGAGGGTGTTTTGTGTGAACTGAGGTACTTTCAACATCATCAATACAGTCACACACACACATACACGTTTGTGCGCTTTACATGCCCCTTCAAGGACAAGAAAACCTCTGTGTTTAAGCTTTCATTGATAATACATTGCTTGAAATGAGTTATTTCATTCAAAAGGAATCCTCACTCTCTGTGTGTGTGTGTGTGTGTGTGTACTTGTTTTGATAATATAGCCAGGATCTCCCAAAATGCCCCAGAATGTCCTTATGAGTCATCATTCATGAAGAGCTGCATGGTTTCCCTCTTCAGTCAGTCCTGCTGTGACTGACTGATGATGTCACGCACTCTGAGAGCTGAGTTTTAGTGAAAAAACTCAAAACTTTGTGTTGCTTTACCTTTGTTTTCTCAAAAACTGTTGAAGATAGCAGAATGCCCCTAGAAATTTAAGCTGTGGACAGATGTGTCAAGATTTTGAAGCAAGAATGATGTCTCTAGCTGAAAGTATGGCGAGGCAGGAGCAGTGGGAAATAGTGTGTTTTTTTGGTGTTCTCGGGAAGCCTCCCTATTCATTGTCTATAGGACTTTTTCGTCGGTTTTTCAGGGGGTTTTTTCGGCCAAAAAACACCGAAATTCTTAGAAAAGTCATAGCACGCCATTCTGGACCGAGCCGCACGTTTTGATATATAATTTGTTGGGGTTTTCTTAAAGCTCTGGGAGGAGAAGCGGTCCAAAGTTTTGTCCTTATGAGTCATCTTTCATGTAGAGCTGCGTGGTTTCCATGACGATTTAACTGAGAGCAGCTGTGGAGATCAAGGGACACCTCTTTGTGACAGCTGTTCTCTGCTGTTTTTTGGGATGAGGCATGTGTCCGAACAAATGCTCGCTGTGGCCAAACCGTTATAGCTATCAGAAAAACGAGCGCACCGTGAAAATCCAGACGGGCGGAGGAATCCGTCAATGTGCAGTTTATATTTGTAGGGTCAAGAATTTGCCCTCACGGCCGAGTTGAAAATGAGTGACCCTTTTCTGAAAAACCCGAGAGATTCATAATGAAAGTAAGTACAGAGAGGTGGTCAGGTTTGGCTGACAGTTGGCCCTTTCCTGACTAAGAGCTCCATCCTTTGACTTCAAAGGCTGCTTTGACAGAAGCGCAACGGAAATACCTACGTTTTGATGTAATTTTTATGACCGTGGAGTGAAATTTGTGGTCCCACGAGACATTTGTTTGGGAAATTCCTTGTGTGTCATGAGCTGCTGCTCCCACTCTGACTTGTGATGTCACGCACTCAGAGAGCTGAGTTTTAGTGAAAAAACTCAAAACTTTGTGTTGCTTTACCTTTGTTTTCTCGAAAACTATTAAAGACAGCAGAATGCCCCTTGAAACTTAAGCCGTGGACAGATGTGTCAACGTTTTGAAGCAAGAATGACGTCTCTAGCTGAAAGTATGGCGAGGCAGGAGCCGTGTGAAAAAGTGTGTTTTTTTGGTGTTCTCGGGGAGCCTTCCCATTCATTCTTAATGGGACTTTTTCCTCGGTTTTTCTGGGTTTTTTCGGCCAAAAATTGCCGAAATTCTTAGAAAAGTCATAGCACACCATTCTGGACCGAGCCGCACGTTTTGATATATAATTTGTTGGGGTTTTCTCAAAGCCCTAGGAGGAGAAGCGAACCGAAATTTTGTCCGGAAGATGAAGATATTGAAAAAGAAAAAAGAAACGAACGGAAGAACAATAGTGGCTCGTGGCTTCGCCACGAGCCACTCTCCCCCATAGCTTTGCTATGGGGGAGAGTGGCTCATGCGAAGCCCGAGCCCCTAATTAACTTAAAGGTAATAGGGCAATGTAAAAGCGTAACATAACTGTGTAACAGTAACCAGGCAACATAACAGCATAATGTAACTGCGTAACAGTAACAGGACGGCGTAAGTGCGTAACATATCTGCATTACAGTAACAAGGCAATGTAAAGGCAAGAGGGCACCATAACAGCTTAACATAACTGTGTAACGTTAACCAGGCAACATAACAGCATAAAGGTAACACTGCAATATAACTGTTTAATGTAACTGCGAAACAGTAACAGGACAAAGTAACAGCACAAAGGTAACAGGGCAAGGTATCAGCGTAAAAGTAACAGAACACCGTAACAGAGCAATGTTAGAGTGTAATGTAACTGAGTAACAGTAACAGGGTAATGTAAAGGTAACAGGGCAATACAACAGCGTAATTTAACTGTGTAATTGATAACCGGGTAAGGTAACAGCATAAAGGAAAGAGGGCAACGTAACAGCTTAATGTAACTGTGTAACCGTAACAGGGCAACATAAAACCCTAATGGTAATATCATAACACATTGTAACGGTAACAGCATAACAGCAACAGAGTAATGTTACAGGTCGACATAATATGCAAACCTAATGTAACCATATGCAACAGTATAAGTCTCTCACTTTTTTCAACATATTTTTATTACAGCAAGTTCATCACATACAGTAAAACTGGAATGGTCATCAACTTGTCGACAGCATCATCAACATTTTTCTTTCTTTCCCCAAAAACATTTAAAAAACTGGTAAAACTTCAACCTGTAAACAACCCTCCCAGACCAACAAACAGACCTCTTGGTTTAAAGACAAGAATCAAAGTGCGAGAGTGTAAAGTACAATAACTAAATAAAGATAAATAGAGAAGCATGGAAAAATTAATGTCTGTGTAAGAGTAGTGTAAAAATACTGATATTAACAGTAAAACAAAATAATGGCACTAAAAGGAACAAACAACATTAGCAGGAAAAAAATGTTATGTGCATGCAACACAAGAACATAGAAAAAAGTAAACCCTGTAAAAGAGACAGAATCCCTCTCACTCTGCTCAGCTTGATCTATGAAAGGAAATGACAACAGCTGCTCACATCCAGGCTTCCACCTCAGCGGATGAAGAACCTGAGCTTTGGGAAGAAGTATAGACAGAACATGAAATATAGTATTTAGTTACACGCAAGTTTGCCCTGATTCTGAGAGGAAGGGAAAGGAGGGGGGATCTGAACAGACAGGAGAGGAAGTATCAGTATCAGCAGGAGATGGTGTACTACTATAATATCTCGTGAGGTGAAAGTTTTTTTAAAATATTGAAACAGAGGTCTCCAGTGACTGTGAAACCTATCAGAGAATCCTCTGAGAGTAAATTTAATTTTCTCCGACTTAAGAACAAAAAAGACATCGTGCAGCCATGCTTTGAAGGAGGGGGTCTGTGAAGATTTCCATAAGTCTCTCATCTTGTCTTGATGTTTGGTCTTCTGAATAAAACAACAAAGACTGGTTTAGACTTATTTTTTAAGTGTCTTAAATTTCACTATTTAGACGAAGCTGCTTGTTTTGACAGATTACTCTCAATCTGGCCCTGCTTTATAAACCCCAGCAAAGACCTTCATTTGTGCTTGGTTACATGGATAAACTGTCATTGAGGTGTTTAAACGATCAGACAACAAAAATTAAGCCACATCTGTCACCAGTAGTGTGACCTGTGGATGGCCCTGTGTGTTGGCAACCCACACACAGCACAGATACACACAGCCTGGTGAGAGCAGTGGAGTCCCATGCTGTCTTTCTCCTCTTTCCTCGTTCCTTAAGAGTTTATATTTGTGCTGAACTGATCAGTGAGTTCCCAGCATCACATTTCCCTCACGTCACGCCTCCTGTCAGATCAGCCGTGACATGAACAGAGAGTTCATGAAGAAGAGTAAAGACTGAGCTCTACGGGAATGTCCTGAGTCTATTTTCAGCTTTTAATACATCCTGATGATGAAATGCTTGTTTTGTTTTAGAAAGATGCCAGTGATGCCAGATGTGTGTCTGTGATCTGCAGGAAACACAAACATACACACACACATGCGCATACAATCCTGTCTGTCTGCAAGCATCTGCAGGGATTAACTCAAAACACATCTGCACGTGCACACACACACACACACACGCACATATTCACACACTGTCCTCTTTTATCCTCCCAGGACAGCTGTTTGTGTGTTCATCTCCTTGGCCTGCAGCACTCAGGGAAGCTCATTTACTTTAGTTGGCTGTGTAAGTCTTTGTGCCCTTTTATTGGAGTATCTCACAAGAGAGTTTTCAGTTCAGTACATGTAACAGTGTTACATCATTCTACTCATTTCCACTTTTATCATAAACTTAAAAGCACAAGACATCGGTGCTGGTGTGTGTTACCAACGCAAAATGAAGACACAGAGCTGATGCTTCATCCTTAATTCATTGAATTTTAATTTTCATTGTGAATAGTAAAAGTTAATAGTTTAATAATATTAAAATAATGTTAGTTTAATATGTTAATGTTAGGAATAGACACACACACACACACACACACACACACACACACACACACACACACAGAAAGAGACACTGAAACAGAGTCCTTGATTTCAGTTTTAATTTCGCCTTTTTTGACTGTTGTAATAATGTAAGTATTCTTTGTAATGTGTTAGACAGACAGATTCAAAGGTTTTTACAACATATGAATATGTCAAATTTGAAAAATCTGCACACGTTTAGTCTTAACATCCAGCAATGTTAGTTTTTATATATATATATATATATATATATATATATATATATATATATATATATATATATATAGATAGATAGATAGATAGATAGATAGATAGATATAGATATATTGATATATTGATATAGATATATATATATATAGATATATAAACTAAGATTGCTATATATATATAGAGAGAGAGAGTCACACATCAGACAATGACTTCAAAAAAATTAGGTCCAACAAAACTTTTTAAGAACTATGTAGGACTGTTTTTACTGCATGGATAAGAGTTGGCCACTCAGGGCCCTATAAATAAGAAGCCTTTTGTGTTTTAATGTAAATAACTTCCACTCACTGTTTGAGTAATAAAGGCATTGTTGTAATTTAGCACACTTAATGACTTTCAGGGATCTGTTTGCCAAGGTGGGAGGGCTTTCAACCAGGCAAGACTTCAGGATTTATGTTCTGCAGAAGTTTTCTCACTCTCTCAGGTCTTCATGCTATACTAAGCTAGGCTAACAAAACTGACGCTAAGTGACTCAACACAGAGAGACATGTAGACATGTCCCTCCTGATGAAATGATCCTTCTGCTTCAGGCTGAAGCTGAAAACTGGCCTCACAGTCTGGCAGTGTATCCAGCGAGGAGCAACCCAAGTCTTCTGGAGGTGGAAACACGGCTTTAGCCTCAACGCCACTAAAGCATTGTTCAAACACACAAAAACAGCACCTGTCCCCCACAGCATGTGCTTCATGGTCTGGTTATATAAACCAAGGTGATGTGAGGGAGAAAGATGCAGAGCATCTGCTGCAAACTGGACCTCACATCAACTCACACCTTCTCTGCCAAACAGAACACAATGAACACAATTATGTGTGTGTGTGTGGGGGGGGGGGGGTGTCTTCAAACAAAGTTGCATAATCATTTCTTTCTCTATTCATGTCTCTCTCCCCCTGATGGTGATTATCTCCATTTACATATCTCTATTTCTGTCTCTTTCCCTCCCCTGCATGTGACTGGATACAGCAAACTGTATCAAGACAAAAGGTACAAGTAAAGCAAACAAGGAGCTATGTTTTAGTGTGGAAAAAGAATCTATAAACCTTGGGAAGTGTAAGATCAGCTGCTTTTTCCACTCCCAATATTAAAGCTAAAATGATTATAAACCAAATACTTGTGTAGCTCCACAATTAAACAGGAGAAGTCTCCATTCTCACTCTGACATAAGGTTCAGGATTGAAGAAGAGCCTGTTACTTGTGAGGGATCAGCAGAAGAGATGAAAGGAGAGAAGACAGAGGGAAAGTGGAGTGGAGAATGAGTATCCGATTGATATCAAATGAACCTCACAGTGTAACTGAACCTCTATTTGCTGCTGAAGACACAAGAGAAAGCGTGTGTCAGCTGCCAGCTTGGATCACTCAAATGTTATTTCAGAAAAAAAAGAGATGAATGTAGTCTCCAAGAAGGGCAGCAGACATAGCTACAGATAACTTTTTTAATCAGAGAAAAAAAACTGAACTCTTTAAAAACTTGTGAGTGTAGGAATGAAATAGACAGTATTGAATGACAGCTGGTATACTGGGTGACACATTTACATGAGATCAGCTGGCTGACAGACGACTGAGCTGAAAGATCCCTTATAAACAACCTCATCCTACCACGACACTGTAACACTTAAAAACTAGTCTTTTGTCAAAGTAGACTCCTGGGTTTCTGTTTTGTTGCCACTGGAGCCAGACCAAAGGGATTTAAATATACAACCCTAATTCCGGTGAAGTTGGGACTTTGTGTAATATGTAAATAAAAACAGAATACAATGATTTGATACACTACAAAGACAAAATATTTATTGTTCAAACTGATAAACTATGTTTTGTTTTGTTGTTGTTGTTGGTTTGTGCAAATATTAACTCATTTTGAAATTTGATGCCTGCAACATGTTCCAAAAAAACTTGGACAGGGGCCACAAAACACTTTGAAAGTTAAAGAATGCTAAAAAAAAAAAAAAAAAAAAAAAAAAAAAAAAAAAAAAAAAACCTGTTTGGAACATTCCACAGGTGAACAGGTTAATTGGAAACAGGTGAGTGTCGTGATTGGGTATAAAAGGAGCATCCCCAAAAGGCTCAGTCGTTCACAGGGAGAAGCAGGGAGACCCTTTGCCCCACACTGACACTGACACACTGGAGGCACTCCAAGCAAAGACTGAAGAGAACCAGCTTCTTCAAGGAGAACTGGAAAAACTTCGAGCGGCCTACCAAGAGCTTAGTACCAGGTACCAGCAGGACATGTTCAGGGCCAGTCAGCATGTAGACCACCTTCAGTGTGAGCTGCAAAAACATCAGCGGGTTCACGCTGAAAAAAGGCTCTCATGCAGCTGAACACAAAGCCCCCCCGTCAGAAGATCGCAGGGGCGGCTATCCAGAGTGCTGAGCAGATGGTGGAGACCCTTCAGCATGAGCTCGAGAAAAAAGTGCTTAAAAAAGATCATCATAAGAATGTCTGCCATCCACAATTTCATTTTGAATAAACAAAAAGAAATAAAACGTGAAATGTTTGCACATAAAGTTGTTCTCTGTGGTAGAAGTTGTGAATGAGACAGACCGTGGCTCCTTAAGGTGAAGGGAATAACACATTTTGCAATATTTTATGAAACATCTTTACATATATTTCAGGAGAGCTGCAGGTTAAACAGGTTTTGCTTCCTAATAACATGAACAATAAGGATGAACAATAAGACTGATTATTTTAAGTTCAGTGTGCTGTAATGTTGTAGAACTAAATATGGGGTCTGACTGTTTCCTGCAGAAGAAGAATTAAATATGGACTCAGTGAACATTGACAAATCTAAAAGAAAAACACAAAATAGTAAATGTTAAAAGGAAAGGTGATGTAGCACAGTGGTAAACATGCACCTGTCCCAGCTTTTTGTGAACATGTTGCAGGCATCAAATTCAAAATGAGTGAATATTTGCAAAAAAAAAAAGTTTATCAGTTTGAAGAATAAATATATTATCTTTATTCAATTTAATGTAGTTTAAACAGGATTTGCAAATGATTGTATTCTGTTTTTATTTAACTTTATTGGAATGAGGGTTGTATCCCATAAGTCATTATCATTTTAAAATAAACTCTTTTTCTCCTTGGGGCTACTGATCTTAAAATAACATGTCTCACAGCATCTTTTAGGAGTATCTTAGTACTCCTACTTGTAATTTTTTTCTACACACAATCCCCTGGAATTCCCTCGTTGATGCTCACAGCCCTCTAACCCTGTTGCGTAAACATTTCAACCACTTTAATCTCTTATTCTTTAACTAAAGCCCCTTTCACACATGCGCTGCATTCCTGAGCGTACACACTCGGACACTAACCTGAGGAGCTGTGTGCGAGAAGACAAGTTTCTAAACCAGATGATGAGGGAGATTTAACAGACGTATCCCTCAAGTATGAAGCCTTTGGCATGTTTGTATGAGCTGGTGTCTATGTACATGTGTGCTGCTTGCTTTGATTAAGTTGTTGTGCTTTGCAATCCTTTCTGCTCTCCTTAAACTGCTTCCCAGGATTTTGCTTCCTTGGCATATAATTCCACAGCAACAAACGTAACTTAAATATTTTTTGTTCCAAGACCTCCACCTCTGTTCACACTTTCAGCTCAGTGTCTTAGCTACACTCACTGCAAATTGATGTTTGCGTGCATGTCTGCTTATAACAAACCAAAATGTTTAATATTTATACATGTATTTGAGCAGGTACTTACAGTTAATATGAACTCCTGAGAATTTCCAAAAACTTCCATTGAAAGTGTCCAACTTTCCCAGAAAATTCCCAGAATTTAGGAGTAATGGGGGTTGAAAAGATGACAGCAAAATATGAGCTCCAAATAATCTCTGAACATCACTTCCTGTGCTGATAGTTGAGGTCTAACCAACAGGAAAGCATTAATGAAAAAACACCACATATTAAGGATGAGGCACCTGAAAACTTGAGTTTCCTCTTTGTTTTTATTTATAAACACGTTTATAGACGCGTCTCACATCAAGTCACAGCCTGCTGTGAGTTCAAAGAGTTCACTGTGAAGTGTCCAGTCTGCAGGGCGGCTTGTTCTGATCAGAATCAGGTTCAGGCTCATGTTTGAGCTGACTGTGGTTGGGAAGAGGTGTCAGCTTTATCAAATCTGTTTCTCTGAGCAGTTACTGACCTAAAGGCCCAACCTGAGAAAGTATTTGTTGTGATTTTATCATGAGTGGTGTGTTCTTCGTTCACCTGATCACTGGACCAAAGATGTCAGCCAATCAGCTGCAGTCTCACTGTTGATGGACGGCTTGGATCCTTTCTGCTCTTCACTCTTTCTTTTTACTCAGTAGCTGATTCAGTGCAAAATGTAGGTAAAACTTCTGGTTTTAAAAATGATTTAAAAGTAAAATACACAAAAAAGTTACTCAAGTAGATCAACTTGAGTAAATATAATGAGTAGTTACACACCTGTTCTGCACACACTGTGTTTACGGCATCTTTTGGGGATGCCTCTTGTTTGTGTTCACCTCATACACTCGTGTTTTTTTTTTAAAGAATGTCATAATTAATGCTCATATTGCTCGTAATGATTGTGTAACTTTTTGGGGCATTTCCTCCATAGCTGTAAATAAATGGCTGCATTATTATACTGTAGACAAGTTCTACAGCTAATGCTTTTCATGCCTAACGTAGCACAGTACACCAAGGTGTGGCTTTGACATCAGAAAGACGATCTGCAGCTCAATAAAAAAATGGCACTAAATTATAACCTTGGTCATAGGGAGGAAATACTGGAAATTCTTACAGATCACATGATGACTTAAGTGTAATTTGTCATGTACACAATTTAAGGATTTATGCTTTTGTTTGCTTGTCGTGAAGGTAATTATGACTCCTGCTACAAGTGTAACCTGTGATCCCAGTGTGATTAAGAAGAACTTTCTTCAGACATTTGTGTGTTATTGTCTCCAAGATGTGGTGTGAGGGCTCCGCGAAACAGCCAAGATAACTTCTGCAAGTATTGCAAGTGGGAAAAAAAAGTCCAAAGGTTATATTGTCATGCATATTTGAGAAGGTCTAGTCCAAACACTCAGGAAACAATCTCTGAAGTTGACTTTTTTTCTATTTAGAAAAGCAGAACATAGACTTTCCTGATCAGAAAATGAAGAACCGTCATGGGTTAGATTTCATTTGCTTCACTTGGTTTTGGTCGATGGAAAATTTCTGACACAGATATCAGCTAACATTGAGTCATAAATAAAACAACCTGCATTGTTTGATACCTTAAAGGATAAAACACAACTTGCACATTTTTTTTTTTTTTTTCAGGCAGCCCCTGAGGAATACGTGAAGCTATAGCGGTATGTGTTACTAAATGGTTACTTGAGCTGAACAGCTTTGTTCTGTACATTCAGGTCTCTGTTTCATCCTCTAATAATTAATGCAGAGGTTCACACTGGAGTGATCAGGAGGCAGCATTTAGACATTAAAGTGCATGGCAAGTAGGGCTGGATCAAGGGGCTGCAAGATGCACTTCAAACACACACAAGCGTACACTCACAAAGACACTTTTCACTGCCAAGCTGAAGCCTAGAGGTGTGCAAACGATCATTCCAAAAGCAAACATGAAACTCAAAACTGTGCGTGGAAAAGATATTTAGCCGAGAGGGAAGTCACATCTCTGCTGTGATGTGACTACTGCTCGCACATAAAAATGCAGTCAGACATGTCAGTCGTGTTGAAGAAAGCCACAGCACAGCCCAAAAATGTTTTTTTTTCCTCTTTATTTCAGTACTAACAGTCACGTGTAATAGTGTGCTAACTGCTACCAGCCGCCGTGCAGGTGAGTCTCCCTGCTGTGGCCTCTGAGCTGCTGACCAGGAGCCATGCAGGCCCAAACTGTCCCAGATCCAGTGATATAATTAGCTACACATGGGTCATTCTTGTGTTTGGATACAGAAACAGCCAAGTCTACACAAACACTTTGAGGAGTCACAATATTAGTCCTCACCATTTAACAGTAAGACAAAGTCAAGCATGTTAGAATTGACGTCACAACAGCCTATAAAGTACACAGTGGTATCATCAAACGCTGAACATGATTTAATCTTTACCGTAGTTCCACTTTTATTTCCTGATGCTGCCTTGAAGAGTGGACTAGGAAGCACTAATGCTGCATTGCATCAACATTTGAACAGTGTTAAAGCGATCTAAGGCTTAAAATAGTTTCTCTCAATGTCACAGTGAGAAGAGAGGGAAGGACTGTGGGATTACTGAATCAGGGCATTTCTCCTAAACACATTTTAAAAGTCACCGCCACAGATTTCTCAGCACTCAGATGGCTCCAATAAAAAGCAGATATTTTTCATTTTACTAAACCTTACATTTTTCCTCACACTTCTTTGAACATGAAACAGGGAAAATACCTCATTAGAGGGACTTCAATGTGGAAACCTGGGAGGTCAAGACATGAGCTTCCTGTCTTCCTGGTAAAATGTTAGTATAAATTGTTAAATAGACAAAAAAAATCATATAATTTGAACCACCTTCCACCTCAATGTCATTATAAATGTTTGTTTGCTTCAGATCTAATATGTGATCCATCTGATAAGGGGAATAATCCCTGAGCCTTGACAAAGACACAATGCTCTTCCAGGCTTTTTCATTATTCGGAGAACAGAGACAGATTTCAGGAAAACAAGCCACCTGCATTTGGAAAAGTCAGATTAATGCCAAATGATGATCAATAACTAAACGGGAAACTGTCCTCCATCCCCCGCTCAGCTGTCACATGCGGTACCACTGAGCCTGTGAAAATAGTTGTATAATGTCTTGTGTTGCTCTGGAGGGGAGCACTCTGAAGTTTCAGATAATCCTGATGATGTCACTGGGGTTATCTAATGTTTGTCTAAAGCCCTGCCTTCCAATTTGGACGTCTAGTAGTTTAAAAAGAAAAAAAAAGTGGGCACATGTTGCTTTAAAGGAAATGTGGGACCCTGTGTTTAAGCAGCTTAATCCATTCCGAGACTTTAAATCAGGATATTTTGGGCTCTGCTGCTTCTGTCATAACCATTTTTGTTCAAATCTGTCTCGCGTGAGTCCCCCACATCGACAGAAGGAGAATATTCTGGATGCTAGAGCGAGCTGGAGGAACCCTTTAATGAAACTCATCTCTCCTCGCTCTGCCCTGACCTTTCTTCAGCTGTTTCAACAATAACAAATTCTCTTTCCGCCCACTTTGAATCGGTAGTTGGAAAACCTGGTGGCCTCAAAGTGATCCAAGTATTCCTAGAAAATCATGAACAAGTTTAAAAAATGACCTCAAGGTGATACTTCATTGTGCATAATTGAGTTCATGACATTTATCTGTTGCTTTTTACTTCAATTAAATAAAACTGTTATCACCTCGTACGGAGTTGAAATGCTCTCATATTGTGGGAACATTTTTAACAAAAAGTTTCAGGTTAACTTTGTGTTTGAAGACACTTTTTGAGAACAAAGAAGCGGCCCTAAGAGATAAAATGAACGAAGTGATGAGGATGATGCAGGACTTCAGGATGGCTCCTTTTTTTTCTTTATTTTCTTTTACTTAAGGAAAAAAACTCTGCACAACAGAGGTTGAGGGCCAAGTAAAAAAAGATGTAAATTTATGAGAATAAAGTCACAAATTTACAAGTTTAAATTCATGAATATTTAAATTATGTTGAAAAACAAACTTTATCCTAAAAGGTTGTTTTATAAAAGTGTCCATCCGCCTACTCAAAGAGGATGAAATGAGAGCGTCTTCTTGATCAAGTTGTGTTGAGTTACAGCTTTGACAAACAGCCTTCTTAATATCTCTGCCAATAGTTTGTTAGAGAACCTGGAGCTTTCTGATGAAGGCAGTTGAAACACGAAGCACCACAGGCTACCAGACTACGATGAAGGATTAGGGCCAAGTTTAAACCTAAACTAAAGTATAACTTCACAAGACGCTCCGTGTTCCTCATTTTTGTACAGGCGGCTGCTGCTCTTTTCTTATAGACAAGCTAAAGACTGAAATAACTAGTTTATTTTCCTAAATTTAGGAGATTATTCTCATAAATGTGTGACTTTATTCTCGTAAATGTACCTTTTACCTTTAAAAAAGCACTGACCAATCCTTCGTTGTAGATCTCTAACTCATGAAGTATACAGCTTTGATTTTGCCCACTCTGTAGTTCAAAAAGTAGTCGATTTTAAAGCTAAAGGGCACTGAGCCTGTATTTTGATCACAGAGGCATTCTTGTTGCTGACCTTGCTGAACTTTAGTGTGCTCGTCTGACTCTGATCAACAGCATGTATCCTGACACAGTGAGCTGTTGTTGACTCATTTTAAGCCTTAGAGTAACCTCAGAGATACCTGTTTCTTACAGAAGAGGGCTGAGCATCATACTCCCTATTTCTCATGATCAGGAAGTTTGTAGACCCTCCTCCCCGGGGGTCAAAGGTCAGCCGTGAAGGCGCTGCTATCAAACATCTGTAAGCATGCTGACCCTGCTAGCTTATTGTGCATCTACAGACAAGATTTATTGCTCTAGAGTTACAGTGTGTTTACCGAGCTGCATTTTGGATTGGAAAGAATATTTCCCTGTCACTACCGCCAGCTCTGTGCCCTGAGTATGTGGCTTTGCATTGCATAAAAGCTCAACTTGACTAAGATGAAGGGAGTCTATACCAGTGACTCACACACAGGTGGGTTGTCAGAGTCCTGGCTGTGCATAGAGCTCAAGCCCGTGTCTGAGTCCTCATCGTTCGTATTGCAGGCTTTAGACAGACCTCTGGCCTGCTCCACCCAGCCGCTGCTCTTTTCCGCAGACGCAGCTTCATCCTCAGCACCCACTGCGCCCAGCTCTGCCTTTCCATCGTCCGTCAGTTGGCTGTTGACTTGCTCAATCTCCATGGTCTCAACTTTAGCCAAAAGGTCCAGAAGTTCACTCTCCTTGGTCTCCCAAAGTGCCAGACTCAGGTCCAAGTCTCCCCTAATGGCGTCCAGATCTGTCTTCAGTCGCAAGCCGATGTACAGACTGGTGTCCAGCTGTGTTTTGATCCGCTCCTCTTCCAGAACGAGCTCGTTTTCGGATAAACTCTCCACGTCTGGTTCCTTAGCTGGCGCGGCGGAGGATACCGGACACATCTCCTCCGCGGAGCTGTCAGCGTCCTTAGCAGCCTCCGCTCCTCTCTCTGCCCGCCTTCTCTTCATCCAGCGCCGGTTGAGCTCCTCCTGGATCTCCCCTGTGATGCACTCCACAAGCGCCTCGCGCTCGGTCAGCTCCTCCTGGAGCCGCAGCACCTCCTCACACTGGCGCGCGTACTCCTCGAACTGCGCGAGCGCTTCCACTGTGCTCCGTGCGTCCTGTCGCTCCGCTTTGCGCTTACATTCCGATGGACCTGAAGCCTCAGAGGAAGAGTCCACCATGTATGTGTCCTGCACATAGTTCACTCCGTGTCTTTTGATGCGGTCGAAGTGCACCTTGGCCTCGTATCGCTCGATTTCCCGGTCCAGCTCCTTGATTCTCTGGATCTGCTGCCGGATGGTGTGATCCTGGGAAATAACTAAGTGAACCAGCGTCTCCATCTTTTCAACAGAGCCCTTATCTTTAGAAACAGTCTGTTCTTTCTTTTTGTTAATCTTGTCCAACTTCCTGAAAGCCTTTCTCACGATGCGCCTCTGTTTCTCTTGAGACATGTTGGCTGCGGCTGCCGCGGCGGTCCAGCAGGTTCTGGCTGTGCCCTTGAAAACGCCGCCAGGACCACCGCTCTCTCTGCTCGGGACGACACGGGCCTCGGCGCTGCGGGGCCCGTTGTTCGGTAACGAGGCCTCGTTTTTGACCAGGACGAAGCGGACGTTCTCCTGCTCGTCTCCCCAGGCGCTCCACAGTCGGAGGATTTTAGTCTTATTGGGCAGAATCCTCTCAAAGCCTCGCCATTTCTCCACCACGCAGTAGGACTGCGGGCAGCCGGACAGCATCGCCGCCGAGGCGCCCTGCTGCAGGTTCTGGTCCTCAAGCAGGACTTTAACCACATCAGCGCAGGTAGTTCTTTTGGTTAGTCCTGAAACCAGCTTTTCCTCCCGGCAGACCCACACAGAGATCTTCCCTTCATCAGGCTCCATCTCCTTCCTCAAGAGGAAAAGTCCGACAGGGGAAAAAAAAGTTTCTGAAATGCGACAACGTAGATTATCCTCCTCTGTCACCCAGAAAGTGAAGAGAATTTAACAAGTACTTAGAAAAGGAGACTACATTAATGTGACTCAAAACTTTGCCCAACGCTGCCTTAAAAGAGGAGCAAAATAGCAGCGTCAGCGCCCCCGTTTCTTTTCCGTTTCCATTGGATATGTGCCCAGAAGTCCGAGACAGCTTCAGAAAAATATAAATCCATTTATAAATGCTCGGCTGCCGAACGGGTTCCCTTTCCTCTCTCTCTTCAGTAGATGGATCTCTGCCCTGCGAGCCGGGAGAGGAGAGCAGAGGAGAGGAGAGGTGCGTCCCTGTGTGCGCACAGGCTGCTCTGCTGTGCGTGGGACAAAACAGGAGGGTGCCGTAACGGCTGGGACACGCCCCCTCCCTCTCTCCCTCCTCTCACAACTCCCAAACAAAACAGTCACTTCTGCTACACAACAGGGAAATCTGGAAGGAGAGAGTGGAACCTTTAAAGAGAGAGAGAGAGAGAGAGAGGGGGGGGGGGGGGGGGGGGGGGGGGGTAAAAAGTTCACTCTTGTTTACAGATTAGGTTTACAATGAGACATGTTTGCAGAGATCTTGGGTCCATGTTAATCTGATTACTGCAGACCTAATCTCAAAGCTACCAGTCTCAGTCTTTAACAACTGGCATTCATACATTTTCCCTTGAAACAAGTTCCTGCTTAGACTGGTGTCTTTTTTTTTTTTTATTATTTACAGTTTGATGAACTTAAATGAAATGTAGCCTAAACTAAGACTGAATGAACATTTTAGATGAATATTTTATTTTGGTTTTATTTTTGTTCAATTATATATATATATATATATATATATATATATATATATATATATATATATATATATATATATATATATATATAAATATATATATATATATATATATATATATATATATATATATATATATATATATATATATATATATACACACACACACACAAATCAGAGGCATTCTCCTTTATTTTTCAACAGAGATCTACACAGTTTCAAATCATCATTAAGTCTGTCCCTAAATATTTTCAATATTTTATTTATAGATTTTCAATGTGTAGGCAAGTAACAAAACTACAAACAAGAACAGGTGGGCAACAAAAACAAGTACAGATACACACATTCATACACATATACATACCTAAATAAATAAGATTGAGGGATTAAAAAAACAGACAGGAGAAAACCTGCTCCAAAAGGATACACAATTTTATATTTCTAATGAAGTACAGGGTACGTCACATAAGCCAACACAACGGATCATTCTTGATGGGTCAGATAGAAATGGTTTCCACATCTTGTCAAAGGCTGCAGAGTTGATCAGATCCTTTCCATATATATAACAGACTGATCATTTCTGCTATCCAGGTCCTAAAAGAAGGGACTTCCTCTCTTTTCCAGTGAGTTAAGTTATTTCTTTTTGCAATAACCGCACTACCATACGGTATTGTTCGATGAGAGTGGGTAAGAGTGGAAAGATGTTGAGTGCCACCAACTAAGACTGATGTGCGAGGGTCATGGGGAGGTGTCACAATCATACACAAGCAGAAAAACAGTTGAAAACATCAGACCAGAACTTATTTATTTTGGGACAGAACCAGAAAAGATGACCCAGAGTGCCCTCAGACGATTCACATTTGGGGCGAGTTGGTGAGAGAGAGGGATAAAAAGAGTGTAGTTTGGTGCAAGAGTAATGCAGCCTGTAGTGGAGAACTATAATCAAAATAGTATTTCTAATGGGGTTTTTGTTAACAATATCTAAGAATTTTATGGTGCAAGACTCTTTAAATAATTTTTAGTGGTTTCATGATGGGAAGCTTTATTTATTACTCTGAAACCTATTTTCTGGGGTTTAATTATAGGGTCTATACATGTTATGTGTGTATTTCCCCAAACCTCAGCACAATTTTAAATATTCAGTATGTTGCTTCCAACTCAAACCCTGTAAATGCTTGTTTTTGCCTGTGTCCTGTGGATTTATCATTTTAATGCATCTTTAATGATTTTAATGCAAAAACCAAAGCTAATGCATCCTGGTTTCAAGCCAAGAAGTGAATCTAAAACCCAAATGAAGCTCTCACTCAGCCGCGTCACACCACAGTGAGCATTGTTGCTCTGTTTCATCCTCATAATCCTCTCCCAGCTGAATGCTTTAGTGTGATGAAGCTCAGTTGAACAGAGCATAAAGCAGAAGGAAATCTGTCTATTACACCCTGTGGGGTTGTCTTATAGTGTCTGACCTCGTAATCTGCTCTTTCAACTATTTCAGGCCAGAATATGGTCGCTCGTTCTTATAAACGGATTTATCTGCATTAAGAGTGTTTTGGTGTGTGCGTGTGTGACCTTAATGGGAAGTGTTCATCCTCACTGGCTACCATTAGTCTGTTGGTAGCTCAGTGTGTTGCATTAAGCTCAGTTTGTTGGTGAAATAACTAGTTTAAACCATCTGGGATTTAGAGCACAGCATGCACACATGCAGACACAGACACAGAGACATCACACACCGGACAAAGAGGAAATTCAGTGCTGTTCTGGGGATGTGAGACAACACAAGACATTTTTTTTAGGTATTTGATCTCATTTCCTGTGACATCATCACATCTGTCTGATCTGACGATTTATCACTGGTCTAGAGACTTAGGGCCTTGCAGTGTTTCAGTTATAATTGTGAGAAGACATAAAGAAAAAAACAAACCTTTTTTTGTCAAAGAAACCACAGGTATGAAGAAGAATAATATTTTTTTGTCCACAATGTGCTAACCATGGAAAGAGTTTTAAGATATTGGTTGAAAATCAACCAAAATAAGTTTGCTGAAGAAAAGAAACTGTGTTAGGTTAGTGTAACCATCTTCACATAACAGAAACCAGTGTAATGCATCATATTCATTTAAATTAGCTGAGTAGTATTTACATTTTCTTCATGGCAGGATGATAAATGGAGCACAGTGACAGTGACTTTATCATACCATGCAGAGAAACACAGAGGTGTGTTGGCTCTTTGGGTTGAATTCTTTGAACATAGCTCCCCCTGGTGTTCATTCAGGAAAACCACACAAATAGAGTCTCATCTGTCTGCTGCACTGATGCCCAATGAAACCAATTTTTTCTCGGTTGTTTTGGAGGGAACATGGTTTGTTTTTACGAAAAGGTGGATTTCTCACCTGTGTTTCCTCTTTGATAAAGTAAAACTGTGTGCATGTGAGTACACATGGCAATAAAAATATATATATTTCACTTAACCAAATATTTCATTCAGAGTGGCTTTGGTGGCTCAAACTCATCCTCTGAAATAAATAACTCTCAAAAGCGTTATGTCTTTGGCTTTGTGTGCCTTTCATTAAATGCAATTTATCTTAACTAACTTGAAAGAGTGATGTCCTTAGACTGTATAATTAAATGTGACATAAATCCTAAACAAAACAGCACAACATACAAAAAAACAAATGAAAGATGAGTTTATCCACTTTGTTGATCTCAAAGTCTTTCTTTCTTTGATAGCAAGGTGTCTTATTTTAATGCAGTGGAAAAGCCCCCACCCACCCTCTCACACCGGATGGATTAAGGATGTTTTAGCCTTTATGAAATAAGAAAAAATTAGATACTCACTGAGAAACCTCAATACAAAATTTAACAAAATATGGTTACCTTTTGTAGAGCATGTCAGATCCCTGCAACTAGATACTGAACCTGTTGACTGAATAACCCTCTCTACTTTTACTTCACTTCACAAAAATCACATACCTATTGAGTCTAATTCTTATTTCAATAGCATGTGGGATGTATAGTATGGTAATTGTTACTTTTTCTTTCGCTGTTTTTTTTTTTCTCTTTTTTTTCCCTCTCTCCTACATTCGGTTGTATAATAATGCCCTCTTGGTACACTTACTACCTTGCCACTGTCTGTGTGAGGTGTGATATCTTATAATATATTTTAAAATCAGATGATGGGCAAATGATTCTTGTAATATGTGACCACTGTGTGTGTGTATGTGTTGAAAAATGTACCTGGAAATTAATAAATAAAAAATAGAATGAGTTGAAGCCTTCCCACCCAGAGATGGACATGTGTAAAAATGCTATTTGGCCAACTTTTTATTCTCTCTCTGAGATTTAAGATGAAGATACTGTGATTGAAGTGATTTGGCATATATGTGGGACCAAACTAACAGAAATGTTAGTCCTTCTGTTCTTGTGGAGGAATTAGGGAGCAAGTTTTCTTGAAAAAAAAAAAAAGAAGGGAAAAAAAACCTGTACAGTGGAGCCCAAAGGAGTGATGTATGTGTTTGAAGTAATGGAACAAATATGTGGCTCATTTTTTTCTTTGAATAATTTGCAATAATAAGCTAAATATGAGCTCTGTGAGGCATTCGTCTCAGAGCAGGGCAAGGTGATTTAAAACAGCTACATGCTTAACAAATTTATGAGACCACCTGTTATCATAACGAGAAAATCACCCAAAGTGCTAACCCTTCATTGCCGGATGCATCATATTTGATACACGAGTTTCAAAGACCTCTATTCTATCAACGTGATAGTTCCCTTAAAAACCTGTTAATAAAATTAAACAATAAAGTATTTTACCCCATTGAGGAGTATCATTCTACTACAGGCAGCTGAAGTTATATTTTGCTGCACTCATGAAATTATCCACAAACTTTTTTTTAGGAAATTCTTTGTAAATATCAAGAAGCTGCAGTAATGATATCATCTAACTTGATAAATTTGTTAAGCACTATAAATATATACAGTGGTTAACAAATTTATTAGACCACAGACCCAGTGTAAGGCCTTCGACTCTGCTGCGCTCATTTTACAGTATACAGCTGATTATTTTAATACTTTTTTAAATGTTTCTTTATTGGTTGCACATCCACCAGGATAATCAAAATCATATATTTAATTTTAAAATATAATTATTGTTGTTATTAATGAATTCCCAAATGTACTGTTTTACAAAAAAGCAGGAAAAAAGTGAAGGACATTGTTATTTTTTTGATTGAATTACTTTTTTTTTTTTTTTTTTAAGAAAAATGAATTTAAGTGGTTTTATGTTATTTATATTCTTTAACTGATTAATAATGTTAAAGGATTTTTTTTTGGTCTATTCTGTGTGTTGTGTGGTTTCACATAAAGCCTCTCCCTTTCTCTTAACATCGCAGAAAACTGACCGCTTATCATCTGGTATCAAAAGACAGCTGAGGGACAGGTGAGGTTTAATTTCAGGAGTCTGTGATGATGTAACAAGAATGTTTTACCACATTTAGTAACCGTTTTTTTTTTCTCTTCAGAAATCACTAAAAGAAATAATTAACTAACAGAGCTATCTAACTAATATGTTACTTACACGGTCGATAAATCTGTCAGTTAGAGCCGCTGGACCTGGGTTATTTCCAACAAATCAAATGTGGCCCTCTACAGAGATTTTGGACACCCCTCACTTAGTTTTTGCTCAAGTGTCACGGAGACGCTCGTTAACACAGGACTTAATTAATGCGAGATCGGTGTATTTTTTCATATTAATTATGTGTTAATGTGATGTAATCAGTAAAGACAAAACCAAGAGCGCAGTTTGGAACTGACCATTTATTTAGACTGAATAGCATATGCATACAAAGTCTCTACAAAGCTAGAAAATATCTAACATAATTTTAGCAATGAGGGGGAAAAGTTACCAAATAAAGATCAGACCCTGTGCAGTACCAATAGACACATATTACTAGATTACTTCTGGATTTTTCTTAAATGTAGTCTGCTCTTTTGAAAATAGGATCAACATTAGAATATTAAAGATATACACAACATCTGTAATAAATGTTATGGTCAACTTTGTACAAAGCACCTTATACAAAACCCTCAGTGCACTCAAAGGTGTGCTGCATATGCACCGGTGCAGAAAGAGGCAAGGCCATTTTGGAATTGATTACAGACATAGTATCTGTGCGACACATAGTTCTGAAAAAGAAGATTAATATCCAGCTTCCACTTACAAGACGACATTAAAAACACAGACAACGAGTCAGAAACCAAGGGGTTCACTTAACTTTAAAACATTTTGAAGCTTTTCCTTTATGAAACAGTGACGACTGCTTTATATGTGTGAGCACATCCACAGATTGGTTATAATGAGGAGACAGTCAACATAAAAAAAACTCACAGAGCAGAAGTTTTAAGTTCAACAAGCATTTTGGACGTTCGAACAAAGAGATTCATCATAAACCAAGCTGGTGAGAGGTATCTAAAATTCACTCGACTTTAGCGTTCAAACAGGGTTTGAAAATCTGAGTAGTGAAAAAGAGTGTATCACGACATTTCTGTCTTAGATTTACTCGGATTGTGTAGTTTAGCAGTGCAGCTCAACAGCTGGAGCTTTCTCCGTCTTCATAAGTTAAAAAGGTGAAAGAATCTGTTTTTGGGGAAACCTGCAATTTTTTTCTTCCTAGTAATTAAACCACTCCCTGCTGAACTCAGTGAAGCACGTCTTTGGTAAGCAGATAGATGATAACATCCTGACAAAAAGGTCATTCTTGCAAAATCAGCCCCTCCTAAGTGTGTGTGTGATAAGTTGTCTCATACTTGCTGTGTTACGTCTTTGCAGTGAGAGAACTATTACTACTCTGTCTGACAAAATCTTTGAGGCAGTGTGTTCTGAAGAGACTTCAAATTGGTTCAGAGATGTGTTCATTATGTCGGTTCAAAGACGTGATATTTAACAGACAGCCACCTGTGAGTCAGGAAAGTTCATTTTAGGTCTTTTGATAAGAAGAGTCGCTTCATCTCGACACATCTCCCTCTGCTGGGAACACAGGAAACCACTTCAACGCTGACGGATGACGAATGAGTAGAGTTGGTGGGGGACAGCAGCTTTGAGGGATCAGATACAGTAAGTGAAGCTGCCTTCAGCCTCACACTGGGCTCCCTGACACAGGAGAATGATTATCTCCTCTGTGCCAGACCATTTCTGAGGCAAATGAAATGACCAAAAAGGACTTACTCAACTTGTATTATAGCCTACTTGCAACCAGATTTATTTAAATACTTCAAAAGCAAGAAAGTCACACAAATAAATTTAGCATCTTGCTGAACTGACATCTTACACAAATGTGCATGGGTGTTCTGCAACAGGATGAAGAGTTTTCATGGCACCCTGTGGTAACAGAGATTCAATGCTAGCTCTCTTTAAATAACAAGTAACAGCGATGAAATATGTCATTTTGAAAAACTGGAGGGTGAGATTTGTCTTTGCCTTTGTGTACGCCTCCAACAAAACCAAATTAACTCTAAGTTTCTGCTGCTTTTCCCAACCAAAGGCACTTTTTGCTTATTAAGACCATGGCAGAGGCGACCCACCGTAACATCACCTGCTACAATATAATCTGGCAATTTTTGGTTTTTGATTCATAATTTACGTAAATTCGGCCCTTTTTTAAATGAAACTTTTAAAAAGTCAGTTTACGAACTGTCTCAAAAGACGTCAGAGTCTGTATTGGCTTCAGTCAGTGAACGGCTGTATGGCTGTGTTTAAGCTCAGGCTGGAGCTTGTGCAAGAATAGTAAAGTTTTGTTTTAGTTTTACAAAAGTGTACTGCCAAAACAAAAACAGACTTTTTAATTGCTATTTTTAACATTTTCTTTTTCTCTTCATCTTTTAATGACATTGTGTAGTTTAGGAAATGAGTAGGGCCTCTCACTGGACTGACAGCACAACACATCGACATAATCAAAAACAAACATTATTTATCTCTGTTATATGATCTGATTTTTTTTAGGAATAGATTTGTTGAACCTTTGTGATTTCATCGATACTTGACAGTTTTGCTGTCTGCTAATTTTGCATGATGTCTGGATTGCCTTAGAAGACTAATTTCATGTTATTGTTTACAAATTTAAGTCATTTTCTCATTAACATCAGAATCACTGCTATTTAACTGTTTAACTGTTTCTTCTTCTTCTGATTTTTATCAAAAGTACCACGTAACGTTGCTCTCTTTTATCATGAAGCAGGATACATTTTGTCCTCAGGTGAGTGTTTCCATAATCATTCAAGAAGCCAGGTTTGAAACGGTGAGGACAATAGATTTTTCTGGCTAATTTATTCTTAAAATCTTAATAAAAATTCGTTTTTAGCACAAAAAAGGTACCTGAATTGTTGAATTTCTTGATACTATTTTATAACATACATTTTTAGATAGTGTTTCAGGAATTAAAATATAGACTAAATACTACTATCCATACACAATTTCTCCAAGTTTAGAAGGTGTTCTTTTTCAATGAAAATATACAAAAAAAGTAAAAATTTTATTTCTTTTCTTTGGATCAAATCTCTATTTGTGCAAGAATGCAGCTCACACAATTCAGCAGATATTATCCGTACAAAACCGCCCCTTTAGTGTTCTCTGTTATAATGCAGAAGTGTTTTTTTTTTTCTTTCCCTGGTTATTGAAGATACACAGGGTCTGACCTTAAATGTCAACAAGTATCTTTACCAATAACACACTTTTGTTCAATGGAGATTTAAATGTGGGACTTTTATTTCTCATGTGTTTCCAAAAGCATGTGGCAGAAATACTTGTTTATCATCCTGCCTCAAGAAGCAGAATATGAATTCGCCAGAGAGAAAGGAGAGGATGTGGTTCTGATGTAAGGCCGCACTGCCACTGTGCTTCTTTTCCTTAAGTTCTTCTTCTTCTTTTTTTTGTTTTTACAGCCTTCTGCATCTGGTGCTCAGGTATCACTTAACATTGATGGGTTGAAATGCTTGTTTTGAGGAAAACTCTGCCCCCTACTGTTTTATCTGAGATCTTCTTGTCACTAAGTTCAGTTGTCTGGCTGAAAGACACTATTATAATTGCAGTTTTTGAACATTTTACCTCCAATTTTATCATAAACCAGGACATACATGTATGCCAGTGTGTATGAGTGAGTGTGTTATTCTTTGACAAGTCGATAGATGTGGTGCTGTGCTCCGTGCTCGCTGTTGGACACTTCGAACACACAGGCCATACAAAGCAAGGTCTCCTGAGTAT